>JAECWM010000005.1:0-437748 GCA_018150695.1 Drosophila oshimai | reverse complement strand
TTTTATAAATTTAAACTAGTAAAACGGCTTCTTGTATTTAGTAACTGCGTATTACATTTGGCTGCGTCTTAACTTCTTTGTAAAAAGCCATCAATTTTTTTCTGGCTTTACAAAGTGGCCTTGGAAGTAAACGGTATTATGATCACGAATGACAAAGGCAAACGGATGATCAGCTATAAACTGCATTGGTGTGCCGAGTTTACCCATCGCAAGTGTTATCGACAAGGCTGCGGATTGTAAAATATATTGGCTTAATTAATTTAGTTTAAAACATATTATCTTTACCTGTAGCAGCCGCTGCTTCGGCACCCTTTTCATTGACCTCCAAAAAGGCTTTCTGCTTGACCTTGCTAATCCAGGGCGGTTGGTCCAATAGTCCTGAAAAGTCCGCTGATCTTTGAAAAGCATCTTGGATGCCCAACTGCGAGTAAAAGTTTGTTGTGAGACGCGATATTTAACTGTTCAAGATCATACACACCTTCATAAGAATCTCATTAAGATCAGTGCCAAATTCGATTTTGAATTTGGGCAGCTTTACATACACGTCCTGTTCCTGCAAAGGCCTAGAAAATCCTGCAATCTTCTCCTCCAGTTTGCTGAGACCATCGACTTTGTTGGGCAGAAAGATGAGCATGGAAAGATTTGAGTTCCGATACGGCATCTCGAGCACGTTCGCTTCCAAGTCGTGAATATATGCAGCCTTAAAACCACCATACACGGACATCATTTGTACAGGAACGCGTTCGTTGTCAGATGTTAAACTGAGATTGCCATTGGCCTTTAAAATACACTGCGTTCACAAGAATCGCCGCAAGATCAGGAGTTATGTCGGCGAGTGTAATAATATCCTTGATCCTGTCGCGCGTCTGACTAGCAACCCAGTCATTTACAATCTTAGCCGCCTTTTCTGGATTAGCTACGCTGAGTGCCTCGGCTTCGGCCTTAAAGGACTCCCGCACTACTTGATTGTACGTTGGCTTTAACCGAAATTCGGCATTAACATATATGCGGTTTGCCAGATCCAGGATGACGTCCTTCTCACGCCCCCGAAGATTCTCAAAAAAGTCTTTGTACTTCCTGGCCACTTCCTTTTTGTCCTCTGGCAGCTTCAAAGCGGTCCTCAGTTCCTGGGCCGTTTTTCCTCCTGCTCCCATGTAGGCCATGCTCATGGCAATCTCGACGGAGAGGGGCGAAGAAATAAGATTCTTCTTAGCATTCTCCTTGGCCAAAATTCGATAGAAATCCTCGGTGAAGAGCCCGGCCACTGACGTGGCCAACAATACCAGACCTGTAGAAGGGTTATTAAATAAGTGTACAATAAAATTCAGTTGGTTTTTCCTACTTACACCAGATTTCCATTTTAAACGTGGCCTTAAACTTACCGTCAATTTTCGTAGCGGGTTTATATATGGACGGCCATTTGGCATGGACGAATCAATTAGAACAGACTTAAAGTCAATTTTTCGGTGTGCTTAAATTAAATAATCTGTAGCTGTCTAGCTTAACGTTTTTACTTAATTTGGCGTTACGGTTGTCTTTAAGGAATAATGTTTTACAATTTTGATTTTGTTTAAATTGGAAATCATTAAGTTTAAGGTAAAGCTATATAAGATGAGTACTACTTAATAAGTACACATTTTTATTCTTAAACAAAAGGCGGGTCAAATAGGCTGAGAGCCACTGTACATACTCCAGTGTAAAGTATCTACATCACCGTTTTTACACAGGCTCACTGGCGCCGCCAGCACTTTTAGGTCAACATAGCAGGTGTTTTGGGATTTCCCACATTGCCACCCACAGCCCCACCGAAAATATTTAGGTAAACAATCTCGATTTGATTTGCAGGCAAGAAATCGGGTGATAAAGATTTCCACTTACCTGTTCTAGTTGGCGGGCAGTGATAAGTCAAAGCCCGCCCGAAGGGGTGAAAATGGAGCAACGCCAGCTGCTGAAGCCGGTGAAGGCGACGAATCCCATCGTCTTTCTGGACATTTCCATTGGCAAGGAGGACGGTAAGTGGACTGGACCGAGTTGAGATTGAGGGCATCGTCATGTCAACCAGCTAATTGACCTCCGAAATCTCACAGTTGGTCGCATGATAATTGAACTGCGCAAGGATGTTGTGCCGAAGACAGCGGAAAATTTCCGTGCTTTATGTACCGGCGAGTGCGGCCTGGGGAAGTTAGGGAAACCACTTCATTACAAGGGCAACCGGTTCCACAAAATCAAGCGTGTGTTTGCCGTCCAGAGCGGAGATGTGGTGAAGAACGATGGAACCAGCGGCGAAAGCATCTACGGCCCTGTATTTGAGGACGAGAACTTTGAACTGACGGTAAATCTTATAACTTTTATTTAATAGCCGATATATAACTTATAAATCCCTCTCAGCACAACGATGAGGGCGTGGTCAGCATGGCCAACTACGGCAAACCTAACTCC
Organism: Drosophila oshimai; assembly: GCA_018150695.1. NCBI lineage: Eukaryota > Metazoa > Arthropoda > Insecta > Diptera > Drosophilidae > Drosophila > Drosophila oshimai. The sequence continues at coordinate 435,309 of JAECWM010000005.1, read as the reverse complement.
ACCAACTCACAGTTCTTCATCACGGCCGTGGGATGCGAGAATCTTAATGGAATCAATGTCGTCGTGGGTCGCGTGCTTCGTGGTCTCGCAATCGTAGCTGAAATGGAACAGAACTGCAACGACGAGGGCGATCCCACGGCAGAGATCGTGATACGGGACTGCGGGGAACTTGCCCCTGGCGGTGATTGGGGTCTCGAGTGCAGCGACGAGACGGCGGATAAGTTGCCACTCTACCCGATGGACTGGACGCGCAAGTTTGACAAGTTCACAGTAAGATATTTATTTATTTAAAATAGTATTAAGCTCTGATAAGCCATAGCAATCAGTCAAACAAGACAACAATTCATCAAATAATCATAAAAAGTTGTTTGATTATAAATAAGTATTTCTTGCACTGTTTGTTCCTTTTAAGGCTCCCTAGTTATATGATTTTTATGCTAAGAAATAACTTGCCAAACTAGACTTTATTGTTGACCCACTTTCGCAGGCAGATGCGGCGGTGGAGCTGCTCACAGGCATTCGCCAGGCGGGCAATCACTACTATCAGCTCGGCCGCTATCACGAGGCCCGTGCCAAATACCGTAAGGCCAATCGGTACTATCACTACCTGAGCAAACAGTTCGGCTGGCAATCGTTGGACCACTTCAAGAAGCACCTCGTAGACACGGATCTGCAAAAGATCGAAGCCTTCTCGGTGGTAAACAACATAAACTCGGCTGCTGTGGACCTGAAGTTGGGCAACTACCTCAGTGCCAAATCAGATTGTACCGAGGCCATTCGCATTGATGCCAGCTGCAGCAAGGCCTTCTATCGCCGTGGTCAGGCGCAGCGCGCTTTACACAACTATGAGGAGGCAATAAACGATCTGAAGCGAGCACACAGCATCCTGCCGGAGAACAAGCAGATCCTGAACGAACTGAACAGCACCAAGCAGCTCCTGGCCAAGTACAACCGACAGCAGCGCAATGCGCTAAAGAATCTTTTCGCCTAGCCAGCAGCCAGTTACAATGGTTGTTTGGTTTGTTGAAATATAATTACTTATAAATAAATGTTAATGTTTTACCGGCAGTCAGTGGTTTACCACAAGAAAGGTAAACAAAGAATAAGCTTATTGTGCCGTATTTGATAAATATATTTGCATAATTAGATCGTACCTAATACACATTTGTTCACACACGTAATAATGATCACTTATGTACACCGAAGTGTCTAGTATGCAGCCTACTGACTAACAGATTACATAAAAAAGGGGGCTTACATCTGCGTTTAACTTAGTCTACAAATAAATTTAAAGATTTGTCACAATGTCCTGTTCGCTGCGATGCAAATTGCCCGATGCGCTACCCGCCGAGTAGCTCTTCATGCTGATCTCCATGTTAGTCAAAGCGCTCGATACGTGATACAAGTTCTCCGAGAGAATGGCGTAGATCTCGAACAGCTCTGAGTCAGACTTGGATACGATGAAGGCTTCTGCTAAAGGGATAGAAATGTTTATGTTTTAGAATCCTATTTAAATATTATAAACTAGTTTAGGGACAAACCTGTGCGATCCTTCATAATACCATGAGCATATGCGTTCAGTATTACGGACATCTCATCGCACTTCTGGCGATTGTCCAGGCTGCTATAGCTGAATATGGTCAGGTTTTGATCACCGCTGGCGTTCAGCGTTGAAATCCGTCGATACTGACGCACATGGGCAATTGCATTGGACCATCGCTGCAGATCAATGTCCTCTGTCAGGGCAGCCTCAAACTCCTCCTGGGTCATGGGCAAGCCGGGAGAGGGCGTAGGAGTGTGCTCGCCCTCCGTTGAGGTGGAGGATTCCAAACAGTCCAGTTCGGCCTCGCTGGTGTAGCGCACCAGAGCATCGCGAACCAGGGCATAGAGATCGGATATGTCATGCATCTGCACAGTAAAAAGAGAATTAGAAACCAGACTCACTTAAAGTTCCAGCTGCTACTCACGTCTTCGTTGATACGGAAATGATTCACCACATTCGAGGATATCTTGTGGTTAGATTCGATAAGCAAAAGCAGTTGGAACATTAGCTTGTAAAGGGAGCGTCCCAAGTCCAGAACAACCTCAGTGGAGGCTGGGTCGAAGGGCATGTAGGCTATGCTGGAGGTGGGCAACTCCAGGCCAGAGGCAGCCACATCCGCCTCGTTGAAGAGCGACAGCTTGCAGCTGGTCTTAACTGCATCAAGGCACTACAGAATAGGTGAGTTAGAAAATCTAGGATACATTTTAAGTAATGTATATATATACCTCCAAAACCTGATCCTTGCGATCGAAAAAGGTCTCTAGATGCTCCTGCACCTCCAGCACATTGAAACGCAGCGTCTCAAAGAGTTTGGGAGTGGTTGCCTGTAGTTCGCTGCACCACACCTGGGGAGGATCCGCTCGAGAGCTCAACAGATCCGTGAAGAGAGAGATCCTATTTCCCAGCTGCGAACCAATACCGGTGAAGAACTTCTTTGCTTCCTTGGAAATGTTGATGGTCTTGAAGGTAAGCTCCTTGATCAGCCGGTACAGCTGCTGCAATAGCTCTGAGGTGTGCGCTGAGGGCTGATTGACCAACATGGCCTGCAGCTGGCGACGCCAGTTCTCCTCCGCCTCGTCCCGAATAGCGGCAAATCGAATGATACCAGGCAAGTGGGGTGAGGCGTTGCAGGGTGTGAGGTCACCCAAATCTCCAGCACTAGACCCACTGGTATCGCTTCGCGAGACCGAGTTGCGACGCCTTCGCTCCCGCAGACTCAGCGAAGTAGGAGGTACAGCACTGTAACCGGACTTTAAGAACGACTGACGGTGATCCTCGTCCAAGGGCGACTCGGATTCAGCCTCCTCATCAGAAGAATCGTCTGCAATCTGTCGTTTCCTCTTGCTTAAAATAGGAGTCTTGTCGCTGAAGCTGTCCTCTAGGGCGGAGGAGTGGCCTCCCTTGATGGAGCCACCAATGCCACTGCCGCAATTCAAGCGGTCCTCATCGCCCTCGAAAAGCTGATGACGTCGAACTCCCCAATTAAAGTTGTCCGTAGACTCGCCGGCAATACTGTCCTCGTACTCAAGGAAGTCAAAGTCCTTAAAGACGGTGAAATCGGGCTGTCCATCGTCTCTCCTTGATCCACTGCTCAAATCCCCCTGAGGACCCGAGGTCTCTTCCGTAGAAGAAGCGGCCGAAGACTGGCGCTCCATCAGATCCGAAGATTGGCTGAAGATCACCTATAGGTACAGGAATAAGATTAGTTGACTTCAAAAAGTTAACTTCACTAACATTTAGATGATTAATATAGAAGAGTATTATAGATAAAGCTTACGCTTTGTCTGGTCGCAATCGATCCGGTTAGTAGTGACGTGCTCAACGACTAAATGGTGTTGTTCAGATAAAAAGTATAAACGAAAAGTACACTTTAAAACAAAACACATGCGCAACATGCAAACGGAACAACGGAACAGGAAAGCAAATTATGGTATTTCTGTGTGAGTCGAATGTGTGAAACGGAACAGAAGCCAAAATAATAAAGTAATCAAGTATGATGATCGATTTCATTTTAATTTTCACATCAAAACGAACTTGACATTAACATATTATATCGAATATCACACTAAATAGTAAGGAAAGATTAGACATGCAAATATCAAGTTCAAAAAAATTTAATTTCTGTAAAGCTACTACATGCGAAAACGTAAGTCACACAAAAGCAAAACTAGTCGTGGCACATAGAAACGTGTCCTTTACCTTTGAGCAAATTGAGTTTATGAAATCGTCCTAGATATGTTTCGATTTTGGTATCGGATTGGTTAATGATGATAATGCGTGTTAGTTTTTGATTTGGTATTGGATTTGGTATTGGTATTGGTATTTGGTATTGTTTACATGAAAGAAAAAGAGTTAGAGGTAAATAATTGCAAATGCATGAGAAGAGGGGAGCTCTAGGGGAGCCTAAGGCATGCACCTGGCTATGTACAAGCGGCCGGCATGGAGGACTTTGGGCAACACTTACCGAGGGCGACTTGGGCAGACCCACACGCTGTCCGCAGGTGGTCAGCAGGTTGACCAGACACTCACGCACTCGACACTGCGACATCCAGGGCCTCTTCCATCCACTCAGAGGCACTGTATCCGCCGGTGAGAGACTGGCACTTCGTCTCGGAGAGTTGGGTGTGCCCACCACACTGCTTCCCGCTCCGATGGCAGCCTGCTGCTGCTGATGCTGGGCAGCTGCTGCTGCCGCCATAGCTGCCACATTGCTGTGAGCGCGTTGCTGTTGCAGTTGGGAGTTCGTTTGCTGCTGGACAGCGCTGGGAGCTACCGTCACCGTGGTGGCATTCGTCAGGGTGGAGTTCAATGAGGAACTTCCCGTGGTGGAGGCTGCACCAGTAGCCACCGGCTCTTCTGTCTTTAGCAGGATACGACGGCCGATTAGAGGCGTTTGGGAAACGTCAAAGGTGAATTCCATGGTGCGACCGGCCAGTTCCTTTTTACAGAACATATCCGAGTCCGGATATGCGCCATAGAAAGAGAACGATAAGCCGGCGCTACTGCCGTCGCTGGGTGGAACCACCTGCAGGGAAGAGCTCCGCGTTACGATTAGCTTCAGGATCTTCAACGAGTCCTTCCAGTTCACCGTCTACAAAGGAAAAAAAAAAAGGTTTAATTAAAAAAGAAGATTTAAATTAGTATGTTAAAAATATTTTTTTAAATCTTTTTTTAACAGATTTAACCCTAAAAACTTTCTTCCAACTTACATCCAAATACTTTCCAATGGCCCGCAACAAATCAGCATTGATGGTCTGGGCCTGTGGTGCAGACAAATCCACATAGTGCAGCATGCAGTGGATCACATTTAAAACAGGCACTTGCACCTGCTGCGGACCCTTCTCCAGGACCTCGATAAGGAATGCAACCATATGAAGGCCCATGTGCGCATAGGTGTCGTGGAGATACTTGACCACACACTTGGTCCACTGGAACGACTCCTTGCAGAAAGTCTTCCGGCTGTAGAGGGTCATAACGGTGCCGAGGTTCTCTAGCTTTGCGCCCAGCTCCGTGGACACCTGGGCAATGTTCTCCGCACTGCGAATGCAGATCTCGTTGGCGTCCTCATAGTGCAGCAGCATGTAGGGCAGCAAGGCGATGACGTTCATGGGGAAGGCGCAGCTCTGGGTGGGATCGCAAACGGGCAGGGTTAGCAGAGGGGCAAACTGGGAGAGCAGCGTGATGGTCGGCTCATAGGTGGCACTATGGGTGCAGCCCTAGAGGAGAAAAATAAAGAACAAAATAATTTAAAAAAATACATTTAAAATTTATTGTCTGTAAAACTCCTATTTTTAGATATTCAATATCTTACCTTCAAAAGCAGTGCATGCACTCCCGGATAGGCCGTCCACTTGAGCTGCTGCTGCAGTTTCTCCACTTTGTCCCGCGCATCCGGTCGATCCAAAGGCAGTCGGTGCAGTACCCTTGTGAGCAGGCGCAGAGCCAACATAAACTCGTGCTCGTAGTCCGATTCCAGCAGGGAAACCGAGAGCCAGAAGAGCTGCGCCAGAATAGTCATCTTGTCGTCCTGCGTGGCCGTGTCGCCCAGCATCTTGAGACTCTGTGCGCTGCGGGAACGGGATAACGCTGATCCGGCTCCGGCTCCACCGCCCACACCAAACTTGCAGACGACACTGCGCTCTAAATCGATTCCCGAGGATCGGTTTCGCAGCTCCACCTGCTTGTCGCAGGGGGAGTTGTTGGCCTTTCGTCCGCAGTAGGACACAGAGTAGCTTGTACTCCTTCCATGGCTGGGTATCGAGTAGTTCGAGGACTGTGGGGTCATTCCGGAGGGTGACTTCTTTCCTGGCAAAATGGAGTTGGGTCCGCCATCTTTGTTGTTCAGATTTGGGGTACTCTTGAATATATCCTTCATCACGTCCAAAGGACGGAAGTCCGAGTCCAAGCTATCCACTGCAGCCTCTAGCGTGAGCAGCAATTCCGTAACGTATCCCTGCATGTCCTCACCCTGCTCCGCCACTGTTTCCACCAATCTGGAGAGAATATCTGAGAGCATCCTTGAGTTGATAGGCACATTCAAAGCGCGAAAGATCTGCAGGCAGCGACCGGCGTAGTGGCGAGATGAGCAGGATAGTCCCAATTGAAGAGCAGTCTGTGCCCAGCGCTCGGCAATGCGAGCTTGGGGATAGCTATCCGCAAAAACCTTGACCATGTGCTTGAGGAAACAGCTAAGTTGCTCCGCTGATTTTACAGCCCACACTTTGGCTGTAATGTCCTCGTAATTCCAAAGTGGCTGGCACGTGTCCTGGGCGAGGAACTTTAAGAGGCTTTTGATTACATGAGCAATGGGCATACTAGGACCCGGCTGTGGAGGAGCATGCTCATCGGGGTGAATCAGCGGAACCTCCGAGTTCTCCGAGTTGTTCGGATTTATTTGCAGCGCAGCTGGAGTGGCTGTCAAACCAGGAGGCGTGGTATTCTGGCCACTCTGCGATCCCGTCTGCTGCTGATTCTGCGGCGTTTGGGATAGACTTTGCTGATGCGCAGCAATGATCGTGGAGCTGGAGAGATTGTGCTGCAAAGCATAGGCCGCTGCCTGGGGACTCACGTGCAGCAGGTAGCTATCGAACTGCTGGTGCAGCTCCGTAAAGTTATTGTCGATCACCGGGAGAGCAGGAACCGTGAGTCCCAGATCCAGCTTACTGGTCTCGCTGTTCAGCAGGATGCGAGCCACCGTCAGGTGATCGTTGTGCTCGGCCAGGACAATCAGCAGGTTGACGCACAGCTGCTTGCAGTGCTCCCGCACAATGATGCGGGTATGGTCCAGTCCCAGAAACAAGATGTGCAGCATCAGCGGCAGGTGAAGGGTCCAGTCGATGCCCGGAATACCGTCCACCACAATGTCTGTGAGCAGCATCACGGCCACGTTGCATCTGCAAGGTAGATAGAAAATACAATGATAGATCGTTGATTATATTAGATTTAAAAAATTTACTTTTGTGTGGGGGGCTTCACAATTTGCTTAGTTCTATTGCAATATTATTGACCACATTGTTAAACTACTGCATTTTTCTATCCCATCCTTAATGTCTTAGCTAATGACTGCACCCATTAGGTGTCGAGAGCACTGATAACTCTCTAGAGTTGGGAAAGTAATTACCAATAGCAGTAAATCCGATAGGCAACATTTTCCTCTATAAAAACTAGAAACCAGCGACAAATATAAATCAATTCCACCATGACCATTAAGGTCGTGCTCTTGATTTTCTTTGCGGCCACGGCTTGTGCCCACCGGCCTCGCAATCGCACGGCGGTGCATCGCGACGATCTGTTCAACGTGATTGTGAACGGGTATCCGGCCTACGAGGGCAAGGCACCGTACCAAGTGGGTTTGCGGCTGAACAACGGAGCCGTGGGCGCAGGCTCCGTAATTGGCAACACATGGGTCCTGACCGCCGCCCACTGCCTGACAACCGACTCTGTAGAGATCAACTACGGCTCGAACCGGGCATGGAATGGTAGGATTAAGCACAATGTGAACAAGGACAACTTCTTCCGCCATCCTGGTTATCCGGGAAGCGCTGGTCACGACATTGGACTGATTCGCACCCCGCACGTGGACTTTAACAACCTGGTCAACAAGATCGCGCTGCCCAAGTTTAGCCAACAAGGCGAGCGATTCGAGAACTGGTGGTGCGTGGCCTGCGGCTGGGGAGGAATGGCCAATGGGAACCTGGCCGACTGGCTCCAGTGCGTGGATTTGCAGATCATAAGCAACAGCGAGTGTGCGAGGTCCTACGGCTCGGTGGCCAGCACGGACATGTGCACCCGTGCCCCCGACAGCAAGAGCGTTTGTGGAGGCGACTCCGGCGGAGCATTGGTCACCCACGACAACCCCATCCAAGTGGGCGTGATCGCCTTTGCTTCCATTGGCTGCAAGTCCGGACCATCTGGCTACACTCGGGTCTCCGATCACTTGGACTGGATCCGGGAGAAGTCGGGAATCGCCTATTACTAAAATGGCAAGACTAACAAGGCCAAATTCTTGTTAACTTGTAAATTTTATCGTCTGTCCAAAAAATAATAGCATATAAACCCGAATGAAATTTTTCATAAAGTGTTAAAACAAGAAGAATTAGTTTCTAATACTAAGCATCAAAAGAAAGTCAAGTTTAAGGCATATCTTATTATGTTTTTGTTGGCATCTTGGACAGCGCAAGTTTACCATATCAACTCAGTGGGCTGATGGTGCTCCAATCAAGACTAATTTATTGATCAGCTCGCCTCTTATCAATAGCAAGCACCTAGGAGATATATTTATAAGTTTTATTAGGTGCTATGGGACACAGTATATTTTGCATTTCCGACTCCAACGATAAGTGGCGTGGCCCAATCCCCCATGAGTTGCTAATACCAGGGAGTTTGTTATTTCAAGTACAGGGCATGATTGATAGATTGGGTAAGGGTATGGGTGCAATACGATTTCGTTGTTGACTGTTGACTCAAATCTTATCAAGGCAATGTCTCGCAAGAAAATCGCATAAAAGCAGAAAACCTCGGCCAAAAGGCTTAGTTTCTTAGTAGCCATGAAACTTTTCCTGCTAACTCTCTCTGTGGCCTTGGCCCTGGTGGCCGCCTCCCCCACGGGTCTCAACCGCACCCAGCTGCTGCCCCAGGTGACCTTGTCGCAGGGTCCCGAGGGTCGTATTGTGAATGGCTATCCAGCTCCTGAGGGCAAGGCTCCCTACATCGTGGGCCTGTTCATCCTGACCGACGGAAGCAACAGCGCCGCTGTCGGTGCTGGAACCATCATTGGCAACAACTGGATTTTGACCGCCGCCCACTGCCTGACCACCGACTCCGTGGATATCCACTATGGCTCCAACTGGGGCTGGAACGGACTCTTCAAGCACAACGTGCGCCGTGACAACTTCATCAGCCATCCGGACTGGCCCCATCAGGGTGGCCGCGACATCGGCCTGATTCGCACTCCCTACGTGGATTTCAACGGCCTGGTGAACAAGGTTCCGCTGCCCAGCTTCAACGAACAGAACGAGCGCTACCAGGACACCTGGTGCGTGGCCTGTGGCTGGGGAGGAATGGACAACGGCAATTTGGCCGAGTGGCTGCAGTGCGCCGATGTGCAGATTATCAGCAACAGCGAGTGCGAGCAGGCGTACGGCTCGGTGGCTGGAACAGACATGTGCACCCGCCATACCGATGGCAAGTCCGTGTGCGGAGGCGACTCCGGCGGCCCCTTGGTCACACACGACAATGCTCGTCTGGTGGGAGTGATCACCTTCTCCTCGGTCAGCTGCCACAACGGTCCCTCTGGCTACACCCGCGTCTCCGACTACCTGGGCTGGATCCGCGACCACACCGGTATCTCCTACTAAATTACTACGGAACAGTAAATGGCTATGTGGAGGATTCTTCTGCAAAGGCTTTGCTCTTTTAAATAAATTCATTCAAAAACTGCACTATTTTGACTGCTTATTAAAACAGACTTGTTTTTGGACCAAAGAGCATAACATTTTTTTTTATCAGTTAAAAAAGATTTAACTAACTTAATTCAAACTAAAGCTCCCCAAAATATTAATTTACTATAGTTTAGAATAAAACCCTAAAGATTTAAATCTTCGCTATTTGAAAACTCACCTGTGGAATCCGCTTATGGGCAAACTGACATCGGGTAAAAACTCGGTGAGCGGTGCAAAGTATCCACCATATTCCGGCATGGGCAGTGGATGCGGATGGGCGTTCGTCGCGGCATCCGAGGTTCCGCGCAACTCAACATTCTCCTCCTGCCGCAGCTCCGGATCGTTGATCAGTATATCCTCCGGCCGGGGAAGTATGGAAGGTCCTGAGGCGGCCCGAATCTTATCGGCTCCACGGGGAGGACGATTGCCACTTGATCCTGGAGTGACTGCAGCGGCAGCGGCCGCAGCTGCTGCTTGGGTGTAGGCACGAATACCGCTGTCAGACTTGCACGTTCTGTGGGGTACACAAAAAACTTAAGTAAAACTGTTTTAAACTACTGAAACTATTAATGTGAACTTACCCAATTTTAATGGGATCCTCACCGCTGTGTCGCTTGGTGTGAATGGTGCCCTTTTCGACAGCTAGATCCTGAATCCTAGAGTCGTTTATGCCACCTACAGCTTGGCCTATAAAGAAAATGGAAATAAAATGAAATTTAAGTTAAAATTCATTATTTAAAATAATTTTATAACATTTTTGTTTTAAAGTCAGTTGTACACTATTTAAGTGACACGAAATGGTTTCTACTTACCATCTGCACTGTGACTGGAGGCCTTCCGCATGCTAGTCAATCGATAAAAAGGTGGCGTTTCCGTGCGCTCAATCAAACAGTTGAGGGTCTCCACAGTCTGCAGCTCAGCCATGAGCTCATCCAGCAAACGATCCGGACAGCTCCGAACCAGATAAAGAGCCACTCGCTTGGCCTGTTAAAAGGGTAAGGCAAAACACAATAATACCACTGTAGATTAAATATCTTAGTCAAGCTCTTACGTAGGGCAGAAGTTCACTGGGAGCCATGCCGCTCATGATGACCAAATAACGCAGGATAACCTTCAGATTATTGGGCCAGAACTGGCAGAGAGTGCCCCACAACTCCTCGATGTCCCGTGGATGGGCGTCAGAGAACTGCAGTGAAGGCAATTAAAGATTAAAGCCCATTCGCTGTGCAGCGATAATCATATCCCCATACCTTGGCCGTGATGTAGAAGAGATTGTTCAGAATCATTTCCGTTGCCTCTGTCGAACCGGTGCCCTCGCGTCGTCCTCGTGTGCCCGAATCCGGAAAATACTGCGAAAGGGAAGAGCAAGCAGAGGTTTCAATCCGGTTCCGTCTCCGAAATAAAACGAAAGGCTCTTTCATGCTTCGCTTACCATAATGTAGGATAGGGGCGTGGCGGGCGGCACACTGGTGGCCACCAGCTCCATGTTCTGCAGCCAGGGAAGCAGGCACTGCAGCAGCAGGGCACGCACATCCTCCCGCGCGCTCTGGAAGCGATGGGTGATTTCTGCAAGCGTAAAAAGAAAAACCATTTGAATTATTACTTTAATCCTATTTGAACATATTAAATTACTTATTTGTGTGGGTTAAAATTTTAAAGTAAAGAAAAGAAAGTAAAGAAATTTATCTAGCTGTGATGAATGGTTATAATTTATAATATAATTTATAAATTCACATATTTATCTCATGGTATGCAGCCCCGCAAGACTTTAAAAGCGGTTTTAGTTACTCACCCGAGAAGATGGACATGGTAAGCTCGGGTCGAAGCTGGGCCAACTGTTTGGACAGGAAGCGCTGCGAACGGCAGTAGGCACTGCTCAGCAAAACATCCAGGGTGCCCACTTTGTCGTCCTCTGAAAATAAAAGACAAAAGACATAATTGAGTAAAAATATTCGTAAAAATTTTCGCATTGGCAAGCCCAACCAGGATGAATTGCAGAAGCCACCATCTGCGTGGCCATTTCGAAGCTCCGTACTCAAACGAGGCCCAAAGGCGACTGTTTCAAACTCGCAGTTGGCCTTTCCAATACCACCAGAAGAGCTTTTCCGGCATCTGGAAAAGCGCGTTGGTTTGTTATTGTTTTGATTACCGCCCATAGACAATGGGACCGCACCAATTTTGTTGCGGAATGGATGTTTAGCGCCCTTTGTCTACGACCTAGTGGCGTTCTCCTTCTGCGAATCCTGCAGGGCTAATCCCTCGACGGGCTAAACTACCACTTGTTGATATTCCTGGCCAACCCTGACCTTGTCACCTGTTGCTTTTATGAATGAACTGGCGCCGGCGCACTTGTTTGTGAAAAGCTTTCACTTGGCGCCTTCCAAGAGTCAATAGAAGAGGTTTAAAAGGCTGCCGCAGCCATTGTCTCGGCTTAGTTGCGCGCTTATTGTCCTGCTGGTTGGACGAACCGGCTAAAACAAAGAACTCACAGACAGCCAAATCCACCAGACAATTCAAAAACCGTCGGGATAGTTAAACAATCTTCTCCTTAGTCAATTGCACTTAGCACCTCACAGAGTAAACAAAAATATTCTTTTCCCAGAATTACAAATTAATTGAAAAATATTGCCTCCGCAATCAGAACGCAATCAAGAAGTTGTGGGCTAACGAAAAAATTCAAAATAAAACTGGACAAGGAAATTGTGCAAACAAAATCTTTGTGAAAATAATCACTCTCAAAAGTTTTGAGGCAAAAACTTTTTGTGCGGCAAAAGTTTTTAATTTTACCTGGCCTTTCTTCTTTGTTTACATCGTTACGAATTGTGTGCGAAATATGTGTGGTCGATAATGAGCTTAAAACACCTAAGTGAGCAGCATTCGGGAGTTTCAATAAGTTGTTCAAGAGAAAAACTTGCAAAGAAGTTTGAAATTAAATTCTTAATTAAGTTGAACGAAAATCGGCATTCGTCTGTGCAAAATAAATTTGTTACCAATCGAAACTTTGGACTGTTGACTTAACGACCAATCAAATGTGTTATGAAAAATAGTTTGGTTGGCCAAAAAAATACACAAAATTCTACCTGGACAAATATTGTCCCTGTCAATGCAATTATTTTAAAACTCGATCAAATAGCACAGTGTGCTAAAGCCAAACTGACACAGTGAAGTAATAATGCAAGCGTGCAATTTTAATTCAAAGTGAATAACAAATATTAAACAAGATAATAATAATAAATGTAAAATGACAGCAGAAACTACAGACATGGATAGGGAATATATATCAGCTATGACGGTAGCGACCTTCACCACAACATTGGGCGATTTCAACACCACGGATAATAGTTCGAGTGGCTATGTCACAGAAATGGATTCAGATGAGGAAGCTGACGAGGATGAGGAGATGTTGAAAATAGCGTTCTTTGTAGGGCATTTCGTACATCAGTACTATATCCCTATACTCTGCTGCACGGGCAGCATTGGAAATATCCTATCCGTCTTCGTCTTCTTCAAGACCAAGTTGCGGAAGTTATCCTCGAGCTTTTACTTGGCGGCCCTGGCCGTGAGCGACACCTGCTACCTGGCCGTACTGTTCGCCCAGTGGCTGAACTTCCTCGACGTGGACATCTACAACAAGAACTACTTCTGCCAGTTCTTCACCTTCTTCAGCTACCTGGCCAGTTTCTGTTCCGTGTGGTTCGTGGTGGCCTTCACCGTGGAGCGCTTCATCGCGGTCATCTATCCGCTGAAGCGCCAGACCATGTGCACAGTCCGCCGCGCTAAAATAGTGCTCTCCTGCCTGACCTTTGTGGGCTGTCTGCACTGTCTGCCCTACATAGTGATCTCCAAGCCGATTTTTGCGCCAAAACTTAACGCCACCATCTGCGATATCAACCCGGAATATAAAGTAAGTATGCTCGAATTTGGATAGCGGAATGCTTTTTCTTATTTATTGATTATACACTAAAAGTTCGCATTTGAAAGCGTACACACTTTACCTCAAAAAGAACAAAAGAAACTTTGAAAAATTGTGCAGATTTTAAAGGGAATTTATTGGACTATTTTGGTTCTTCAAACAAATATAATTCTTTTTAGACCGCCTACGGGTTTTGGAAATGTATTCTTAAAAATTTAACTAAGCTGTTTAAAATCAAATAAAGCTAATTGGTAATGAACGTTCCAAATAGCAGTTAAAGTTTTAAAAGAAATTTAGAAATTTCATTCCATAAGCAAAGCATTTAAAAATCGCTGAGCTCTTCCTCTATAACAATTAAAGAAATTAAGTGCTAATTGCTATTCAAACAAAGTATTTACCATATTTACGACTTTGATAGAAAAGATTTGAATGAAAACAATTGTCTAGTCATAAACGTGGTTCTTTGAATTATTATTTTAAGTAATAAGAAATTGTGATAAAAATAGTGTAGCAGACATTATCGTTTATGTTATGTTATATGTTATTCATAAACCTGTGGTTTGTTAAAACTTTAAAATATATTTTAAAGTTTGATTCCCTTTGTATCAAACATAAGTCAATAAATTTATGATGTTTGTAAGAATTTGTCTAGATGTAAAATACTTTTTGTACTCGCATCAACCTTAATATAATATGTGTTAGTTGTGCCAGACTTCTTCTCGTCACCCATCAAATCTAACTTCATCAAACGAATTCTTTTAGTTCCTCGAATTTCCTATTTGGGTTGCCAGTCGCAACCAGCAACACAACAGAAAATTTTCCGCTATTTTCCGCACCTTTCTCCTTTTTTTTTAGAGGTTACCCATACGTGGAAGTGCTGCTATTTATGAATTTTTGTCTGCCATTAGACTTGTTATTGGATTTTGAATGCCGTTGTATGTTTGCCTTGGCAAATAGCCAACATTGTTGCCAAATATTTCCAAAATATTTTGAAGCTCATGAATTTCAGTGCGTAAAAGTTTTCGGGTGAAAAAGATAAGCTCAGAGGATGAGGATGATTATCTGGAAAATCTGTCTCCGGCACTTACAGCTGTTTCCCAGATAAACTTTGACCTGACTGCTTCTCCCGAGCTTCGTAGCCCTTCGTCACCTTCTCCCGACATAGCTTTGATACTCTGTCAATTAAGCCCAATAAATACCGTCAAGTTATGCGGATCATGCGCCAGGCCACAAAGTATAATTTGGCCAAAACTAGAGCAATTAGTCAATTAATTGGGTCTCGAAAGGCGGAAAGCCAACCGCTGTGTGTTAAGCGACCAAATTAAGTATTTATTGGGCTAGAAAAAAAGGCCGCCACAAATTAGCCAGAACGGGTCAAAAGGCAAAGATAAACAACAACAAAAGGCCAAAAATGGCAAGAAGGTTAACAAGATGAAAAAAGGGGAAATTATTTTGGAGTTTGGGAAGTCGAAGCTTTAAGTGCCCTTTCCTTGAATATTTTTCTAAGCATTACAAATCATTTGGTCAATATAAGCATAGTTTATAAAGTGTTTCATAATACCAAGCAAGAAAGTTTAAAAGTTGATTTATACTGTAGAAAGACATTTAACAACGGATTATTTTAAACTAAGTAAAATTGGCTTTGATGTTGAAACAAGTGCATAATATTATTAAAGGGTTGCAAAATGCATTTGTAAATATAATTTATAATATTAAAATTCCATAATAGCTAATACAATTTCTATGTGATTATCAATAGCATCAAGTGCGTTGCAAAGTTTAAGGAAAAACTGACGTACCCTCTCGGAACGTTTAGTAAACAAGGATGACTAAAAAAAAAACCAAAGAACATCGGCGACTCGTAAACCGAGGCAAATATTTTGTCAGGACCCGCACAAAACTGACAGGACAAGGCAGCACTAAACATCGTACCCACCGCCTGGCACGTGTGTCAACTGGGTGTGTCCCGAGCGTCTCAAGAATAACAATTCCAATTCACCGGGCCCAAAAAATCTCATATTTCACTTTTCACCTGTTTGTGTTTGCCCAGTCACTCGCAGACGCTTTTCGGGGCCCGAAATTTAATGCTAATTTTGCATTGTGCGTGGGCAATGCAGTGCAAACAGAACGTCAGGTGTATTAGGATAGCAATTGAAACTCATGGCTGCCAGCCAGCCGGCCTATTAGCCAAATTGGCTCCAATAAAGCGTAAATTGTCCGCGCCTACGTGTATTTTTCGATTCGATTGCCAAAATGATGGATGAGTTGAAAAGGCGGAGGCAATCGAAACTTAAACGGAAAAATTCGTTTTTATCTCAGGAGGGTTACACAAAGGAAAATTGTAGGTATATCATTACCATTTTATTTGTTTAGTTTTTAGAAAACATGTTAAATTTAAAAAAAAAAAAAAAGTTCCTAAGTGATTTGGGAAATGTATGAAAAAAATATTTGTTTTAAATCGCATAAATGATTTATTAAAAACCTCAAAAATTAATAAAAAGTTAGCAAAACAATCTTTTTTCAATGTTTATAATTCTTAACGAGCTGTAATCAAAATCAATAGTTTGGATACACTTCCAAGTATGGATACAAAACATTCGGTCAATGGTTAAAAATCCCAATACTCTAATATTATGAGAAGCACACTTAATAAATAAATTAGGAGTCACAATTTAACTATTTTTTTCTGTGTACCGAATTGTCAGCAATTTCGTTTGACAACATGTCCTTTGAGTGATGGGAATCGCGACGCCGCCGCTTCCAGTCAACAGATGGCACCCGGTGAGCGGGCAGGAAATTATGCACGAATTTCGATGGCAACTGAATAGCCTGAAAGGACTTGAGACAAAACGAGAGCTGCAACGTGCGGCGCACAATATTGCAAAATGCCAAAGGACCCCGGCCCTCGGGGGAGGGGAAACCACATAAATTTTGAAACAGACATCGGCTCTAAGCTGTAAATAGACATTGGCGGTTGGCATATTGAAAGAAACAAATCATTGTGTAATAGCCCCCAGGCGCAGAGGGAACAGCAGCCACCAGATGCTGCTGGGGAAGCTCCGCAAGTAGACTTTTACGGGTATCTGGCAGCGTAGGCTAATGAAGAGACAAATTACGGCAGAAGTATAACCTTAATTTTAGCATTCGGTGGAAATGAAACCCAATAAAAGTTGGGACATTTAACAACCGTTTTCAAAATGGAATTTTTCAAAGCTCTTTTTGCAAACTAATAAAGTTCCCCATTATGGCCTCCAGTCATCAATACAAAAGGCGCCTTTTGATGTAACTGCGCAGCATATGTGAGGCCAAATTGAAGTTGACCAAGAGGATGGGCCAACCGGAAATGTCCAAGAAACAGTTAAGCACAAATACCATATGCATGGAAATAGAATGGGCCAAAGGATGACCAGAGGCATGGGAAACAATTACAGAAGTTCTGGCTCTAACTTGTAAAATGATACTTTTTCTTAGCTTCGAATTTCAATTTGATTTATTTTACATATCAAACTTTTCTTTTATTTTATAAATCCCAAAAATTCCTAAATGTTTTGTGTTTTGGTTTTTAAAATAACAAGTTAAACTCCTTTAAAGCGATAACAGCCAATAGGTATTAAATTTCCGCTTGTATTAATTATACTTTCATTACAATTTCGTGTATCGGGAGCATCAAAGGACAGACAACATCATAGCCAGTTGATTGAAAATTTACGAGCTATTACACTTTGATCCACTTGACACACACATACAGGGCAAAAACCTAAGAAAAACTCGGGAGGGTCATAAAAAGTAAATGGAAAAACAGATAAATTGAATGCTTTGGTCAAGCAGGATAGCTTTTACGATTATGACAGCCATTTGGGGGATTTTCCACAGCGCTATCGAAGGTGTTTACTGGTTAAAAGCCCGTGACTCTAATGGCCAGTCCCACCAATTCAATACCCAATCAATGAATTACATTTTGTGCCTGCTGCCCAAACTCCCATAAAATATATATTAAATTTACAATTAAATTGGAAAAGCCAGCATACCGTCAACCCAAAAAAAAGTTATGTTAGGCCAAATATGCTCGCCCATGACAGAATATTTAAATTTATTTCTAAAACCCATGTTAAAAATAATTTTGTGGAATATTTTTAAGCACAGAAGCGTGTGGAGCCTGGGCATTGAATTGCTTAATGAACAAATTTGATTTTGTCGGTCGGTGATTAACATAATTTCAATGCTTGTGAAATACATTTTGATGAAAGCCAACACTTCAAATTATGTAAATTGGTAGCAGCCGCTAGAAGCTACGACAACCCCTATGATGATTGCGTATCTGGAGTGGAAATTGCAATCGTTCTTTAAAGTGTATGGAATTAAATTTCGCATGGCCAGCTGCTTTGATAAGAGAACTACTGGTGAACAGTGGGAGAAGTCCTAATGGATGATAATGCGCTTATGGACTTCCATTTTTGGTTAATTGTGATAAAACAAATGGGATTGCTTTGACGGCCAAATGGCCACCCACATCTGTTTATGAAGACATAAGATTGAACTTTTTGCACATTAAAATTTTCAGGCACTCAGGAATTTATCTGCTTGAAGGCTCTGAGCCCCAAGGAAAGTGGAAAATAGATGCACAAAATGATGTGAAAATAGTTTACCCACTCAAAAGTTCTGGGGGAAAAGGGTTCGAACGAGCAGAAAATGCCAAGAAGTATGCCGAGATTAAACAATGAGGCCAGAAGGTCAGCCTTTGTTGTTAAGAGCATAAACTTATCGGATCAGCTTGAACTAACGCTATTAAATTTCTCGCCATCCAGGTTATGCAAATTAATACAAGATTCTCAGTTAGTTCACTGGGAAACCATAGAAATAATAAGCAGAGGAGTTGAGGGTAATAAAGCCGAAGAGTTTCCCAAAAATGTTTTAAATTAAAACGTTGGTTAAAAAAAAAAAAAAAGACTCAGATTTCCCAAGCGCTCATGCAAAGACTCTTTTTCCTCTTGTTTTTTAGCAAAGAGTTCTTTTTTTAAATTGAATTTGGCCAAACTAGATTAAAGCTAGTTGATGTTGCAGAACGAAATTAAATTCACGTGGCGTACAAGCAAACCGTGTTTAAATTGCGTATCCGCCGCGTTGGCTGAACCACAAAACCGAAACCAAATTGCATTCAGCTACGATAATAAAAAAAAAAAAACATGTTCGCTCTATTCGCAGGAACAACTGGCGCTCTTCAACTACTGGGACTCGATTGTCGTCTATGCGGTGCCCTTTACCACCATCGCCGTGCTGAACACCTGTACAGGTTGCACGGTGTGGAAATTCGCGACCGTCCGCAGGACTCTGACCATGCACAAGATGTAAGTACTGATTGGTGTTTAATGAAGAGAAAACTTCATTATTGGGATTTGTTTATCAAGGATTTCATTACAAAATACACCACATGCTTACAGAAAGAGAAATTTCTATTAAAAATTAAAAAATCACTTTTGTAAATTGTGAATAAAATTTTGTGTATCTTTGAGTTTTAAAATTTATTATGATTTAGTCAATACTTAAGCTTTGTACTTAAAGGGGGATAGAAAATCATTTTGTAGTTTTGTAACATTTATAACGTTCATCCAGTAATTGCTTAACCCTACTGACCTTAGTTATTTTAAAGTAGTTGTTAAAACAAATTTGATTTTATTTGTACACTTTTTCATTAAATACGTTCCACACACAAAATAAAAGAAAATAATGATATACTATTTTATCAGTGGGAGCTGATATACATTTTTGTATGTTTTATTAAACACATGGTTTGACCTGAGAATGCAGTTTTTAATAACGCCATACTCTCCGTTTTTCCGATATGCTTGTTTCCAGGAAACCCCAAACGAACAGCATGCCGTCGAATTCGTCAAACGCGAATGGATCGTCAGCAGTGGCCTCGTACCGCATCTCGGCTTCGCTGAAACGCCAGAAGTCGACTGGAACGCATCCAAGCGGACAGCACAGCGTGGCCACAAGGCAGTCGGATGAGCAGGAACAACAGCAGCCACAGCAGCAGCAGCAGCATCAAATAAACGATTGTCAACACCATTGCGAGATTACCCAGAAGCCAGGTGAGAGCACTACACCGATGGTTTTTCATTTGGAAAATGTCAGTATTACTTGGTGACATTTGCTGGAAAGTTGACACCGGCAAAGGATAAACTTTTCCCTAAGCCATTTAAGTTAGCTTGCGAATTTGTGAATTTCTTTGCAGCCTTTTAACAGCGTCTGACATTAAAAATGACAAAACAAAGGATGATGAAAGCAAGAGGAAAATTGTGTTTCAAACTTTCTGACAGTTGCAATCCTATCCAACTTTGCGACGTTGACAAATTGTCAAACAATTTTCCAACTATTACACATCATTTCCAACTAATTAAGAAGTGTGCGCGAGCGCGAAGGATGTGTTCTGTAAACTTTTAAATTTCCCCATTTCATTTCCAGGTCGTCGCAAGGTGCAAAACTCATCGCAGATCAAAGTAACCAAAATGCTGCTTATTGTCTCAACGGTTTTCGTCTGCCTGAATTTGCCAAGCTGCCTGCTGCGCATCGAGGCCTATTGGGAGGTAAGTCATGTAAACATAATGGCTGCATTGGGTCATTTTGGCTCTACTCAGACAATCAGTCGAGTTGAAGACCATTTTATTAAATTAAGCCCACAGACAGTGCATTGTTATGCCTCGACTTTGATGGGACTTTACCTTCGTTTGACCAAAATAATTGGTTTAGCAGCATTTTGCTAGCCTGTGAATTTACACAGAGAAGAAATATGAGTAAAGTTAAAATTAACTTTAGCTTGTTAAATATTTATTGTGTTATTTTTTGGGTAAAGCAGCTCACCCTATGCGATAAATATTATTTAAAAGTTAATTTAACGAGATAAATAAAATAACGCTGGATAACTCTATACTATCCTGACTGTCTTAGGTATTTTTCCTAGTGCAACTATCGTTATAGCCTGCCCAAAACAATACGCAATAAGTTGTCCTCCAACTTGGACGTCAGCTGTCCGCTGCTAATTATCTGGGCACAAATGCGGAAGATGGAGGAGAAATTTGTCCCCATTTCTGAATAATATTTAACACACATAATACTTTTCTGAGCTGGCTAAACATATATCGTATTATAGTCATGACAACAGTAACTATTTGTGGTACGATGCTTTGGCTTTTGTGCCCTGCCACCGCCTGCTTCCAACTTGAAGCCTCCGTCTAGTTAGCTCAACTGCCATGTGTTTAATCCAGGAATTAGATACATCAAAAGGCAAAACATTTTAATATCCTCGAGAAGTGAGCACAGGCTGGTTGGCATGGTGAATGGGACATACATAGGTGTTAATTACGGCTTAATTAGTTTGTGCACTTCGGAGACGAAACATAAAAATAAAATCAGTTTCGTGGTACAATAAACCCCAAGGGTGTTGCAAAAAGATTAACACAAATAAAGTAACAAAGCCATTAAATCAGTTAATCATTTTTGTACTTAAAATACAAATAGAAGGTAAACACAATATTTTATAATTTGTAATGATAGGTAATTAATTGTCATGCACTAAACAAATAACACATTACAAGTTTTTTTTGAAATATATAAAACTTAATTAAATTGGTTTATCCACAAACATGTTGCATGTGCTTTCACTGAAAAAGTTTATAAATGTGAGTGTCTGGACCAGTTTACTCGTTCCATTTTAAAATATTTTCATACCCCACAGCTTTAAAAAATACATATAAAAACACTGTCAAAGCTTTGACAAATTTTGTATATGCAAAAAAGCATTGACAGTGTGAACATTAAAATTAAAAGGGTTTTCAGATAGCAAAATGTCCTTTCATCATTTTTATACCCACTCGTTTAGGGCGTTGAAATAGCTTTCAACACACAAGTTCACATGTCAACTTAAAAATGCGACACAAAGTTAATTGAGTGGAAAAGGCTGGACGACAGACAAGTAATATATTTCGACCTTTTAATCCGAGTTCAACAGGTCAATGAAAATATCACGTGCCCTTGACACACGTGTTTTACTTATTTGTGTGTTATGTAAACTTTTGTAGCAATGGTATCGATATCTTTATTAAGAACTCATAGACAAGCGTTTAATGCAAAGAAGGGCAGTGAAGGAATTCCTAATTGGCACAGACAATTTCAACTAATGCGATTTTCTTTTTTTTTTTCTTTTATTGTAATACTCGGAATCGCTCACAGACGGAATCGTCAAAAAATGAGAACTCAACAATTGCCCTGCAATACATTTTTCACGCTTTCTTCATCACAAATTTCGGCATCAATTTCGTGCTTTACTGCGTCAGCGGACAGAATTTTCGGTAAGTAATCTGCCGCAAATTACATCAATAACGCATGTTTATGTGTCTGCCTTTTATGAAGGTTTAAATACATTTTTCCCACTCCTCCTCCATTTCTCCTGCATTTACAGCAAAGCCGTATTGAGCATTTTCCGGAGGGTTTCATCCGCTCAACGAGAGGCGGCGAACACCCAAGTGACAGGTGAGTGAGGTGTTCTCCCCAATAAAATGGGGAGCATAAGGCATGCAGGATGGGAACATTTTCTTATGACAAATGCGATTTAATGTGCTCAATAAGCTTGCAAATTTAATTTGTTTTCTTTAAAAATGATGGTTGGTGCATTTAAAAATCATAAGCTTTTAGAAACAAAAAAAAACGAACTCGCAAAATAATTTAATCCTAAGATAGCTTAAGAATAGTTTGGGACAACGAAGCTTAGTTGGATTATACAAGCATCCCACTTTAAATTTTATTGAGGCTAGTGAAACTATTTAAAGCAAAAAAGTTTGGTTGTGTTCAAAAAAGGCATAACATATGATATGCGTTTAATTTATTTAAGGATTAAGTTTTAACATTCAAATAGTTTTTTTTAAAAACTTTTACCTGTCTCATGACGCTTTTGAACTCTGTTTCAAAATCAGAGGGAATAAAATTGCCAACTTAAAGCCCTCAAGGCAAGTCAAAAACTTAACGACTGCAAAGACTACTTCCTGGAAACGTTTACGGAAAATGCTGAACTTTACTAAACTTGAGCGCATTGTTAAAGGTAGTTAAATCCGGTGCAAAGTGCCACCGGAGCTGCGGTTTCCACAGCTGCGCTTGACAGCTGCACTCAGCTAAAAGTGCAAGTACATGTCAGTTGTATTTGGTTTACTGCCACACAACGGAATTGTTCAATGTTCTGGTCCAGTTAATACTATGAGTTCAATGAATTATTGTATTTTTAGATTTAAATTGTTTATGATATTTTATCTGAAAACCATATTTTAATTTGTTATTACGTAAGTCTTGAATCACAGAAATGCTTTTAGAAATTGCCACATCATTCCCAATTAAAGAAGGATTTAAAATCAGTTGTACAGCTGCGAAAAAAAACATTTTCTACATTCTACATTATGGCAGTTTCTGCTAGCTTGATAAAACCCTAGATAAACTCTGCTCAAACGGGCACAAAGAGAAGATGTCAGTAGCAGAGATTTGGGAGGATTAAAGCGACCACTCAACTTTCTTTTTCAACATTAAATCCCAGCCGGCATTGCAGTTTCCCTCGACTAGAAGCCGGAACCCTAATTGCTGTTCGGTTGCTGTTTCTCTGAACCCGTGAAAAACTTATCCTATAAACGGACAGTGGAGGCAAACAAATCAGCATCCGACGGCCACGCTTTCTGTTAATGAAAAGCGGTAAGCAATGTCATTGAAAAAACTAACAAGGGGGGGAAATTGAGGGCAGCGAGAAGCTGGATGTAAGAGCTAAAGGCGGATGAAAAAGGTTTATTAGGTGCACAGAAACAAAATATGTCAGTAGGATTTTACAACAAATTCAAATAGTTCGTAATTTGTTCTTAAATAAAGTCCAAAGACAGTAAATCACCCGTATCATAGGAAATTATTGAACATTTTTTAAACTTTTAATCACTGAGGCTTGTGAAACTACTTTTACTTTTCCGCTTTTTGTCCCGGTTCAGTTATGAAAAAATTCAACTTTAAACTTTGTGAATGTAAATCGTGCTTTAATTGCACTCTTTTGTGTGTGCAGACAAGGACAAGAAACTGAACTGGGGCAAATGCTAATCGAGTGCTAAATGCTTTTTCTTGGAACCATTTTCTTGCAATCAATATAAGCTTTAACAGATTCCTCAATATTGAGTGCTAGATGGACTTCCATTAGTGTTCTCTAAGAAACATTTTCCTGCAATTTATATTAGCTTTAACAGATTCCTCAAGATGAACAAACTTAATAACTGCTGCAAAATACCTTGTACCCAGAATCTTTAATTTGGTCAAGTCAACTTTGTACGCAAATTATTCATGAATATTATTTTTCAATGGATATTAATATTGATAACTCTGGCAACAACATAGTTTAGTGATGTGGCTCAAATTGACCTCAATATAAATTCAAATTCATTCTTTTATGACTTTGTTTTCCACTGGGTACTGGGTCTCCGAGCAGACAACAAGGTCCCCTTTTGATTCAACCACCATTCACCGGCCGTAAAATTTAGTTTTACGATTTTCCAGCTCACCTTTGGGGGACATAAATGTTTAATTTCTTACTAAAGCCAAGAGCATTTTTGAGCAGCCATTTTTCTTCAGCTTTCTCTGGTGGGATATTGGAAGCCATAAAAGTGTCAGGATGCATATTTTTTTTGCAGTACGGTTTTCCACTTGTTAATTAAAGCTGTTTGCCAATTCGTTAAGGCGGGGAAAATAGCAGCCGGATAATGTGAGTGAGCTTTAAGTAACTGTCACAAAAACACTGTCAACATGCCAAAGAAAGAAGGCAATGTAACAAGAAATTCAAATGTAAGTGAAAATGAAAACGGTGGGAAAGTGAAAAGAAAATCAATAAGCCTTCAGCCGGCGGCAGGATTCTTTGGTAGGAGCTCCAAGTTGAAAAGGATCAAACGGGATGAAGGAGTGTTCTCCATGCAAATATTGACAACGTGCAAATACCCAAGGTGTTCGTGTAAGAGTGTCGATGTTTTTGTTTGTTTCAAGGTCTGTTAGGGGCAGGAAAGGAGGGATTTGCACAATTGCAAATTTACATTTAACATTGTAGAGAGAGAAAAGATTCATTAAAATGATTACTATTTGTTGTTTGAACATCCTTTCCTCTCATTTTTCGGGCTTTCTCTAAGAATAATAACCTACAGATGTTACCTTCTTTATAAGCTATCCCATAAAAAACGTACGGAACCTTTATATAATAAAATGAATAGTTTAAAAAAACTAAAAAAAACGCTTTATAGTAAATCCAACCAAAAAGTAAAAAAATAATGTTTAAAATGTTTAACGATAAAATTGATAGATTCCCTGTCGGAACAACGGGCCGGCAGAGTTGATGGTGTTGCGTTGGGATGCAATCAATCTGCGTGCTGGAATATAATTCGCACTATATTGAATACAACTCCCACCATATACAGTAGCGGACATAGAAATCCGGACACCTAGGTATGGCCTCTATATGCAAACTTTGAACAGGCTTAAAATTTGTAAAAAAGGTTCAATCGGTTTGAATGTTTTTTTGTGTTATCTTGTAAGTATTTAGTATTAAAATACCTCCCAGTTTATCGTGTCTTTTGCTTTTGGTGCGAAAAAAAAAAAAAAGTGAAACATGTCGAAAATGACTGAAGCTGATAAAGGTGCCATATTGGCTTTGCGATCGGAAAATTTAAGCCTCCGCGATATAAGCGCTAAAGTTGGCTTTAGCAAATCTTCTGTCGGAAATTTCTTAAAGAATTTTGAAAAAACCGGAACTCTAAAGCAAAACCCTGGGACAGGAAGAAAGAAGAAGACCAACGACCAGGAAGATCGGATTATAAAGCGCTTAAGCATGGCTAATCGATTCAAAACTGCAGAAGATATAACATTCGAGTTTGTTCAGTCGGAAGGAGTCGATATTAGCACTCGAACAGTACGAAGACGCCTTCAGGATGCAGGACTTAATGGGCGCAGACCAGCAAAAAAACCGGTTTTAACCGCTAAAATGCGTCAAAAAAGGCCACAGTGGGCTAAAGAGCACGAATCTTGGACCTTAAACGACTGGAGAAACGTTATATTTTCGGATGAGTCCAAAATAAACCTCTTTGGTTCCGATGGTATGTCCTACGTGCGACGTAAAGTCGGAGAAAGATTCAAAAGTGAGTGCCTACGACGGACGGTCAGGCATGGTGGATCCCGTATGGTCTGGGGATGCTTTTCTTACTTTGGAGTTGGAGATCTGGCACTAATTGATGGAACAGTAAACGCCAAAAAGTACCAACAAATTTTGGACGACCATCT
Source organism: Drosophila oshimai (assembly GCA_018150695.1). Classification (NCBI taxonomy): domain Eukaryota; kingdom Metazoa; phylum Arthropoda; class Insecta; order Diptera; family Drosophilidae; genus Drosophila; species Drosophila oshimai. The sequence goes on along the minus strand of JAECWM010000005.1, from coordinate 409,580 downwards.
TGTACCATCTATTGAGGAGCATCTTTCGTATACCAATGAAATAATTTTTCAGGACGACTCTGCTCCTTGCCATCGTGCAAAATCGGTAAGTTATATTTTTTTTTAATTCCTTTATTTATTGTATAAGTGGTACCTAAGCTCTTAACTTTTTAATATTTTTTCTTTTTTTTAGATAACAAAATATTTGAAGCGGGTTGGAATAACTTCGTTGGACTGGCCAGGCAATAGTCCTGATTTAAACCCGATGGAGAACCTTTGGCATATTTTAAAGGTTAAAATAACGAAGAAGAAACCCAAAACTGTAAAAGAGCTTGATTCAATTGTGGAAAATGTTTGGTACAACGATATAACCGTTGAAACAATCCAACATCTAGTGGATTCTATGCCGACACGGATAAAGGCGGTCATAAAAAACAAAGGAGGTCCAACAAAATATTGAAAGTAATTTTTTTATGTAGTATAATGTTCAATTAAAAAACACTATTTTCAAATAATTTGTAACTTACTTTCGAAATAAAAAAAAAAAAATTTTGTTTGTGTTCCTCAGTTTTTGAAAAAGTATCAAAATTTTAATTTATGATTTAAAAAAAAAACATCACTGGAATCGAAATAAAAGTTGTGCTGGTTAGAAAATGCATTCGTTTAATAAGTTTAATACAAATTTTCCTGAAACAATGAACTTAATTTTAAAAAATTTACGAAACGAACTTTTTTTTGCCTGTCCGGATTTCTTTGTCCGCTACTGTAGATACACTAAATTTACATGCAGGATTATAATTTGTACTATATCAATGCACTAAATCTGCATTTGAGAGTACCTACACTTAGCAAGAAATTATCTTCATTTGGCATCCCAACGCTTTAAACACCATCAACTCTGCCGGCCCGTTGTTCCGACAGGGAATCTATCAATTTTATAGTTAAACATTTTAAACATTATTTTTTTACTTTTTGGTTGGATTTACTATAAAGCGTTTTTTTTAGTTTTTTTAAACTATTCATTTTATTTTATACTTTTTTAGTTTTAATTAGGTAGGTAGGTACTGATAATTATCGGTAAAAAAAACAAGTTGGCAGGCCTGCATGCAAACCAAAAAGTGTTAAACAGCCAGCCAACAGAAACTTCTAGAAAAACTTTCAAGAAGGATCTACAAAATACTATGCGAACGCACAAAGGGACATGTTCTAGAATTTTATTAAGCGTTCTAAAAATTTCTAGAGTGTTCTACAGTTTTCTATATATCGTATGCTTAGTGGTGTTACGCAGCCAGATAGCCAGATAGCCACAAGTGAAACTAATATAAAGCGTTTAAAAAATACAATTTGTTCTTTTTCTAAATCTTTAAACTTTAGTTATAATTAAAATAGTTTATTTTAAAAATGTGGTGTCGTGTTATCAATAGCGGACATTGCTGGAACTACACACGTTGCTGTCGCCATCTATCTTTGGCTGCGAAAGCTTTCAAGAGCTAAGTGGAGTTACGCAGCCAGCCAGCCAGATAGCCAGCCAGATAGCCAGCCAGCCACAAGCAAGTGAAACTAATATAAAGCGTTTAAAAAGGAATAGTTTATTAAAATTATTACTATTTGTTTTTTCAGCTGTCTTGCTTTTTTCCCCATTTTTTTGTAATGATAATAGCTTGCAGATGTTACTTCCCTTCTTAACCTAACAGTCATTAAAAGACCCTAGTATGCATAAAATGTTATTTTCAACATTTTAACTATGATTAGTGGAGGTTGAAAAGTAAATCATATTTCCCTTATTGGGTTCCACAATTGCATTCTATGCACTAACCTACCAACTGAGTGTGGTCAAACTATTCCAAAACTTGCCCCAAATCGATCGATGCTACTTGATATTTCGGAACTGCTACGCTGAAATTTAATACAGGGCCAGATAATCCGAAAACCAAACACTGACAGTTAATGAGGAAAACGATTCACTCCAACATTAAATTTCCCGCCAATCTGCGCCTAATCACGACCTGCGGCAAGTGCGTACGCTTAGTTTTCCAAGTAGATTTTCTTTTTCACGCGGCATTACTCATACGCAGCGTAGTACGTGCGCTGAATGCATTGGAAATTGCCGAGCCTTTTGGGATCCGCCCCGCTCCCTTATTACAGTGTTGCTTATTGGCCATAAATTACCAACCTTCCCAGTCACGCTCTTTTCCTTGGCGAGTCAATCAGTGCTTGTCTCTGGAGGAGACAGTGCCACTCGATTGCCTTCTCAATTCAAGCATTGACTAGCTGTTACCTTAGTAGGTAACAGTGATTTAAAAGAAGGCTTTAAGGCCATCAAAACTGGAAGCTTGATCTGAAGCATAAGCAGAATTTTAAAGATGAAACACTTTAACAAAAATACTTAAACGAAAAAGAAAAGCGAATGACCACGCTCGACCTTTGTCTATAGCAACCATTTTGTTAAATGGACTCATTTATAATGATTTATCTGAGATGAAGCATCAGTTTGGGCAGGAAATGATTCTACTGGGTCAGAATACCAAGTGCCTGCCAAGCTGCAGCCGCCTTATAGATTTCAAGGCCTGAAACCATAACCACACACTTACAAATTAAGGCAGGAGAGACCATTCATTGACAAAACAACTCAGCACAACAATTCACTTAAGATTTTGATGGCTTCCGTTTGAAAATGACAGTGGGAAGACTTGTGATGACGCGAGAAGTCTGGGCCTTTAGGGCTGACTGTATAATTTATTTAATAACTCACGGGCATAGGAATAAAAAGGCGTCACAGAAAAGCCGAGAAAGCAAGCATCAAGGGCGGTAGGAGAACGTCATCATTAATCTTACCAAGCCACAAATATCCACACATGGCAATCAACAAAAATTGTGAGGCCAGTGTCAAAGAGGGTGGAATCTTCCGCAAGATGCTGAAGTGGCGAAATTCTATTTATACATCTCTTTTGTTGACATGCCGGAAAGACATTTAAAATAATTAAAAAGAAACAAAGTGTGTTGAAAGTCAAGAAGATGAATAGAAATTTAATTTGAGGTAAATTTAAGGCAGTCCTCATAGTCCTTGCTTTCGAAGGATACCCATAATTACCCGGAGCAAAGAACATAAAATAACCAATGCAAACACTGTGTTTATTGGAAAATGCCGCTGGCCTGAATTTATTGGCACGTTTCGTGCTTTGTGTGCATTTGAATACGGATGATTGATTAGCTTAGATTGCCATAAAACACAATTTTTCGTGGAAAACAGTGGAGAAACAAACGAAATGAATATGCTGCAGTGCTCTTTTAAATTGGCCAACCAAAACACAATGAATGCTTCCGATTCGTTGGGTTTTAAGGATGCTTAAATCCGATTTGTTCAGTATTTGGGTTTTGACATTTGGGGTTCTATCATGAGGCCAATAAATTCGGCTCCAAACAAGCCAAAAAAAACCCAGTTGAGCCCACATTGAATACCCCAAAGTACGGAATTAATAGTCTACTTTTTTGCGCCCTTTTGGGATGTTGATACGACTGACAACGTAATCGCGGCTTTGTCACTTCCAGGTGAACAAAAAAATAGGAAGAGAAAGCTTAAATAAAAAAAAAAAAAAAAAAGGATTAGGCAAAAAAATAATCCCTTAGCTTACAAAAATGTATAATTCCCATTAAATGTTTTGCCCAATTTATATTTGACTTTGGAGTACAGCTTTATTCGAGCGAATTTTTCTATTTTTATTTTATTTTCTTGTTTAGGAACGATTAAATCCCGGCACTAATTTAAAAAACTAACAGGGTTCAATTATGGTAAACGAAGACTTTCAAAACAGGTATTATTACAGCTTCAACCAATTACCAGCTAGCAAAACTATTTATAAAAAGCCTTAGAATTTGTGATTAAAATGCATTCTTTAACTTTAACATTAAACGCATGAGTTGGGAAATGTTCAGTGGAGAATTCGCAGTCAATATTGTTGCAAAGAAATAACACGTTATTAATATAAACACTTGTAGTTGCGTACCTCATTTGTCAAAGGCTCCCGCACCCAATTCAACCAATGTTCACATGTTAATCGAGGTTTTTGTTTTATTTTTCAGTTTCTGAATATTGTCGTAATACTGGCACCTCCACCCGTCGTCGAATGATGACGCAGCATTGTTGGAACGAAATGCACGAGTTGCATCCACTCAAGTGAATTGCGGGGCTAACGAAAAAAAATTAACACGGCGGTCCCAAAAGCCAGTGGAAGATGCGAAATTACGAATGGCGCCGCGGGATATGCAGGAATTTCGTTTTTAATTAGATTTCAGCAAACATAATATAAGAGGAAGTGGAATTTAAACAGTAAATTCCGAAGTATAAAATAGCTTTCAGAAAAAAACACTTGATTGTGATGTTTGTCAAGAGCAAGCTAAAGAAAATTAAAAAAAATAATGTTAATTAAGAATAAATGTTTTACATTTCTTCAAGACCTTTTCAGTTTTTTGTTCGCTTCTGAAACTGTATATGTATCTAGGTTAAATAATGGTTAAATAAAAACCTAATCCAATTTGAATCCGCATGCTAACTCAATTAAATCCATACCACAGAATTGCAATCTAAAACCCAATAGATATAAAAAAAAAATGTATGTATACAAGTCTAACCAACCAAATCGCAAATGTATAAATGTAATAAATGTTAATTTCGTTAAATGAAAGCCTTCGGCAGAAGAGTGTTTTGATTGGATTTCCCGTGCACCCACAGTAGGCATTTAAATTACTTTCCAATTGATTTAACCTGATTAGGTAATTCGGTTTAATCAACTTTAAATGGCTCAATACAGCTTTTTATTGCACAATTTGTCAGCTTACAAGCAATTCAATTTTTGCAATGGGGGTTAAACCCCAAGCTTAGCCCATCTCATTTTCCACTGCTGAACCCATTTTATGGATTTATTATATTTTTTAACTTTTCAGCACAGTATCTTTAACCAAAGGCAACACAAACTTTATCGGCTTAGTGCAAACACAGAAACAGAAGGTCAAAAGCAGCTTTTAGATGGGCGGATAATATTTTTGGGTAAACAGCTTAAAACCCCAAACAGCGAGAAGAGAAAATGTTGTCTAAAAAGTTGAAGAGCAAAAATACAAATTTAGTAAATTACAAATATAGTAGAGACGTCTCCCAAACCATTCCTTCATCTAATCTCCCTCCTGAGGAGTATAAAAACAATTTTGCAGGTTCAATTTTATATACAAATACCTTTGGAGATTAACTATAAGCTCGAGAGAATTAAAAAAGATACTCTTACTGCGGAACAAAACTCCAACATTAAATGTAAACACACTTCAACACGATTAGAGACCATCAAAGATGGAACCGAAGATGCGTATACAAAGATTGTTAAAGCTTTTTAAACAACGCAATAAAATTTCCACAGAAACACACACAAAGTACAGCCCTAGCACGATGGTTTGTATATGAAATTAAAATGCAATATTCAAACAAGAAAAATAAACAACACATGCGGCAGTGGGAAATTTAGCGAATGGAAATGGGCTCCCCCAAAGGATTTGTGCCAAAAGGTAAAGAAACAATTTTACCCGACTAAGAGAATTAGTTGCATGTGAACTGGTTTTCTTTTTGTTAGTTCTACCTTACACATTGGGGACTCAAATTTTCTGAAAGTTATCAAATCTCAGGTGTGTTTTCCGTTCAGGGAAACTTTGAGGTGGCTGGTAATATGATGAGTTTTTATACCTGTTAACCAATGAAGACAACCAAACAAGACATTTAAGAAAGTAAAGTAGTTCTTTAAATTGAAATCCGAAACTTGTCCATCTGTGAGGCGCAAAACGGTTGTAAACATAAAGCTGGAACAAACTGTTATGGTAACAGGTTAACTACTAAGCATCAAACTTCTTAAACTCAAAATTTTTCGACTTATTTTTCGAGGGAGTTTGAAAGTTTGATTTGATAGTATACAATAAAATAAGGTACAATCTTTAAACCCTATATCTTTAACTATGTATTAACCAAAGTCTTATTTGGTTCAAGCGAGGAAAGATAAAGTAACTGAACTGAGCTGAATAAATTGCTGCTCCTAAAGAATAATAGCTTGTACTTCAGCTCATAAACTAGGGCGCAATAAACCGCACTCCAGATTCTTTCAAGCCAGCATAAAAATGTAAAACATTTTGTATTAAATCCCCGCCTGCAAAGTTCTGCTTGTAAATTTAATTTAATTTTTATTTTGTTGCCATCACCCCGCGTTAGTTGCCGTGTCAGTGGGAAAACTCATACCTTTCTCGCTGTCGCTGTGCAATGTGCCCACCACGCTGCCGAAGAACCGCTTGTCCAGGATCTGCAGCAGTTGCAACGCCGTGGCATGCACCTCAACTCGAGGACAGCCCGTCATCAGGAGCGTCACTGTTATCACGGATGTGTAATGGTCGCACGGATACTCCCTGTAATTAAAGGAGAAAGAAAACAAAGGCTTTAATTTGGGTAATGTCAAGAGATTACAAAGTAACCTAATGTTGATGTTGGTTTGTGGCCTGCGGTTGTGTGTTTAACATTACGCGAAACTTGTTCAACACATCGCACGCCCAACGTGCCGACAATTAACAGTTGCTGCGCCACCTCACCAGGTACGCAGAAAAGCCATCAGACCGACAGATCCATTAAAATGTCGTAGCCCACTTCCTACGCTTTGTTTACCTACATGCATTTGCACAATTTTTGAGCTCGGGGTGCGGAATGACACTTTCGGACAGAAGTTAAGGCCCACTAGTCACCCACGCTTGCATTGAACTGAATAATGTACGCAAATCGATTTTCGCTTTGCATCCCCACAAACAGAAAGCTAGTGCGCTACAAAGTATGCTGCGGTTTAAATGTTTTTTCTTTTTCTAAAAGAGGTTTGAAAAATAAAGAATGTGCAAAAACGTTATTTGTATGGCCGTAAAGATCGAAGTTCAAGGCCCAAACAGCAGTCTACTCAAATATTACAAATTATCGGTCGCAAATTGCCTGCGATAAGTAATCAGGACCCAAAGCGATTTAGGTACAATCAATCAATTCGTGTCTGAGTTGCTTTGCAAGTTCCTTCGCTTTTTCGGCTCCTTTAAATCTGGTCAGCAATTTAAAGAATTCATCACACTGAACATTAAAATTAAAACTGTTTTTGCGACGATGTGCCAACGCCACCTGCCACAAAAAAAAAACTTTGAAAAGTGGAAAAAAAAAGCTGAGAATGTCACGCGCTTTCCAGATGCAGCATGAGGTTGAGCTACACTACCCAATCAACAGTTGTATGATTCTGACAATAAATACCCTGCAGTCTTTCTATATGTGTTGCTATCATAAATGTGAATTCGAAAAAAAATTAACTTGATACATGTCTAAAAACCAAATTAAAAAACAAAGTATAAATACATGTTTTTTTGTGTTTTAGTTTTTTTTTTTAAACACTTTGATTCACTTGAAGCGTTAGGACATAAATAAATTAAATGAATGTTTCATGCATTAAGCAGGACCACAACATAGCAATGTATTATTTATTTATAAATATGCAAGTGTTTTTGCACATGCAATGCACATTGTCCAGCCGACAAAGAAACTTAGCCACACGCGGTTGTTTCTAGTGAATGAGATCCTTGTGTATATAAAGGCTCGGTATCGGTTTCGAGGAAAAACGCGCTTGGGTTCTCATTATTGCTAAGTTTCTCTTTATTGCTAAATTTCCTTTCACATCGACAACTGTCTGAAAATGTCAAGCTCAAACTGCGGTGAGACATACTACTTAGTTTTAAGACTAGGTAATTAGTTTGCACTACCAACTTTGTTTGTCTGTTTGCATTTCACAAACTGCTGAGGCATAAATATGAGATAATTATGACAACAATATCAAAAGCTTGAGAGCTTGTAGAAAACCACCCCGAATGAATTCATAATAATTTGATTGTTTTGCTTTTATATAGTTAAAGTTTGTATAGTTCGTGGAAAATATATATAAACTATTAAAAATAGAAAAGCAAATACTTTCAGCTTGGTATTTTGAAACCCCCTCCTGAAAATTAAATCGCTCGTGACACATTTGTCTGCTGACAGCAGCTGCATTAAATGCAATGAGCCATGCAAGCTGCAGGTTCTCAAATGTTTATGTAGCAAAATATACAATACAAAAGCTCGCTTCCATTATGACCAAAAAAAGAACAGAAACAGGAAGCGGAAATAAAAAACGTGCTTGGCCTGAACAAATAGGCTATCATCCACTCATGTGTGTGTACGTAAATTTAAAGCGTTCTCATTGTCTGTAGACACGTGAAAAGCTACTTAAAAGCTGGTCCCGCATCCCGCCATCCCCCCTTGATATAAGGGCCAAGTGATTAAGCCCGCCAGTGGAGGATGAAGGGAGTGGCTGCCGAACAAATTAAAAGGGCACCACGTAAGGCGATTACGTTTAAGGCAGGTTCTCACCTTGTGGTTGAAAAAAAAAATTTTTTTTTTTTTAATCTTATAAATCGAATGTATAACCCTTAAAGAGTATGTTCTACAAACTTTATGTTCGAATTTCAAGTACTTTGTAAGTTACAGGAGTTTAAAGTTGCCAGTTTACACTACGCGCCCTACGTCGCCTGGGAAACAAACGCGTTTATCTCAGAACCATGTTTTCGGACCTTACGGAAGTGACTGAAGGCGCTGGGACGTACCAATCGTCACCAATTTTTTTTACAATGTTTGTAAGGGTCTTTTCTAACAAATGAACTAGAATCAGCCAAAAATATTGAAAACTTTTTTTTAAAAAAAGAAGACAAGTGAAAAAAAACATGCAAAAATCGAAATTTTTATTTTTTTGTTATGATTCTAGTTCATTTTATAGATAATACAATTCAGATTAAAAATGTGTTTCGATTTTGTGTTTTCGATCACGCGTTTTGACGGCATCACTTCCGGTAGCAGGACACCTTTTCAAAAAAAATTCGACTTTGATGGACACCCCCTCCCCCACTTTTTTTATTTGTTCAATTTAAAACAGTGTGTTGCTTAAATAAATGTGTTTTCTTATCCGTTATGAACTTTCAGCATTGTACCTTTAACCGTTTCCTCAAAAAAAATTTTTTTCAAAAGTGCCATTTTTCGGGCCTACAAGGTGAGAACCTGCCTTAAAGCGCCACTCGTGTTGAAATAAAGTGTCCCCTTTACTTACTTGGCGCTGAAGATCGAGGCCAGGGCCAGGAAACAGGCATCTGCTTCGCGAGGCGTTGAGGTATAGCACCGATCTATGACCCACTCTAAGAGTTGTCCCACATCCGGATTTGATTCCAGCAGCAGCACCACTGTATCCCGGGCCAGTTGGTAAATCTGTGAAAGTGACTTCAGCGTTAATTGAGGTTCAAGTGGAGGGACAAGTGCGCTGTTACCTTTTCGTCCTTGGAGGTCAGCAGCAGATCCAACCACTTGTATATAATGCCGTCATCTTGTAAATGAGGAGCGTAGAAAATGTGACCGCAACAGAGCAGGGCGGACATGGCCTAAGAAATGGAAACAAGTGCACACAGAGAAAAAGTTGAATATACGGGCCACAAAAACATTCATAACTTATACTTTATAATAAAAAATATGCACATCAGTCCAGAATTAATGTTTTATAAAAATACGCAGAATTTGTGATAAAATGGTATACACTTTTGTAATGTGCAAAAACTTGAATAAGTTATGAGCCTGATGCGGGGTTGTTCTTGTACTTGCCTGCAGGGCGCTGAACTGCAGCTTCTCCTCCTCAAGGGTCTGGCCAATCTGCATGGTAATGCCTAACGGCTTGGAGTAGCTGCCGCACCATGCAGCAAACAAATTGAACAGATTACGCTTCGTTACCCGGGACAGCAGCGTGGCACAGGATTCGACTGCAAGGAATAAAAAGGCAATCAGTGGAAGCAGATGGATACGCCGTTAAAGTTGTGGTAAGGACAGCCACGACTTTGAGGAACTTACGTGAGAAGTTCTTAATCATCTTGCGAATGAAATTGCAAAAGTGTGCTTTCACCTCGCGAATGCTCAGGTTGTCCTTGTCCGTCTCATTCATTAGGTAGGCCATGGCACCATCGATATACTCCACGAAGGTGGGATGCAGCGACATCGTGTCGCGTTCCAGCACACAGGTGCTGCAAATGGATAAAGAAAAGTTTTTGAAACATTAGGGAAAATCTAACCGAAACTTTAAATAACCCTAAATAGCTATATAAATCATTCTTACCTCACTCCAAAGGTTCCGTTTTCGGCTATTTTCTCCAGCACCCGCACCACCTGCAGACGCAGAGCATCGCGTCTGCGCCTCCTTCGCATGTTCTCCTGCTTGCGATCCACAGCCTCCCGGATGTACACCACCAGCTCCTCCATCAGATCCCTGCAAGAACACAAAGTCAGAGTCAGAGGGGACACATCAAGTTGTCGAATGCGACTTAGAGACTTACTTTAACGCATCGTGGTTTATCAGGCCTAAAGCATTCACTGCGGCATCCCTCACATCCACGACCTCGCAGCGGAGCAGGGGAACCACCAGCTTGTAGAGGGCGTGCGGGGAGGCGCTGCCCATCGCTGACTTGTCACTGCGATCGGCGTTCAGGGAGTCCGGCGATGAGCTGTAAAACAAATTTACGGCCGTGGATTTTAGTGTCAAACAGCGAACGCTCCAGGGCAGTAATTTCTGTTAATGTTGCTTTCTGGCTGTGGGTGTCTGTGTTGCCTTGGCAAGGTCATCATTTAGCGAGAGTCGTTAAAGTTTACTGCGCTTTAAACTGTCTTTTAAATTCGCTCACTTGACAACTGCAAATACCACATAGTGCTTTACATTCACTACATTTACCTGGCTACAAGGCACAGCCCCTTTTCTGCATTGCAACGATAAACATTATGAATTTTAAATTCGAAATCTTTTTTCAATTACAACCAATTTTTTTCATTCCGAATTTTCCCTTTTCCTTTTGCCCCAATGGACATTTGGAAGCGAGGGTTGGTCAGGAAGAATAATAATAAATGACAGCAGGCAAATAACAATTTTTACGTAAATTTTTTTCTGCTGAAAAGCGAACACAAAGCAAAATCAAGCTCTGCTGGATTCGGGGAGCGGGTTTGTGGGATTGTGGGGAAACTGGCTGTCATGCGCTATATGCAAAATAAACAAACTTGTCTTAAAATTATTTTTCAGCACGCTGCAAACAAGGAGGCGTGACTATTTCGAAGGCGTATTGAACAGGGAAATAAAAATATGGAAGAGGAAATTGTGTGCTAAGTCATACACTAACAACTCAATGTAACCAATGGAAATCTGGAAACATTTTCGATAAGCTAAATCAAATAAATTCAGAAAAAAAGTAAATGGAAAAAATAAATACTTTTACTGGCCGAAGCATTAAATACTCTTACGGATTTAAGGAAAATCAAATTTTCTTTTGTTTTTAAAATACACTCTAGATTTTTGATTGTTACAACTTTTAAAATTCTAATAATTAAGACAAATTTAAGTGTAATATTGTTATAGATAGGTATTATTTCCTACCTACTTTTACCAACATAAAAAATAGGTATATAAGACTACATTACCTTGGAAACTACAGTAAACTACAAAGCAAAATAACTTATGGACAAGAATTTTGTACATTTGCATTTATCAAATCAAAAACAGTGTTCTTGCAAATTCAAGAATTCAAATTGGTAGGCAAGAGTCAGGAATTTTGAAATTTTAATAACATGCCAAAGCTACACACATAAGAACACAGACACGCAACAAAAATATTTTAAATACAGGAATCTACTCATATGCATACAGAACATAGTCAAAGGTAATTGTACAACAATGTATTGTAATTATTGTTTTGCTGGTATTTTGTTGTATTATTGTTTGGTTTTTGGTTTTTTTTATTTTATTGCTTTACCCAAGTCGTTTTTGGCGCGCCTCTTTGCGTCCATAGGAGAGTGGCAGCGTGAAACGCGTGACGATTCCCTCGGGCCCAAACACATTAGATGGTATATTGTCCAGGGAATCGGACAGCGAACGCGAGTCCGACTGATCTTGTAAACTATAAATTACAATCCATATATAGATATTGGTAATCATCAGGGTTTATGGGTTTTGAACGACTTGTGATGATTCGATATCGATTTATGTGAACAATATTTTATGTACGCATTTGCACAGATATTTCAGATTGACAAACAGTTGGCCAATCTGTGAGCCCAATTCCCATGGAATGTTTTGTGGGTGTGGACGTGGACTTTACCCTTCACGAGGATATGGGTGAGAGGATGTGAGTGTGCGGGCAGGATTTGGGTGTGGTATGTAGAGGACTCTTTTGTGAAATCCACGTTTTTATTGACATTTCCCGTCGGCCAACACTTGCACACTGATTCCATGGATATGATTTGTGTAGGTTTTGCATGTGGGTTGCAATAATTGGCACTATAATAACACTATAATACTATAATCTTAAACGAACAGTACACTATAGTGGATTTTTAATGTCTTCCTACAATGAAATTAAATGAAATGTAGAATTGAAAATGTTTAACAAATTTGCAACTATAAAAATCAAAACTATTTAATTGTCAAAACTGGCATTTTTTAAACAAATTAAGTTGGTTTATTAAAAACAAGTTGACTAATATTTAAGTCAATCTTTAATTTATTTATAATTGCGATAAAAATTGTTTTTTTAAATAGGGCAATGAGTATCCCAAATCTTATATTCGGAAAACACGACTATAACGTTCTTTCGTTCTTGTTTTTCTATCATTTTTTTTTTAATATTTATGTTTGCTAGTTTATATGCGTTGAATTGCGAATTATATAAATTTATTATGATTCAGATTTAACAGCTTTCAACCGAGTATTTTTGAAACCTTTGTCTTTAAACCTATTTTAACTATTATCACTAAAATAATAAACAAAGTATGAGTCGCTCATAGATGACGAACGAAAATATTTGGACAGCCTGTAATACGACATTATACTCAATATGCAATTAACGGCTGAATTCAGAAAGATCCAATCAAGTGCATGCAAGTAAATCAATCCAGCTAAACATACAAGGTAACGTATGAATAACGCTGATGAGGCAATCACAGATAACGACATATTAAATGCAAATCAGGTGAGACAAGCATATTTTCCAATATGAAAATATTAGTTGTGTTTTGTGTGTAAGTGCAGGCTACGGTAGCTGTAATTATGTTTGCTTGGCAAACAAACTAAATACAAACACCACCTATCCACACTCTCACAGAACGCAGTGATAGGTTAGTTAGAAAAAAAAACTAAATACAAAATTGAATTGCATGCGAAACTTAATTTTTCTGTGTAACACCCACACGTAACAACAAGGCACAGGTCAACTTTAGTTTAGAAACACAACATACGAGTTCGTGCCGAATGTAATTGAATGATAAATGTTAGTCAAACACAAGTAATGAATTGAATTTGGTGTGGGGTTAGTGAAAGGACATAGTAACTGCGCAGAGAAAATATCATGAATATCAAATTATTATTAAAATTTAACTTCCCTAACCATGATATTGAATTATTGTACATAAAACTGATAAAAAATATATGATGATAACAATATATAACTGATATTAAGACCTTTTTCTCTGCGCGACATTGGTTTACAAATGCTGTGCGATTTATCACTCACCTCAAACTCAAATCAGGCGAGGCACAACGCACGGCAACACTGGGGACTTGGGGAACCAACCGCATGGCACAGGCCACCTGATTCCTCCAAAGACGCAAATACGAATCCTTTTGACTCTCGGTGGGCACTTTCTTGGTGGGCGCCGAACTTCTCAGCAATGAAGCTCGATTGTCACTTACGGGGCTGAAAGTTAAAGAATATAAAAATCAGATTTTGAGGCAGGGTCAAATTGTTTTTAACTTACGTGGGATCTATGACACTGTAAAGCGCATTTAGGCGCGTGAAGCAAATTGGCCAGGCCTGGGCCACCGCCGAAGGACACTGCTGCAGGATGCGCTGCCGCTCCAACAATCCAAACAGACATGTAGCCCAGGGATCAAAGGGAGGTTGCGGTGAACTGGCTACCATTGCAGAGGCGTTCGCGGAGGAGCTTGACTGCGAAAGGTTCAACGTCAATGTGGACGACTTGGAATTGTCTGTGGAGAATACAAAACATTTTACATATCTCTAAAGCTGGATGATCAAAAAATAATTCATACCGTCTATTAACCCAGCAAGCCACACTCCACTGCTCCGCTCAGCTATCCACTGCAGATCAATGCAGTTGGCATTCAAAATAGCCGTCTTTTCTGTCTGTGGCAGCAGCGGCAAACACTTCTCGACAATGTGCGGCACACAGCGATCCATGACATCGATGAGAGGCGGTTCCGTTTCCGGAATACCCAGAGCACGCATAAGATTCTTTACCTCCTTGAGGATCATGGCGGCCAGCTTACGCAGATAAGGACGGTAGTTGCAGAGCAACACCAATGCAAAACCCTCGACGAAATGAAGAGTGGTGGCCAGTGGGATCTCGTTCTTCTTGGACACATCGCTGGCCATGTTCAGTACTGTGTGCTGGGTGATGCTCGACAATCCGCTTGAGGTGGTGATGCTTGAGGCAGCGCTGCTGGCCGTATTGAGATGCTGCTGCTTGGACAACTGACTGCTGGCGGTGTCCTTGGCGGGAGTGGCTGTAGCCTGGACCACTGTACCCTGAACCACTGTTCCCGTGGTGGTTCCAGGGGCCACCTTGGGTTGTGCTGGGCTAGTCACATTTGTTCCAATATTTGGAGCACTAGTTGTGGTATTGCCATTCACATTAATTGCACACCGCCAAATATTAAGAAAGTTAAATAATATGCGCGTGCAGTTCTCCAGCAGCTGCGGATAGGTGTCGGTGACGTCGCGCACCAGAAACTGAGTGTAACCGTGCACGACATCCTGACGCCAATCCGGAAAGTCTATGACCAAAGTCGTAAGCGACTGGTGGGTTAGAATTCGCAGCTCCTCGTCCATGTGAACCGTCAGTCTGGAGAGCAGATCCACGAGCTCATGAGCGGTCATCGTGTCGGGTATCAAGCGCGGCACAGCAGCCACGCACGTCCGGAAGAGATCGATGCGCGGCTTCCTTTCACCGGACAGCATCTCATCCGGTTCTTTGTTCTGGTTCTGCGTATTGGTCATCATTAATGGACGCCCGTAGTGCACATCCAAAGCTCTCAAAATGTCCACAAATACCCTGCGCACGTGTGGAAAGTACGTGGACATGCCAATACTCCTCGCGGTGTCATCCGTCAACATCTTGTTGATGTACGTCTTTTTAACACGCAACGTATTTCCGGATGGAAGGGCTGGAACCGTCCTGGGCATCGGCGGCTCACCTGCCTTCTGCTGCAGTGAGTCGGCGACGACCAGGAAGGCTCGCAGTCCGATGCTCATGCGCTCCGGATTTAAGATCAACTTGATGGAGCGACCCACGCACAACAGGTCGTAGACGATCTCACGCATGGCAAAGTCCAGACGCTCCTGGGCAATGAACTGGATGATCTTCACAAAGATGTTCAGCGGAGTGTCGCGCGGCACAACTCCCTTGGAACCCCTGAAAGGTTAATAGATTGGTATATATTAGAAAGTTGGAATTCGGAAAATAAATACTGAAAAAGTTTTGTATAGTCTTCAATGGGTTCTAGAAAGCCTTAACTTCCACAACTTACTTGGGAAACAGGGAGTTCACAATGCTCTGGAGGCGGGAATGTGTGGCTGAGTTGGACTCGCACTTGATGCGGATCATGTAGACCCAGAGTAGGCGGTACAAGGACTCCAGGGCCACGCGACTCATTTTGGCATCCCGGTTCTTTAGATTGCTCAGACACATAGCCAGGAAGTAGTGCCAGTTTGTCAGGAAGAAGGTCTTCTGGGAGACGCAGAGCAGGCAGGTGACCAGCGGGAAAAGAGCCAGGCGGTGCTTGGACTTTGTGGAGGCATCCAAAGTCTGCACATAGAGAAGCTCTACAAAGTTTTTTACGCAGGGAACATTCACCTCGTTTTTAACGGCCTATGAAGAAATTAAAAATTTTATTATTAGTGGTTTAAGTAGTAAACAAAGGATCTAATACTTACCGCCGCCACAGGCACCAGAATCTCCACAAATAGTCCGGCCAGTGCATGCTTAATGTCCTTGTCCTTCACCTCCAGGAAGTACTGACCGCACTCATGCATAAACTGAAACGAGGCCTCAAACTCCTCGATAGGCACCATCTTGACCCGGAAGAACTTCATGCCCATCAGCAGACTGATGATGCTCTGGGTGGTCGTGGGGGACACCTCCTTGCCGCGCAGCTCTTTCAGTTCGCTCATGAAGCGCTTGCGCACAGATGCAAACCGACTTTGGGCCAGTACTCCAATCACCTCTGCATACAGATCAGCGATCATGTGAATATTAATGGCATTCGGGTTGTTTTGCAGTCCATCCTTGTACTTGAAGTGCTTGAAGGCTAGATTCTCGATGCTGCGCACCAGATCCTCGTGACCCGGATGATAGGGCAGCTGCCTGAGTATCTCAATGAGAGCCAGGCAGAAAATAAACTCTACGGCCGCTTCCCTTCGCTGCAACTGAAAGTCCAGATCCACTGTAGGTTTGTTACTGGCAGCCTGGGAGTTGCTACCACTTGGTGCTGGCTTTTTGAGATCGTTTTTGATCTCCATGTCGGACAGTTGGCGGCGGTGCCAGGCGAGCAGCGTGTGCAGCAGTGAGGGAAGGCAGTGCTCCGCCACAGAGCCCAGAGCTGAGAGTAGCTGGTCAAACTGCTGATCCTCACCGCGCTGCAACAGCTTCGATAGATTCTTGTCCGCGCTCTCCAGCATCACCAGCTCGATCTTCTTCTCGGCCTGAGCGGTAAAGTCGCTGAAGAGGTTACGCATCACAATCTCGCCGGGTCGTGGAGCGGAGATCTCCACGCTGGCCACACTTGCGGCCAAGGCATGCATCTCGGCTTGGGTGTAGCTGGGCAGGACGTTTATAATCGAGCTCCTTGAGTGGGCACCCCAGGGCAACAGGGACTGCCGCTGGGGAATCACCAGAGCTGGCGGTGAAGCGTAACTCTGGCGACTGGCCGGCAAACTTTGGTAGGTAATCGCTGGCGATTGCTCCACCCCACTCACTGGCAACAGTTGCTGTTGCGACTGTTGCTGCTGCTGCTGTTGGTATTGCAGTTGCTGTGACTCATACTCTATGCCATAGGGATAGTCATCGCCGGGCAGCTGGTAATTAATGGGCGATGTTGTCCCACTGCCTGTGTTGCTGTTGGGACCATTACCACTCCGACTGGTCTTCGGCGTGGAGGTGTATTCCGCCGAGTTTATGGAGTGACGCTGGCCGGGCGATCCACCGCTCGGATTGCCATCCAGTTGAGCTGTTTCAATGTTATCGACGCTATCGCCGCCAGCCAGAGTTGCCTGATAAACATCTTCCTGGAAAGCGTTACGCTGTGGGCTCTTTGTTGGTGTCGATGAGCCCACTCCGCCTCCGACTGAGCCTCCTCCTGCTCCCCCTGCTGCTGCTGCCGCTGCTGCTGATGTTGTTGCTGTTCCTGTAGCAGCAGCTGTGGTGCCGCTGTTATTGGGACTGGCACTGGAGGGCGAGCCAGCCGGATCGCTCAGGTGCTGCTCATTTGGGTTTTGATTTGTGCCTGGTTAAAAACAGAACCATTATCGGTTTTATGATTAAACGGATTACACTTATCAGTTATTTATAGGTATGGAATTACATGTTCAGATAGCTGACGGTGTCCCACAAATTATTCATTCTATATGCAGAAATCATAAAATACCTAGCTCATGTTAGAAACAAACTACAAACGAGATCTCATTTTCTAAAAGGGTATTACAAAAAAATTAAAATTAAGTATTAATATTTATGAACAATAAAAACCTACAGCACATTTTCTCTTTTAGGTATGTCATCTTATTTTATGAAACACATTATTGACACATTTGCATTCACGTGCCCAAAAACATTCCACAATTTTGAAGAACTCTGTTTTTTATTTCAAATATGTTTCACTTTTTTTTGAACCAATGCCAAGTTTTTTAATTTAAAAAATCTGCTCAATATCCAAAAAAAAAAAAGTCAATCTATATGTATGAGGCACTAAATGAGACAAAATGTGACATTTATTAAATGTTTTGGCATTCTACAACTTGCTTATAAGCGATAGATGTACTGTATGAATTTTGATTTGTGTTCTGTTGTTTTATTTGTTTACCCAACCTTGGTTCTAGGACACGCCTATAAAGCGAAATCTGTAAATAGAAATTATCATCAGCAACCATCAAAAATTTAATCATCATCAAGTGTGGGGGTGTGACAAGAACACGCCCCAAAAACTCAAATTAGCTGGAGGAAACAAAACAAACTCCCTTTATGAGACCAATTCTGAACTTTGAGACTGTGTCGTGTCGAATTATCATTCAATAAGTTGATTTAACATATATCTAAATTGCCAAAGAAATAACTGAAAACTTAATATTGCCATGTGGTCTAATGGATGGAATTTCATGAACCATCTGTCAATCGCCTATGTATACAAACAGAAAGATAATTATTATGCAAAATAATAATTACAATTGATGGCTTTGTTTTCCTTTTAAGCACCCGTAACTGTTTATCAGAACTTTCTTGGTGATAAAAACAGAAACCGATTTCTAGCTAAAAAATTCAACTTGGGTTTTGCAAAAATGTCATGTTGAATTTGTAGTTCTACGAAAAAATCCTCCTCCTTAGTTGGAAATTTTTGTTGATTTAAAGTTTATATAAATCATTTAAACTATACATCTGTGGAGGAATTATTATCTAAGAAAAACCCGGGGTTGTAGAAATTCTTGGTATATTTTTTAAGAGTTTTCCTAAACCTTCTTCCAAAAATGTAATAACGAAACCTTTCACGTTGCTTGGTACATCAGTATTAATTAAGGTTTATTTTAAAATTTAGCGACTTAAAAATTGAAGCATAGTTCCTACTACTAAACTTTTTCAGAGATTGCTTTAAGCATTGTGTAAATCGTAAAGTAAAATCGACCATTGCATGTCACACATAAATAATGGTTATTGACCAATCCATAAAAGAGACTCAATATATTATTTAGTTCCATTACCAAGACTAGTTCCTGGACAAAAATTCCTTTAAAATCGAATACAATCAATAGGCCAGGACATGATTGCGAGTGTCCTTATGGCCAAGTCAAGTTCTATTGTGTGTGACCGGTAAATAATAGATGTCGGTACCAAACGTAATCCAAACGATGTGCCATGTGTCATGCATCTAGTCTGAACGTAAGACCACTGGCGTGACGTAGTCAGCTGTTTGAGCTCCGGCCGAAGGTCTGTTAAAGTTCAGGGTAAAGGTTTCTGTCGCCGCTTTCCGTGAATAATTGATAAAGTTGAAGTACAAGGCAATTTAGAAGGCTCCCGGGGACAACTAAGGTTACAAAATGTCGTGAAATCTCCTTCAAGGAAATTGCTTAAAGATAGCAAAGTCCAGGCAAATAAATGTTGTGTGCAATCAGAGGGAATGGACTGGAAAATGTTTGACATTTCACTAAACACATGTGTGTGAAGAAAACCGAATAAAATTCAGAACGCAATCTTAAACCAAATGCGAAAACATATGTATATACATTCGTATTATTAATACCGTATTAACACGCTCACCCAAATCGTCTTTCCAAACGAATCGTACGTCTTATAAAAGCTCTCTGGATGTGTCATATAACAACAGCAACAAAAAGGCAAACAACACGATTCCCCATCACTTATAAGATGTGCGACGAACCCGAACAAATATCTCTCCGCTAACCGATTCATCCATCGCACTGGGCCAAGTCAAATCCAAAATAAAATGAAAAAAGTTTTAATAAAAACTGCAACAGAGGCATGAAAACTGAGTTACAGGGGTTCGACTTTGGGATACCCAGCAGTCATTGTTTTGTGGAATTTTAAAATAACGAAGAAAGGGATTTAAGTGCTGTGATAAGATCGATCTTTAACAATGTTGGTCCAGCTTTGTCATATTTAATCTTAACACATTTTATTTTATTATTCTATTTACTTTAATTTTGTATTTAATCAACAAACCATCAAAATCAATTTAGTATGAACTTGCAGTTTTCTTATGAAAGGAACATTCAACGAATAGACCTATTTGTTTACCTATTTCTTTTATTCGTTTAACAAATTCGATTTCGGTGGAAGAAGAATTATGTATGTGATTTGGCGCATGGGAAATATTTTTAGGTTCTTTTTTATGTCGCTGTTGAAAATTTGAGTATGCTATAGACTTGTGCTTCTTGTTCTTCCCCCTAAAAAAATGCTCTTGTTATTTATGAGGAAATCTGTTTAAGAGGCCAAAAAGGTAAAAACAATGAAAAACGCTCAAATAAATCGACGCAAATCCTAAGTGATTTATGGAGGACTGATAGGAAATCAAATTTTGCTTTTAAATCAATGTGAACGATAAGAGAGAAATGGCACATTAATAAAACCGAGTTAAAGGTAATAAACATAGATTATTGGCAAGAACGCTAAATAAATAACGAGACGATAAATATAGCATGATAATTAATAATATTGGTGTAGTTGAATGATTTTTAGCACAATTTCAAACAAAATTTTCGGTAGAAACACTAGATAAATTTTGATTCGGAAAAGTAGCGTGATTTTCTGTTCCTTTAAAACAACATACAATTGATTATCAAAAATAATCTTATCTGACCAATAATCCATCAATTTTCAGCCTTGAACTCTTATGTAGTTAATTTTCTTGTCGTTTTTTTTTCGATTATCTGCCCAGCAAGTGACTACGAAAACGGAAAAAAGTTATAAGAATTTCGTAACCATTCCGATAAGATATCATATACTGCAAAACCATGTAAACTTCTCCCTCCACATAAACTTGAACTTCGACAAACAGTCGAAACCTTCGAATTGTTTATCACATTTTATTTTTATCGTCTGTAAACCAAACATTTCCTGGATACAATTCTTGTCACCCCGATTCATTTATCGCTTTCACAGTAAGCAAAAAAAAATTTGTCAAGTTTAAGTGTTTTAGTGTACAAACGCAAACAAACCTTTTAGTTTTTTTGGTGTCCATTGAAAATTCCATAACATGAAAGTGGAGCATAAATTTGTAAGGGAATCACAGCTGGGAAAATGATACTCGGGCAGATTTACAATTGTTCTGCCCAGTTATAGAACAAAAGCGGTAGTGAGTGTATTTAACACTAATTAACACAAAATTGTGTTGCAATTAAAGACACGTGATACGTAATCCACAAATTACATTTATTAATTGTGCGGGAAGATTGTATTAGATTGAATTAAACGGGGCTGCTGATAACTTTTGATTATAAGTTGGTCACTGGGTCACTTTCGAGGTTTATTCCGATTTCAATTTCTACGGGATTAGTGATAATCAAAGAACATATTTTTTATTATTTTCACAGCCGCTTTACCGCTTTACGATTTTTATGCTAATCAGCTAGAAATAATGAGCTCAGCGTTTTGAAATCCAAAACGAAACTTGTACACTTTTTTATTTGTTTACTTATTGACCGATGGCAATTTGAATCTAATTATTTGTGGGACTGCCGATAGAACCGATTTCGATATGAGCGCACATATAGACGGATATTATATATAGCGGTATATATAGCACGTTAAATCCAAAATACAAATTTCGAGCGGACCGCAAAGTGCAAAATGCGAGGCAAACGGCGACGACGACGACGAATTTCGACTGCGGCGAAAAACGAGCCGAAAAAAACGGACGGACGGGCGGCTACAGAAAACAAAAAAAATGAGCGAGCAACGTCAATGGCAGCAGAAAAACAAAAAAAAAAGGTATAAAAAATGAGCAACTCGCGCACGCTCGCAAATTGGAAGCTCGAAATCAAAACAAACGATTATTGTCTATTTAAAATTATGATTAACAATTGCGAGAACGAGAGAGGGCAAGAGAGCGGGCGAGAGAGCTGAGCGCGAGGGGAACAGCTGTTTTGCTGCTGCGGCGAAATGAAAATCAGCTGAGCTGCATAGTTTGAAAACAACACTCATACGCCGCGTTGTACGCAACGAAACGAGAGATGATTAGACCATTTGTTTGTTTATTTATTCATTTGCCTGCCCTCTCTCTCTTTGGCCGGATTCTAGCTGATTAGCACGGCAAGTGGTAAGATATCTGTCGCATTAGCTTCAATTTACAGGGGAACCTGCCAAGCGCCCCCGCCGACAAGTGCTAAGTGGAAAACTTTCCGTGGAAATCCCGCAGAGAAGCCAAGGCTGGAGCTTAGCTAAAGTACAACACTTCAAAGAACGTCCTTAACCCGAATTTCGTGTGCTTATTTAGCCGCAGAAAACCAAATCAAGGCAAGTGCTTTCCATTTCCCAGGTGAGACTAGGAATAGGGATTCTAATACACAGTCAAACTTCTTTAAATCAAACGCTAAATAAAACAAAAAATCGTATAGTTTTACTGTAAAAATGTTGTAGTAAATAAATTTAGGAAAACGAAAAAGTATTTAAAGTTTGAAACATTAGATTAACATTGGGTTCAGTAAACTTTTATTTCAACTTGATAAACATTTTCCTATGATAAATTAAAAACTAAGTGTTAAATGAGTAACGCTTCAGATTACTTTATTTAGAAAAGTTTGAACCACAGGAGGTAATTAATTATTTTTTCAGAGTCTGTTGAACTAATTTAAAGTTTTAGTTTGCCAAGTTCGAGTTACAAAAGTTTTACTGTATACTGAGTCCTGCACTTTCCATTAGAGAAATAAGAAAGAGCTTTGGCAAATTTCTAAGCAATCTTTGTGTCAATCGGTTTCACCAACACAATAAATAAATAAATAAACAAACAAATAAAAAAACAAAGCCCCAGGGCGTTTTGTAACAACAAACAGTTAAATTGATTATGTACGCGTCCAGATTGTTTGCTATACAGGCGAATGCGAATGCATGTACGAAAATTAGCACTTGGAAAGCACTTTCCATGGGTACAATATTGGTTTGTGAAATTAGTTAACTGCTTTTATTGCAAATTACATCACGCCCACCGCATAACCAGGAGGAGTTTGGTAGTTGCTAGTGAATGATGGACGGGCACGCGATTCGCGAAGGTAAGCACGCGACCGAAACGCACTTTACACCCGCTCAGAAAACACTTGGGAACGCACTTGATTTTTCGACATTTAGAGGGCTCTACTTTTCGCGGCTTGCGGATTTTTCTATTTTATATTTTTCCCCTAGTAGTAGGTACTTGGTGACTCGACGACGGCGGGCAAACAAATGAGAATGAGAATGAAAATGGGAATGTGAATGGGCTGATGTACGAGCGTTTGGAGCCCGAACTTATGCAATTTCGCACAGGTGATGGTAACGACGACTCGACATTTGACTTTGGATGGCTGGCGGAATTTTCTAATTTTGCCACACTGCGCTACAAAATCCGTTGGATAACTGCCAGGTGGTGGTGGTGCTGATGGTGATGGCGAGAACCCGCCCCATAGCAAACAAAAACAGAACAAATCCAACCCGCCCATTGACGCCAGACGTTTGTTTTGTTTTTCCGCTGGGTCGTCTTCCTCTTTCGCTGCTGAATGTCATTATCAAGGTTTATTTGGCACTCTTTTTCCCGCCTTATTTTGCTGGCTTGTGAATGAAAAGCGTACAAATGAGTGGGTGGGATTTTGTAAGGGGAGGGTGGGGTGTTTTTTTTTTTGGGAGGGAGAGGGCCACGCGCCCCACGGTTTGCGTCCCAGCTTAACATAGCGGTAAATCAATCCCAAAGTATAATGAAAAATTGCTGTGCGCCAAAATAAAAGAAATAAAAAGTCGGGTCAATAAATTAAAGAAGACAAAGAAGCGAGATGCGAACTGCATTATGACAACTGTGGGGCAAACATCATTTATTTTGTGGCAAATGCCGCATTTTTGTGATTACAAAGTTTGGGAGTTTGATTATATCGGTATTATACGAAACATTTGTGTAACAGTTTTTAAACGTTGGTGTATAATATTTAATATATAATGATGTGACATTTTTGATGAGCCAATAATTCACTTTTATTATGTGTATTTAAGTTTTTTTTTTTTAAAGTTAAAGAAAACTATAACAATCCATGGCTACTTTTGGTACTCGAGTTTTGAATATCTATTGTTGAAATTATTTTTAAATTGTTCAAAACTTTATTTTAAGTATGCCTTAAGACATCACTTCTGAATAAAATGCACATAATGGGAGTTAAAAAAAATATATTAAAAAAACTGGCTAGAAATTCGAACATAGAAAATTATAAAACCAAATACAATCTCTGTTTCTAATAAAAAAAAATGGTTATTTAAATGCAGTTGAAACGTTTTTAAATTAAAATAAAATAAATTTACCTCTCACATATTCATTATTTAAATTAATTTTGTTTTTATCAATTACAAAAGTTTGGTTTTAATGAAATGAATGCCTAAAAATGTAGCTAAGAGTAATAGTTTTGATAAATGTTTCTCCGCTTAATAAAAATGTATTCCAATCATCAAAGATACTTTTACACAAAGAAGATACAAACACTTGCTGCTTTTAGAGTTTAGAGTTCCCCAAAGTAAACAAACAATTTCCTGAACAGAAGGCACTTGTTTCACTGTACAGAGAATCAAAACCATAAAATGCTGTATTTGATTGGAGGCGCAAGTGTGCGTGCGTGTGTGAGCGGCCGGCAATCAAAGTGAATCATCACTTAGCAAATGAGGAAGACAGAGCAAACAAACAAACAAACGGATAACGGATAAACAAATGCAAAAGCGCCGACGCAGACAGCTGAAGGTGTGGGAGGGAGGGAGAGGGAATGAGGGGAGTGAGAGAAGTGCACTAAATGCGATAACACAAACACATTCACGCAAAAGAACCGTAAGTGGGCGTAAACAATTAGCAATAAAAACAACAAATGTGCAGTTAATTGCGAGAGCTGCTGCTGCGCCCAGAAAACAAAGACAAGAGAGTCTGTAAAAACCAAAAATAGCAGCACATGCAGCTGAAAATCGAAGAAAAGAGCCCAGAAACCACAATATCTCACCTGCAACACCTGTCTCCAAGGCCAGAAAGTCCTCCTGCAGCTCCAATTGATCCATTATATCCAATTTTATACCTGGACTTTTCCGTCCAGACAATTGCACTTGGTAATTTATAATTTATTGCAAAAAACAACACGCGTCTGGGAAAGTTGCAGCTGCGGCCATTTTTTTTGCTAGCCAAGCGTAGAACTTTGCCTGGTAGCCACTTCACTGATCTAAAAACAATCGCAAAACACTCTTTGCTCTATCTTAGAGACTTGCACTCTACAAAAATCCTATTTTCTTTTTGATTATCCCAATTTTGAGCAGTTTTTGTTGCAAATGTAAAACGAAAATTTTTACGCGTAGTGGCAAGAAGCAGAGAAAAATGAAACCAGCTGATTATTGTTTTGACCAGGGCTGGTGTTGCCGCTCGATAGGCAGTCTTACGTTGTTTACGTTATTTACGTTACGTTACCATGTTATCGGTCAGCTGTTTGCCCGGCAATGACGTCACGCGTGGCCAGTAAATTTCTTGCATTTTGATTGTTATTATTTATTTATCTACAAATACTTGACTAAACATAAATAAATACTTGCTAATCAGGACTCAAACATGTCGGCGGGAATTGCAAGTGGTTAAAGGCCTAACAAAATGCAAATAAAAGCAGAAATCGACGAGGCGCAAAGAAGCTAAGAAGAAACCCAGGAAAATTCACAAAAATAGTGAGTAAACGGGAAATTCTGTATTAATTTAGTGAATTAAACTTCTATAAGTGATATAGACTAAAGATTGAGCATTAGTAAGCAGCAATAACGTTGGGCTACTAAAATTAAAACAATTACAATGCAGGTGTCCCTTGAAATTGAACAGATTTAAAATTGTGTTAATAATCCTTTTTTTTTTTTGTTTCTTAACCAAGTTAAAATCTAAATCCTAATATTTAGTTCTTAATGGTTTAAACGTGAACTAATTAATCCAAAACATACATACATAATAATTAATCTGCTTTGGCCACAATCACCAGACAACAAACTTCTCCATGACTACTGTATCAATCTAAAATGGCTATAAACATTCTATTGCAATAACCACTTATCTTTAATGAACTGATTTCTGTGTTAAAAGCTGATTAAACATGTTGCTAATGTGTGATAACCACAACAACTGGCATTGTTTGTTGATAATACGAATTATTAAAGAAAGTTATAACTAAGTGGGCTTAAATTACTGATAAATGAGCAAAGTCTTTTAAGTTTAAAACTAAAGAACTGAATTATTTGATATGATGTTATGTTGTAAATTCACTTTTTACTTTTAAGTTAATGTATGTAATGTATGTAAGTTATTTTTAAGCTTAACGAATTTTTATTTTGTGCAAAGTTCGTGCATTCGAATTTTCAATGAGGGCGAGTCCAAATAAAACGAATTAAATATAATGAATTAATGAGATTTAAGTGCAATCAAGCTAAAATCGACAAAAGGAAACTGGGAATTAATTTCTTTAGTTACTAAGTCCTTAGCTCAAAGATGTTTAATTCCAAAAAGCAAGAAAATCTCACCCAGTAAATCTCACAATTGCAGAAATCGAAATGGAAGTGCCAGTTCATCCACTCAGCCAGGATCCCACGGCCGCCTGGAGGGACATCAGTAAAACGCAGAGAGTGATCAAGGTGACGATGAAGCCACCCACCACCACAGTGGCTCCCAACAAGGCCCGAGTGGTGTGCATGTCCGACACGCACTCATTGACGCCCTACATCAAGTTTGACATCCCCGATGGCGACATATTCATCCATGCGGGCGATTTCACAAAGTGCGGCCAGCTGGAGGAGGTGGAGGAGTTCAACACGTGGATTGGGGCACTGCCGCATCGCCACAAGATCGTGATTGCAGGCAACCACGAGCTGAGTTTCGACAGCACCTTCACCCATCCCTTCCAGAAGGGACAGGGCAAGGGCCACGCTTCGAGCAGCAAACACACTGGCATGTCCATTCTAGATGATCTACCCACTTTGGGCAATGCCAAGGAGAACATGGAGAGCGCTGTGCAGACGCAGAATGTGAGGGAAGTTCTGACCAATTGTCGCTATCTGGAGGATGAGCTGCTGGAGATCTGGGGCATTCGGATTTATGGCTCACCCTGGCAGCCGGAGTTCTGTCGCTGGGCATTCAATGTCCCGCGAGGTGCTGCGTGTCTAGAGAAGTGGAACCAAGTCCCAGAAGGCCTTGATATACTGATAACCCACACGCCGCCCGTGGGTCATGGGGATCTCTGCTGCTCGGGCGTTAGAGCAGGATGCGTTGAGCTCCTCAGTACGGTTCAGCAGCGCGTGAGGCCCAAGTACCACGTCTTCGGACACGTACACGAAGGCTATGGCATCACCAGCGACGGAAGGATCATCTTTGTGAATGCCTCCACGTGTGACATCAATTACCTACCCAACAATGCGCCCATCGTTTTCGATGTGACGCTGCCTCCAGGCTTTCGCAAGGATTAGCCACGCGATCTTGATATTTATTTGCATTTGTTGCCGGTTCAATGAATTTACTCATGTCCCCCTTTAAGTTTAAGCTAAGTTAAATGTCCCCAGAGATTCGAAAACACAACTTTAGGTGTCTTTCTTAAAAAAGGGAATACAATTCCCCTTGAACAATGCATCTCGAGAGATTTAAAAACCATAATTAAGGTGCCTAATTGTATAAGTGCCATAAAATATTTATTCAAGTAGAGTTGAAAGATTATAACATTGTCAAAAGTAAAACCCTAACTTTAAATAAAATTTGTATAATTATAGGACACCTAAACCATTGTTTTTAAATCTCTGGGAATATTTTGAGAAAAACCCACGATGAACTAGAATTTTGAATTTTGATCGATAAGCCGCCTAGAACGGCCTGGAAAAAATCTTGGAACGACGATCGCTGGACTGCAACCGTGTGGGCCCCCAGTTTGACGTTCCTCTTTGGCGGCCCCGTAACGGCGCTTTTCCAGTGACTCCCAACCAACCAACCAACCAACCTGAGGCTGCACTTTTCGCGTGGCGAGACCAATTAAATATTTAACAAAAGGTCCCGTGTCAGGAGAAGATTTTAAATTGTACACCCCGATTTTAGCTCTGCGAAGAAGCACACAAATAAAAAATGGTGAGATTGGAAATTGTCTTTCTTTTTGGTTAGTTTTAAAGATGTGTGAAGTGCGGAAGAAGAAACATGAGTAAAGATGGAAAGGGAAAATTAAAAAAAGGCTACCAGCAGTTACACATATGTACATATTTAATCAAATTGTATTTTATAATTAAAATTTGCTTTATGTCCCATAAAAAAATTATTGGTTAAAAGCGAAAAGCCCTCTGTTTTATATTTGATATATAAAACATATAAAAAATTGCTAGTGTAATGGTATAATAGCTTCCCAATGTACCTTATATTATTTGTTATTTGTTCCGAAATTTCTAAAGAAACAAAAATTAAAGGGAAGCAGCCTAAAAGAATCAAATGCAATCAAATCAAAAGACTTTAAACATATTTAAAAAAGGTAAAAAAATGTTTATAAATTAAAAAATGTAACCTAACCTAACCTAAAACAATGGCGCCTTCCCTTACCGTATATTCCTTTTATATTTCCCACCAGCGCGAAGTGATCTCCATTCAGGTTGGCCAGTGCGGCATCCAGATCGGCAACGCCTGCTGGGAACTCTATCTCCTGGAGCACGGCATCAACCTGGACGGCAGCCTGAAGACGAAGGAGGAGCTGACGGCCAGCGGGAGCAGTGCCAGTGTGGGTCACGACACCTCCGCTAATGATGCCCGAACCTTTTTCACGGAGACGGGGAATGGGAAGCAAGTGCCTCGGTCTATATTTGTGGATCTGGAGCCCACAGTCATTGATGATGTGAGGAATGGCAACATGAGGGACTTGTATCATCCGGAACAACTCATTTCTGGCAAGGAGGATGCGGCCAATAACTACGCAAGAGGTCGTTACTCCATCGGCAAGGAGGTGATCGACAGGGTCACATCGCGCCTGCAGAAGATCGCCGAGCAGTGCGACAGTCTGCAGGGCTTCCTCATCTTCCACTCGTTGGGTGGAGGAACTGGCTCGGGATTCACCTCGCTGTTGGTGGAACGACTGTCCACCGACTACAGCAAGAAGTGCAAGCTGGACTTTGCCGTTTATCCCTCGCCCAAGGTCTCCACGGCAGTTGTGGAGCCCTACAATGCCATGATCACCACCCACTCCACCATGGATCACTCGGACTGTGTGTTCATGGTGGACAACGAGGCCATCTACGATATATGTAATAATAGTCTGGGTGTGGACAGGCCAGCCTATAGGAATCTCAACCGCTTGATTGCTCAAATAGTGAGCTCCACAACTGCCTCGCTGCGTTTCAGTGGCTCCATGAATGTGGATCTAAACGAGTTCCAGACGAATCTGGTTCCCTTCCCGCGAATTCACTTCCCCCTGGTGGCCTATGCTCCTTTGATGTCCGCTGAGAGGTCGGCCCACGAGCAGCATGCCATCACCACGTTGACCAATGCCTGCTTCGAGTCCTCCAACATGATGGTCAAGTGTGATCCTCGAGCTGGGAAATTCATGGCCTGCTGCATGCTGTACAGGGGAGATGTGGTCCCCAAGGATGTCAATGCAGCGGTTTCGGCCATCAAATCGAAGAGACACATTCAGTTCGTGGACTGGTGTCCCACTGGCTTTAAGATCGGTATTAACTATGAAAAGCCCGCCTTTGTGCCGGACGGAGATCTGGCCAGGGCTTCGAGGGCCTGCTGCATGCTGTCCAACACCACTGCCATCTCGGTGGCCTTCTCGAATCTGTCCTACAAGTTCGACTTGATGTTCAAGAAGCGGGCTTTTGTCCACTGGTACGTGGGCGAGGGCATGGAGGAGGGCGAGTTTACCGAGGCTCGGGAGAATATCGCTGTCCTGGAGCGCGACTTCGAGGAGGTGGGCCTGGACAATGCCGAGGAGGGCGACGACGGCGAGTTCGATGAGTTTTGAGCTCAGATCACACCCACCGATTCCCAGACCCCAGGCCAAGTCACACTAGTATTCAATAAAAATATGTAAATAAATCATCTGTTTTCAAATTAAAAGACTTTTAATTGAGTAATGGGTTTAAAAGGGCCTTTCCAGAATTTGTAGGTTTTCAAAATTAAATTGTTTAATTTAGGAATCCACGTTTATATTTTGAGAAAATTAGTTGAAATTAAAACACATGTTTGCATCAGTTTTCTGTAATATTTTTTTGTGTATTTTTTCTTTAGTTTTTTTTTGTTGTTGTTGTGTTTATTATTTTTTAACGCCTATTCGCTATGTTCATTTCAATTGTATTTTTTTGTATTACTTAATTTTACTAGATTTTATTTTGAACTTGCAAGTATTTTGCGTTTCTTTTTTTCTCTTTATGAACTTACATTAAAGAATCATCAAAAAGTTGTTGCACAGTGTAAAATTACAATATTTTGTTGTTGTGTGTGAGTGTATGTGTGGGTGTTTTAGGGTAGGTATGTGTGTGGGTGTAGGTGTATATCTTCTACGGTGTTAATCTATAATTCTAAATTTTTCTCTAAGAGCAGGCCAATGTTTACACCAATCAACTGGGAATTATCGTTCGTGTTAACTTTTTAAAACAAAAAAAAACGGCAAAAATTTGATTAAACAAAGATCCTACTATACAAAGGAAAGGCATTGCATTTGTGTACTTTTGTTTTGTTTTGTTTTGTTGTGTTGTTTAGTGTTATCTTTACGTTCCTATTTAGTATAATTACATAATGACGATTTCCCATCTACTGAGTTTGCATTTGCTTTAATTACAATAGTTAATCCATAAAAAATATATAACGATGATGATGGCAAAATATGTTGTTTCAAATAGTTGTGGTTGTTTTTGCATTACAAATTGCTGTTAAAGTTGTGTTTGCGGTTGCTTGCTAACGGTGTTCTGGTTGTTGTTTTAAACGTTTGCTGGTTTAACTGCCGGTTATCTTAGTATGGAACATTTGAGAAGAGATACGAGACACTCTCGCCGTTGTGTGTCCGTCTGACGGCCTCTGCGAACATCATCGAGACATCAATGCACTGAGAAGTATAAAAAATAAAACAATTAATTAACATATTTTCAAAATTTGTGATTATTTCGTGTTATTTAGATTACTATTCCCAGAACATAATAAATCAATGAATTAAGAGCAGGAGACATTTAAAATAAAATAAAGAACCATCTAATTATCAAGGATTATGAAACTTATATTTTGTCAAGATTTTAGTCTAAAACCCCTTATAGATAGAAACCCACCTGGATTTTAGGGCAATCACGCATATGTCCGTCCTGTGGTATGGTATTGGTCACCACCACCGCCTCGAAACAGGCATTATTGATCCGTGAAATCGCCGGACCCGAGAAAATGCCATGCGTCAGAATGGCATAGACCTGATGAAAGCCAAAATAAATCATTATAAATCGGAAGATCAAGAAATAAGTCATGGAAACCCACCTTGGTGGCTCCTGCCTCCACCAGGCGATCGGCAGCGTGCACAATGGTGCCGCATGTGTCGGCCATGTCGTCGACCAGAATGGCAATCTTGTCTTTGACATCGCCCACCAGCACCATGGAGGCCACCTCATTGGCCTTCTTGCGCTCCTTGTGTATCAGGGCGAACTCCACATTCAGGCGGTCGGCAATCGAGGTGACACTAAAATTGTTTTAAATTTATACTCAAATCCATAAAGAATAGCATTGTTTAAACTTTACCGCTTGGCACCGCCAGCATCGGGCGACACAATGATCGAGTTCTTCCACTCGGGAATGTTCTCCTTGATCCACTTGAGTACCGCTGGCTCGGCGTAGAGATTATCAACTGGTATATCGAAGAAGCCCTGGAAACGGAGAGTTGTCAAGTTAGGTGAACATTAAGTAGTCTGTGCCATAAAAATCAATCGACCAATACAGTTTAGACCCCCCAAGGAATCTGCCCAATACAAATTACAAAAAAAAAAAAGTTAAAGACAACCAAAATTAAATTTAAAAGAGAATAAGCAACATAATGCCCCAATCATCGTATTGCGAGGAGCAGGAGGACCTTAATCAATGGATGAAGGAGCAGCGCATTGTACTGGACCTACGTACCCGTCGCTTCTTCTCCGATGTCCTGCCACTGGCCAAGATTGTCAAGAAAACACATCCCCGTTTGGTGGATCTGCACAATTACTCGCCGAAGAGCAGTTTGGTGCTGAAGCTGCAAAGCTGGGAGACTTTCAGCACCAAGGTTCTGAAGAAGTTGGGCATAAATATGCCACGATCTCAACTGGAGCAACTGGCTGCAGCCGGTCCTGGAGCTATCGAAACGCTCTTCAAAGAACTGATCCCGGTGCTCAAGGGCGGGAGCCCCAGGCCCTGTCCCATGCAGGATGCCTCGCCCATGCAGTCCCAGAGGAAGGTGGTTAATATATATTCTCGGAGTCGCCCCCTCACACGATCCATTACCCAGGTGATTGGGCGCTCCACCTCCGAAGAAAAAGATCCCAAAGTGATGACCATGGACGTGGACATCTTTGTTGATGGAAAGGTCAAAAAGGTGACAAAAAAAGTAGTGGACTACGGACATTACACCGAAGCCGTAAGGGAGAGCATCGAGAAGTCCAACTACATTAGTTCCATCAATCAAAAAAACGAGTACCTGCAGAGCATGATCGCCGTGAAGGAGGAGCGCATTTCAGAGCTAATGGACCAGCTAAGCAAACTTTCGGTGAGCATTCTCTCCAAGCAACTCTTGCGCAGTGATAACGATGACGATAATAGGATCAATATAAATACCCATACCCATTCTAACAACGCCTGCAAGCCCTTCAACAAGTACACCACCTAGAATAACGATGGAGTCTGGTCCTGGTTACGTTTTTGAGGATCCTTCATACAACTAAATCTGATGAAACGCATTTTATTGGATATATCTGAACCATATATTTTGTATTAAAATTTTCATTATTACAACATTGTTTTTGGCTTCACCCCCAGTAAAGAACGCGCAATTCTTTCACTGTTTAAAAATAAAATCTTTTTTTTATCGTTAACGAGTTGGCTGATAAATCAAATCGAAGAGAGATAGGAAAGTCGCATTGAACGCTTTGCAAATATAAGATATGAGAGATAACCATAAATTTATACCGAGGGTTTTTATTTGAGTTATGGTTTTTATAGCAGAAAATAAGTTTTTAATCAAATGACTATTGCAGATTTATAAAGAAGTTCTGTGCAAAGATAGTGGGTATTTTAAATGGGTTTCGGATCCCGGAGAAATGTTGTTGGTACCTCAAGATATCATGGATAAACTACTTAAATCGTGTCAAAAATCGATAATACATTCAACAGCTTTTAAATTACTCTTTTTTTTATGTACCAGCTAACTTTAAATACAAATATTTTGGTTTATGGTTATGGGATTTATTCAGAATTTTAGAAAGGTTTAAATTCGTAACCATAAAACCAAGTACCACCCCGTTTTTAAAGTTTCTCAAAACTATATTGATCTAATGGTTTCTATATAATATAAAGTAATATCTTGGGTTGACTTACCTGAATCTGTGAGGCGTGCAGATCCATGGTTATGATGTGATCGGCTCCAGCCACGGAAAGCATGTTGGCCACCAATTTGGCCGAGATGGGCGCACGACTCTGTGCATTGACCAGCGTAGAAAGAGAGGCAAGGAGAAGTTTCCATTAGCGCAACTAGTAGTCAGTTTATATACAGTCAAGTCTTAGGGCTAGGCATTATGAGGAATAAAACCATGGAAATCAAAATCGAACATGGACACACATATGTATTTATAGACAGAAATCAACAAAGAGGTTAACGTTCCAATAGATTGCAAATGGAGGTACATAATTCATGGACAGAAAAGAGATTCAGTTGCGACAACAACACAAAGGACAAATGTGATTTGGTGCAGCACCCCGGATATGATGAGTTCAGATCGAGGCCAAGAATGAGATATATACCCAGGTGATGAAGGTGCAACGCCAGTTAGAGATGTACACACAAATAGATTGGTTAATACGCAAACAAGTGCAAAGAAAATCAAACAATTTCTGATTTATTTCTTTCCGTTTTTTTGTCATTTAATTGGGATTTGATGTTGGTCGTTTATTTGGATTCCGAACTGAACTAAGCATGCACCGGATATACATATTTGAGTGTAGAGGTAGGATAGTGAGGCAAAAAGATCATCGTTGGGTATCATCAACTCAAAAGAAAACATCAACGAACGCAACAAAGCAAAAGGCTTAAGACGAAAATAATCTAAAGCAAAATGTTCTTTTTTTTTTTAGTCCCGCAGCAGCATCAAAAATAATGCCTGGGATATAGGAACTAACTGACTACTCACAGTATATTGTTTGGCTGAAAACTCCTAAGTTCAACACAGTTCGAATTTTGTTTAAATTTTTTTTTTTTTTTGGGTTATTTGATGCGATAAGAGAGACAAAGAGTATAAAAAGAAAAAGAAGAAAACACAAAAAGTTCAGAATAATTGAGAGTATAAAATTAAAATTAATGTGGGCGGGGAAAGTGTATCATAGGATTAAGTAAAACTAACAAAGTTGTAATCCGTATTTCAATAGAAGGTGTTAGTCAAGTGGGTGGACTCAATTCAAATCAGGTTGCAGTGCCAATTCGAATAAATATTTTCCTTCTATTTCAGCTGATTGCCATGAATGTCAAGGAACTCATTTTACAGATTACAGAAATGAAAAATATTTGTGCATTTTGCGCGCTTGAACCCCAGGGTTCATCATCATCGTCTACATGTTTATATGTTTACCCCCCATTGCGGATCCGATCGTCTGACGTCAAAATGGATTATCTAGCGATGGAAAAACTTAATCAAGTGGAATGGAAAACATTTTGAGCCCCAAAAGAGGCTGTTGTCAGGGCCCGATAAGGAGAAAAGAACAAAAGTGCAAGATCACAACAATCAACACAAACAAACAACAGCAGTCGAAACAACACAAACAATAATATTTATTATTAAGTATAGATTAATTAATGTTAGTTTTATATTTCGTATTCTCTATTTGCTGCAATGAAGCACCGCCGAAACAAAACAAACAGAGGCAACGAAAACATGTGGAAAATTTTGATTTGTTATTTGGTCAACAATTCTTAAATTTCGTACAATTTTGTAGTTTGTTATTTGGTCACCAATTTAAACTAAAGTTCATTGATTTTTTTTAGGGTTAGCCAGGGGTTCTTTCTTAATTAGTTTATGAGCCAGGGGGAGGAATATAGCGAGAGGGTCAAAGGACATGCAAGTAGACAAAAAGCGAGTTTTTTTTTTTAGAGAAACGAGAAACTTGTTAAGCCGGACGCCAAAAAGTTCCCTTCGTGAGTTTTATATGAGTTTCTGAGGATGAGTTTGCCTTTTGCGATATTCCCCTCCAGTTAATTTAGGTGTTCTTTTTGTTATTCGAAAGAAAATTAATAAGAAATTTCCCATTAGATGTACAGAACATAAAGTGTGATTTAGGTGAGAGTTTAGTGGTTGAAAAGAGGTACAAGGTAAATACCCTAAATTTCCAATCGTAGTTTTTCTTGGCTTTCTTGCTTTCCGCACTTTCCTCACCGCCCGCCAACTTCACGGAGACACAGAGTGAGAGAGAGAGATCGATAGAGAAACGGAGAAAGAGAGAGAAATACACCAAGGCACACACACACGCGCGGGTAGAGGGAGATAGTAGCAGGAGGGCGAGAAAGAGAGAGCGAGCATGGCATGGGGATAAAAAATAATTAAAGTATTTGTATTTAATCACAAACAGCACGAAAATCAACAAAATATACCGCAAATTTAATCATAAAATTTTCCACATTTTCCAATTGCGTGCGTTTTTTACATTTTATTTTTATTTCTTTTGTTTTTTGTGAGTTGTTCCAGCTTAGCTTCGTTGCAAACAATTTTTGAAATAGAAAATCAAATTCAACTTGATTAACAAAATGCATTAGAAACACACAGACACACACAGAAAAAAGAGATAAATTATTTGGTTATAGAGCATATGTAACAATCGAGCTAAACTTTGGGGAAACATTCGGGGGAAAGGTTAAGGCACTTTTCCCCTAAACGAACAGTAGTGTGTGGGCTTTGAGTTGGAGTAATCGGATATAGTATTAATTGTTTACATTGCTTTTCTTTGCACGTAGGACCGGACCCAACATACGGGGCCCAAAGCCCAAAGATAATACCGTGTGATTTTCGGCGGCCACGGATCCGTGTTGAGGCAAACCTACCTTGTCTTTTTTGTCTTGGCGGGCATATGGAAAGCAAGGAATCACAGCTGTTACACGAGAGGCTGAGGCGATTTTGCACGCATTGATCATGATCAGCAGCTCCATCAAGTTATCGTTGATCTCGCCGGAGCCGGACTGCACGATGTACACATCCTCGCCGCGCACCGATTCCCCAATTTCCACACTGCAAAGACAGAGAGCGGGGGTCAGTTGAAAGGCTGGGCTGGATGGGTGATGGGTGCACTGGGAGAAAATATCAACAGGGTTTTTTGTCAAGAGCTCAAAAGCTAAAAGGTGAGGTGTAATAAAGTTTTCAAAGAGTTTATCTTCTCCAAGTTTAATGGCCTGGTGAGAAGGACATTTGCCTGCGGTGCATAAGAGCCCAGTTAATTTTTTTCAATTCAAAAAACATCCTTATATATAAATATTTCAATAGTACAAGGTTAAAAATCATGTTATTTACAATTAGAATTTCACTTTAAAGGAAATAAGAATTCACCAAGGGGCTTTTTGTATAATATCAATTTCATTTTGTTAGCATATTGTATCAATTTCAATCCTTCAGTGTTTAGAAAATTTCCATTGTTGTCAAGACTTCTCAATTCCTCAAAGTATCGGTTTTTACCTAACCACTCACCCTCCTCTTATTTATTGACAATCTAAACAAGACACACCTTCGCTTTCGACGCCCACAATGGTTGGCCTTTAACGATGCCCAAAGAAAATGCAGCCCAACGCAATCTAATCGAAACTTCTATAATTCTCTCGTACACACATGGCGTATGCGCAATATTTGCACCCACAACCGACGCCGCTCTGCTTATTATTTTGTTTACATTTTGTTTTGTTTTGGTTATGGTTATGGTTCTGAGCCCATTTGCAACTTGAACTATAGGTTTTCGATACCCTTGAGGGGGGGTTGCTGGTTTAATCAGCATTTCCGAGGCGGAAACAAATAAGAAAATATTCCACATCACACGTAAATAATGGGTGATTAACCTTCTTTGCTTTTGTGCATAATAGAAAATTTTCTATTTAATATAATATAGGTCACATTGTATTATTTTTGAATACATTGTTTGTTTTGTTTTGTGTGTATGTTCTTGAAATTTATATCCTTGGCAAAGGTTAATAAAGATTTCCTTAATTTAACGTTACTCAGGGGATCAGACGACCAACCCATCTTAATAACACATAAGATATATTCAAACTTTACCTTCATTCAATACAAACTAGTCTTCCCAATAAATTGTTTTCTTTAGAAGAAGGAAAACTGTTCTCTATTCAAAAGTTAAATTTCATAAAGCAACCAATTTCAGTCCATAAAACACGGGTCCAAAACTTCTCACTTTGTCCGTTTTTTTTTTTTTTTTTCGTTTTCATGGTTATTTTAGCTTTTGTTTTTCCAGTGAAGGTTAATTCAATTACATGGCGTTTCGAACATCAGCCCTCAACCAAATTATCGATTGAACGACCTGTGCCAATGCGGCCAGTAATTAAATTGTCCAATATTTCGGGGTTATCTTTGTCATATACAAATTCGTGGTGGGTGCCAATCGCGTGACACGTTTTTGTAGTTTAGGCATAACCTATTTCTGCACACGCTTATCAGAGAAAAACAAAGCGAAAATTCTATTGACCGGCTTTTTTTTTAAATTTTTTGAGTGGTATTGATTGAAATCACTCAGGGGTAAATTTGTTATCTAGGGTCCGGTCAAAAAGAGATGTTTATGGGCCGGCTAAATTCAGCGATTTCATCAACCTTGGCCGGCTGCATTTTGAAATTAAATCATGCATTTCCCAAAAGATTGCCGGGGCTGCAAAAACACTTTCACCGTTCACCGCCATGACATTGTTAGCATGCCGGGAAAACTTGTGAAAATGGAAGGGAGAAGAAATGCAGGGGGGTGGTGTGGGAGGGGGTTAAATACATAGGTGTTTTGGGCGTACAAAAGTCTTGCGACAGTTGGCAGTTGGCCAGCGTGCCAGCATCTAGCAACAAAAAGCACAGCAGCTGTTTCTTTAGCCGCCCGTCAAATAGAATTTCTGCCAAAAATTCATTTCGTTTTCCATTGTTTTTTATGTATTTTTATCTCTTTCCTCGTTCGAAGCTCCGTCTACTCATGTGATAATGTAAACCAAGAAATAAAAAATACTAGACAACGAAAAAACAGTCCAGCTTCTCTAATTGAAATCACCAGTTTCACACTTTTTTGTGTTTTGTTTGTTTTCATAGTTGTTTGTTGAGAACATTCTTTTCATGTTGTATACTTCTGTTTTCATGCGGAATTTTTCAATTTGAATAATATAAAAAGGTGTATAGGCTTATTGAACAAAAAATTGGCTAATAAGCGTTTTCTTTTAACCCATATTTTAAATGCATTTAGTCATAATATGATTATTCTGTGATCGTTTTCATTGATACGTTTATTTGTAGAGAGCAAAACATGGTTGTAATTGATAAAGCTAACTTTAAAGAACATAATGGGTAGTTTTAACGATTTAATGACATTTTTTGAAAGACAATTAATTATAATTGTTGATGTTCTACTGTAGTAATAAAAACTGTTGCTAAATGGGCCTCTTAAAAGGTGTATCGCCCCCTCTCTTTCTGGCACCCACTAAGCTTATCTCAGTCTGGCGGAATCTAAATCGCTTTCGCTTAGTTTTGGCTGGTTTCTGTTGATTTATAGGCTCCTTATCACTATTAACTCGGGCCCCTTTCAAAAGCTCGTTGATACC
This sequence comes from Drosophila oshimai, assembly GCA_018150695.1. NCBI lineage: Eukaryota > Metazoa > Arthropoda > Insecta > Diptera > Drosophilidae > Drosophila > Drosophila oshimai. The sequence continues at coordinate 370,478 of JAECWM010000005.1, read as the reverse complement.
CAACGACCTCACAAGACAAACACGCAAATTCCTTATCGATCAAACTTTAGAGTCCAGAAAAAAAAATTGTTCTGTAATTGACATTTTGCAGTGGGTGGCAGGCAGGGTGGTGGTTTTAATAGAGGGGGTGGCGAAAAACCCGTTTACAGTTGCGTGTGGCAAAACCTTCGAAATTGGGAACTACTTTGGGGTTATTGAAAATTTGTTATGCATTGGACTTGGCCTTTGGCAAAGGTCATTTGTGGGTTTTCTTGGGTGGCAGCAATGAAAAAAAACAGTAGATACTTTATACTTTTTATGACCTTTATATTAATTACTTGATTGGCTTGGAGGGGTCGTAGAAAAAATATTAGAACACGTGAGAACTTTTGATATAACAAGACCTAAATATATTCAATTTTTCTTCTGACTTTTACTCAATTACCTCACGTGTGACCTAAATAACTAAAAATTACTTCTAGTTCCTTCTTACTTCTTTGTTCGCTTTTGTTATGCTCTTATCTTTCATTATCACCGAATTGTGCAAAAGCAAATTTGTGTCAATCTTAATATCAGTTTTTATTCGTATAAATTTCAATGATGTCATCTGAGCGCCCTTCAATTGAGTATAATCTTTACTAAAACTTGATCTCTAGCCCAGACATCCCATCAACAACAACAACAACAACAACAGAATCATTATCATCATCGCCTATCAACAAATGCAATCAAGACAAAAAGTAAGAAAAATAAACGCAAAAGGTTGACCCGTTACACCAACAACAACAAAAACAACAACAACTAGTGTAAATTGGAGCAAAAAGAGCGCACTAAACTAAACTGTCAATATGATTTGTGGGTGCCTGTTGGGAGAGCATACCAGAAAAAGCCAGAGAGAGACGGGGTAACAAAAACAAAGCCGACAAGTGCAAACAGCAGAATGACAACAACAACAAGTGTAGACCAACAACCACTATGCACACGTGGGGGTCTGACGTTTAATGAGAGAAAAATATGAAGAGAGGGAGAGCCAAAGTGGGATCCAAAGAGAACAACAACATGCGGGGGCGCAGCCAAAGAGAGGCAAGTTCTCTTACTCTCAGCTCAGTTAGCAAACGAAAAACGTGACAGAGTCGTGTTGTGGTTTCCTAAAGTCGCAGGCATTTAATACCCTGTAGAAAGGTTATTCCAAGTTAAAGACTCGATCGTCATTTGCAGTTAATATTATGTGCGTTTAACATGTTTTTGTGGTTTGTTTAATTACATTTTTCTGCATTTTTGTAGTTTAAAGTTTATAAATTTTGTTGTTTAATAACTTTTATTGCAGAAACTAAAACACCTAAAGTTTAGTACCATGTCCAATAACTCCTTTCATCATTAACAAAACGTATACAAGCAGCTCCAAGAAGTTTTAAAACAAACAACACAAATAGGGTATCTGACTCTTCGATCAGCCCTTGCCTCTGGTTCTTTCCGCTGCCTTGTACCTTGGTGTGCGTGCGAGTGAGTGCGAGCATAACAAAAACACGCACACCGACAAGCGCGTATCATGTCAAAAAGCTTAGCGCGTATTATAACCTCTATTTTCGTTTCGGTTTCCTCCGTTCTCCTCATTTTCTTCACCTTTTACCGCCTCTAATTGTTTGCTAATGTGGCTTTTGTTTAATTTTATTAAAAAATCTCTGTTTTCAGCTGTGTGCGAAGCGTTGATAAGGAAAAACTGGATGGGGGGAAAAACCATGGGCGCCTTTATTTATTATTTGTTGTTGTTGTTGCATCAGCAGCTGACTGGCCGAGCTTGCGCGTGTGTAAGTGTGCGAGAGAGAGGGAAGCAAAAAGCGTGCAAGCCGCAAGTCTAGACATACACACACACACTGTTCGTACACAGCTGCTAATTTAATTAAAAATATAAAGTGAAAATCATTTCCTTTTTTACTGCTTCCCTTTAGATCTATTAAAGTTCTTTTTTTATTCATTTTAATTCGCCAAAATTTGCACGCGACATTGGAAGAGCTTTGCGTATGTGTGCGTACGTGAGACTCTCACTCATACCAGCACACAACCACTATACACACACACAAACACACGGCAACAGCGACAAAGACGGTGTACAGTCCACTTGTTAAATCAATAAAAATAAAAAGAAATCAAGCAAAAGGCAGCCACAAAATTTGGGAAAATCATCCAGTTTTAAGTAACTAACGTTCTCACTAACTTCCATGGTTCATTTGGGCCCCGAAACGCCAGCAACCTTCAGCGAATGTCAAGGACCTTTAAAGCACATGTGTTTTCCAAACATTTTTCAAAACTTTCAGCATTAATTTAGCACTTTTTCGTAACACCGTGATTAACACTTGTTGGTCTTGGTCACCGGGGGGACTTGGACGTGGACAGGAGCATTACTTACCAGGTCTCCAAATTGCTGAACTTCTTGGTCACCACCTTGCCGAGATCGATTCCTAGACGATCGACGATCCGCTGGGCCAGATCCGGATGCGAGGTGCCCGAAAACACTTTTATGTTCGGCATTCTGGAGTGGATTAAATTTAGACAACCAGCCTGTTTCTCCAAATTGTCTCGGATCAAACTTCTAGCGCGTATAGGATTAGCAGAGCGAACTGGCATCACACAATCTACGGGTAGAAGTTTTTATTATAAATTTTTTTTCGCCAAAAGCGGGCAGCGACGTCGCCGCCTTATCGGTGTGTGCCCGAGAGCGGCAAAGAGCGCCACTCGGTCTGTAAGAGAGCAGCAGCGCATGTAAGCCCAATACAACTTTCTCTCTCGCACTCGATTCATTCATTGCAACACCTTACAGTGGGACAAAAAAAACCTAAAACATTGACACTATAAAGTGGAGGTCCCGTAAGAATTAAATTTGATTAGGTATAGTTAAAGATATGAAATAAATCATCACTAAAAGCGTGTTGTACGTGATTAAAAAGTTAAAATATATTTGCCTAATGATAATTTTTACACATTTCAATATCTAAAAGAAAAAAATAATTTTGCCCTAAACGTCCCACGGTGCGCCTGCGTCAGCAGCGACGCCAGCAGCGCGAAAGCTTCGCGAGGGTGTAAGTATGTGTGAGTACCTCTCTCTTTTTTTTCGGTAAAGCCACCCCAAGTTCGACCATGTGATTTTTTGACGTGTTCTCAATGGAACTGCAAAGCTATCGATGTCGATTTTGGTTTTTTTTAAGTAAATAGTTCGATATTTTTTTAAGATTTTAATTTTTTAAATAATTTAACCTGGCTGTCTCTAGTTTTTTTAGACAAATACAAAGTAAGCTAAAATTACTTTTTAAAAATTTTTTAAGCAGTAAATATTTACTATTTACTTAGTATTTATTTATTATAAAGAATTATTTCCCGTTTAAAGTAAACCCCAGAAACACCTTTTAAAGAAAAAAAAACCGAATAAGTAAGAAAAACTAATAAAACAATTTTTTTGAAAACATTTTAGTAATAGTTTTTTTTTTTTAATATTTTTTTTTTTACTAAATTTGGTATAACGGTTGATTGTGCTTTATGGAAATTTTACCATTATTGGTAACATATTTTTTCTAGGAGATAAATGTTTTTGCACAACCCTAAAATATCCTTTAGATTTTGTTTTTTGTCATGTGCTGCCATAACAAAGTGCGCCCGCCAAAAAAAAGCTTTGAAACCGCAACACTCAGCAAACAGCTGTTCGACGAATTTCCCAACTTGACCATGAAAACACACACAGGCAAAGAAGGAAAGAATGCAATTTCAAGGATATAACTACGCACCATTCTGCTCGGGCTCGTTGCATTTCTTATCGGGCATTATTATTCTCCACTCAAGACCCGAGATCAAGGTGCTCTGCGCGTTTGTTAGCGTTTGTCAGGTAAGCGGCGACTGAAAAGAGCGCTTTTCTTGCGGCCCGTTCAACAACAAGTCGCACTCACAGCTGTTTTTTCCCAAGTTAACTAAAAGTGCACTGTTTTAGCGACAATTGGAGATTAGCAGCAGCAGAGCGCCGCATCTGCTGAAATTGAGCGAGCGAATGGAACTGAGCGACGTACAACATGGCGTATGCGTCCATCACACATACGCACTGGGCGCACATACACTCAAGCAGGAAGAGCGCGAGAGAGATGGCGAGCGAGGGAGAGCGTCAAGGATGATGCGCAGTTGGTGCCACAAAAAAGCTTTCGGGATGCCACAACGAGAGCGCTCTCCCTCTCTTTTTTGGGCCCCAATCAGCTGATTTCGGGAGGCCAGTGATTTTCTTTGCATTTTCAATTTGTCATATTTTTAGATTATTGAACATCTATTGACTTCCACACAGAAAAAAAACAATACAATTACCAAAAAACTCTATTTCATTGTTCTTAAAAAATTCTATGCTTTTATGGATTAAATAATTCTCTCATTATTTAGTTTACAACTGAAATATACAAAGATATTTATCATTTTCAAAACTTAATTTTTTTTTATCAGTTTATTTTATTATGCTTATATTTTCAAAGCATTTAAAATATAAGATAAATATTTTTCAAAATGTGACAAAAATGTTAATATACTTTAATGATTTCATTTTATTTTATGATCTCATAATTAACAGTTTTAAAACTTGCATTTTCTCGTTAAAATATTTTCAATACTATAACTATAAAAATACATGTATACATAGGTACTATAAAATATGAAATAATAAATTTTTGTTCTGTGTATTTGTGCTTCGTATGAATTTCAATTGTAGTTCTAGCACAATTGTTGCTCACCAAACCTTTCTTTGAGATACAAATTGCTACAAAAGATACATATGTTTTGTTTTTTAGATTGCAAAAACAACAGACTGAGTACAGTTTTTTTCAATAGATGGGGGCTCGTCTTGCCTTTCTTTGCCGCAAAGATGCTTTTTTGTTGTTTGTACAACTGTACCTGGTGCTGTGGCCAAACAAAAGAACAACACCGTGCGAACAATATGCCAAAGCACTGCGATTTGTTAAATTGTTTTTGCGTGCCTAAGGCTAAATATAAATGAACTAATGCTAAATGCTGACGTACTCTTCTCCGTGTTTTATCCCTAAAAACTGACGCAAATGGCGTTGCAAGAGAGGCGTACGTACAAAAATAATGCAAGTGAGGATCGCGGGGGGTATGAGGCAGCAACCACGTGCCGAATGCGACTCACGTTTTGAGTCAGGGAAAAAACAAAGGCACACACACACACACGCACGAAAACCGGGAATAAAACAATGCTCAGACTTACTTGAAACATGTGCAGTATAAAAGTGTCGCAATTACTTTTAAACTAAAAACAATAAACAACTATGAATTCGAACACGTTTAGATAAAGAACTGTATCTGTTGTGATTGTTGATTCCGCTTGCATGCAGCCGCTTCTCTGAAAATGCAAAAGCTGAATGAATCAGAACGCTGTCGGTTTCAACGAGGGAAGTTGGCTTTGTGGAGTTGTCTTGCGAGAGCATCAGATAACACGAATGGAAGCTGACTTCAGCAAGTCGAAGTTCAGATACTCTTGGAGTAAGTCAAAACCTGTTTGGCCATCTTATATATAATATTTATATATACTTTTATACAAAAAGTCTTCAATTTTTTTCGAGTTACGTATTTTTACGACCAGTAGCCAATAAAACTTGGTCAACCCAGAGAGACTTCGACTTAGAGCGACGAAAGTTCAAGTTACGGAAAAAGTATAATTCTTGAAACATTTAAAAAGATCATATTTTATTTACAAAAATATCTCGAAATATTTTCTCGTACTTCTTTGCATACTTTCTCCTAAAAACTCAGATACTTCCTGAAAGAGTACAAAAAGGGAGAGCGGGAGAGCGCCATTTGTTGTTTGTATCGGTCACTCGTTTGGGGCGAAAGAGAGGCGCAAAAGGGGAGCAGAAACACGTGTGCCCAGTAGGCAAACAAGCAGAAGAACTGCCCAAATGTCCCACTCAAACTCGAGCTCAAACTGTTTGTTGGGTTATTATCTCATCCGAAAATTGTTGCTGCGTTGGCTCCAAATCTTCCCCACACGCTTTTGCTGACACGTTTTTTCGTTTTCTTGAGCGCCATTTGTGCTTTTGCGAAACGTGAATTTGGGCAATAAAAGAGAATGATGAATAGAGGGTTATCCCAGCGGGGAGTATACCCTATAAGTAGGTCATCTAAAGTTTTTTTAATTCATAGATTTTTATGATCAAACTTTTTTGTTGGAATAATACATTTTCCAAAATTAGTTTTAGTTTTCCATTTTAGTATTTAACTCTAAAGTTCTAAGGTGGTAGTTTAAGAAAGAGTTTTTAAATTAAAAGGGGTTTTTAATCCTTATTTTTCTTTTTAATATAAAATATCAAAATAATGTTTGTAAATCCAATTTTATGTTTTAAATGTCAGTAGTACCATTACAATTTTATTATAATCACTTAAACTTGCTTAACTGCTTTCTTTCTATTAGAAAATAGGCTAATTTAATTCAAAGAATCAAATGGGAAACTCATCAAAGCGCCAGTGAAACTCCATACACCCTGAAATACCTAGTATACACAAAATAGCTTATGTCGCATTATTAGTGGTTTTCTATTATTTTCGGACTGTTGCTAAGCGAGGCCTACGCCTTAAAAGAATAAACTTCTTATTTTTGTTTATGGTAGGCAAAACAAGTTTCAAATTTCCGACCGCAGACAAGGAGGGTGAGCGTAATGGAAGCGTATTACTAAGGTCAAAAGAACTTCGATTATTGCTGGTTTTTGTCTATGAATTCTATGTATTCGGTGTTCAAGATCAGAGACGCCATGGAAAATAACCTTAGCTCTGTGCCAATGAAAAGCTGTGGCTTATTGAACTGAGTGTTTTATGGTGTTCTTGGTGGAGGTTTTTTGCTCCGATTTCCAAACGAGTTCGGACAGAAAAGTTTGATTGAGTAGGTCGCTAGGCTACGATAGAGCTTATCAAAATGCAATTTAATTTATTTAGACATTTTTAAACAAAGCTTAGATGGTTTCAAATTGACCTAGTTTAACCCACTTTTAAATGTTTTTAAACTTTAAATTGACTAATCTAGTATGCGCTGTTGAATTTTGTGCAAATTATTTATTTTTTTGTTAATTATTGAGGTTAAGCCTTTAATCTTTCTTAACTTTAGCTTTAAAAAGCGCTACCCATGAATTCCAAGTGTGTTGTGCCTTTGGATCAGGAACCAGTTTCCCAGGTGATGTGTTCCGAAGAGGTCCCGTCTTGTGAAGCCGAAAAACCAACCCAAGCGGATGATGGAAACGACGAAATGCACCCCCAAACCATGGAAAGCTATCCAATGCAAGCTCTTGGCCCACTTCAGCCAATCGAACGATATCCGGGTAGATCCACAGAATCCCCAAACGAAAGACGTTTTCTCGGACCGCTACCCATAACAACTCAACCCGGAATAGAACTATCCAACGGCTGGAAGAGGACACCCTCAGGAATACCAAACTGTCCACGTGGACTGGAGTACTTAGGGACCATTGACCAGCTTCTGGTTAAGCAAAAGGTTGAGATATTAGAGGCCATCACTGGATTTGAGAGTAACAACAAATACTCCATCCATAACATTCTGGGTCAGACGGTGTTCTATGCGGTGGAGGACACAGACTGTTGCACCCGTAACTTTTGCGGTTCCCAGCGTCCCTTCGATATAAAGGTCCTCGACAACTTCCAGAAGAAGGAGGTAATCCACATGCGCCGACCACTGGCCTGCTCCTCCTGCTGCTGCCCCTGCTGTCTGCAGAGCATCGAGGTGTGCTCACCACCCGGAAACGTGATCGGAAAAATCCAGGAGGAGTGGTCCATCTTTCGACCCTCTTTTCGGATCATTGATAAAAGCGGGGATATTGTGCTACGGATTCAGGGACCATTTTGCTTTTGCTCACCATGGTGCAATGTCGACTTTGATGTGGGTTTATTGATGCATTTTTTACCGAAGTATTGATTATATTTTTTTGTTTACCAGGTACTATCTTTAAAAGGTGAAAGGGTCGGTAGGATCTCAAAGCAGTGGTCGGGACTTGGTCAGGAATTGTTCACGGATGCAGACAACTTTGGCCTAACATTTCCGCGGGACATGGATGTGGGTCTAAAGGCGGTCCTACTTGGAGCCACGTTCCTTATCGATTTTATGTACTTTGAGAAGTCGTGCGACTGTTTGTTTAAATGTGCCAATTGCCTTAGTACCTAAGTGTTGTTAAATATCCTCCATTAAGCAAGTCTCCAATGTAAATGATCTTCCTTGTTATGAAAGCTCAGAAGACTGAATCCAAAAATTAGATTTAAAACTTATTTATTAAAGTGTGATTTTAGTGTTTTTATTAAATAATGTTATGTAAACCAATGATAATTTTTAAACTAGCAAGATATTTATGAATGTATAAAGGTATTAATGTAATCGTGCCTTCCTGTTATATATGTATTAATTAGATTGTTAAATAAATAAATGTAAATGCCTAAGAGTTTTAAAATCGCCCTTAAATCCGTTTATTTTTAAAATAAACAAAAAAATGTAAATGAATTTTAAGGAAGAGGTTTTGTAAGGAAAGCAAAAATAATAATTTTTAAACTGCATCAAGAGGAGTAAAACTTTCAGAATTTTGTCAATAAAATAAGTCGGTTTTATATTTAAATTTTCAGTAAATTAGTCGTTTTTATATTCAAAGTCACGATAAATTAGTCGATTTTATATTCAAAATTTCGATGAAATTATCGGTTCAGCGTTGCCAGATTGCTTGGAAACAAATAAAATAGCAGCAAAGCAAAATAGACTTGCTGAGCACCGTAAAAAAGTCATTTTGATGAAATTGATAAATTGAGTTTGTTATTTTTGTGCTGGTCGAGCTTCTTGCTTCGACAATCCCGCAACCGACCGAAAGGAGCGACCTTGGAGGCCACCAGCAAGGCGTACTTTACGCAACGCACACGACACAATCCAATCCACAAAATTCGCAATTGCACACAGCACTCAGCAGGGGCAACAACAAAAACAGAACCGAGCGAAGAGAGTGAAGAGGAGAGGGAGAGAACAGAGGCGGAGAAAGGAGAACGGAGAACTTAGAAGAGAGCCCAAAAACCGAAAACAGAACCATCATGGCGAACATGGCAGTGTCGCGGATCAAGCGGGAGTTCAAGGAGGTGATGCGCAGCGAGGAGGTGAGTTCCCCGTTCCAAGGACACTGACTTACCCGCTAAGCTGGCATCGCCAGCTGCACCACCCCTACGAGTGGTGGAGGGGGAGGGGTCCTCGGACTTTGGTTCCATTTTTGGCGCGCTTCTTAGTCCCAGTTTTTCCTCAATACCAAAGAGAGAGAATAAATACTGATATGTGTATATTTGATATCCCTTGACAGATCGTCCAGTGTTCCATCAAAATCGAACTGGTCAACGACAGTTGGACGGAGCTGCGTGGCGAGATTGCAGGTCCACCGGACACGCCCTACGAGGGCGGCAAGTTTGTGCTGGAGATCAAGGTTCCCGAGACATATCCCTTCAATCCACCCAAGGTAAGTAAATCTGAAAGCAAGGACCACTGTGGAGTTATAAGATATAGTGATATATAAATAGGGTAAACCTTTTTAAGGAAACATCCTAAACCTCGAATTAATATATGTATATTTAAACATGGTCTTATTTATGTGATCAAGTTTTTAATAAGCCTTTGGTTCTTAATACCATTTCTTGAAACCAGAAATAAAAATAAGTAAAATAGTACCATTTCTTACCATTGTACCATATGGCTCAAAAGATACAATAAATCCACTTAAAATGTTGGTAATAGAATTATTTATTACAAATATGTATCTTCTAAAACCCTAACGTTAAATAGATTGCAGTTTTTACGGATAACATTTTTACGGATTAAATGATTACATTGTTAATACGATTTTTTGATCAATTAATGTTATTGTACCTTATTGGGGTTTGTACAACCTATAGTTCTTATAGGGTGCCTTTAGTAGTAATAAGTGACCTATAATATTGTACTAAGATATCATATTTTCTTAGTGGTTTTTAACCTAACAAAAGATTCATGTGCAATAAATAAACTTACAAAATACTTTTAATAGCCACCCAAATGACTTTAACACGTATTTTTCTAGAACCACAGTTCCATCCTTATATTATATAATATTTTCACTTTTTAAAGAAATACTCTTAATGCAACTACACCTTGGTTTCAGGTACGGTTCATAACGCGCATCTGGCATCCGAACATTTCGTCGGTGACCGGCGCCATCTGCCTGGACATACTCAAGGACAATTGGGCCGCGGCGATGACCCTGCGTACGGTGCTGCTGTCCCTGCAGGCGCTCCTGGCCGCCGCCGAGCCAGACGATCCGCAGGACGCTGTGGTGGCATATCAGTTCAAGGACAAGTACGAACTGTTCCTTCTGACCGCAAAACATTGGACCAACGCATATGCGGGCGGCCCGCACACCTTTCCCGATTGCAATGTTAAGATCCAACGTTTAAAGGACATGGGCATCGACGAGCACGATGCGCGTGCCGTGCTCTCCAAGGAGAACTGGAATCTGGAGAAGGCCACAGAGTGCCTGTTCAGTTAGCTTGCTCCAACCGCACTAGCACCAGTACCATTCACGGCGGCGGCAACACCAGCAACTTCAACTTCACCCCTTCAGATCGGCAACCACTCTAAATTGTAGTACATGCGTCGGCGGTCAAAACAAGCAATCCTTACAATCAGCCCATCTTCGACATAAAATTGCTAACTTGAGGTAGTTTAAGATTTAAATGCAACTCCCCCGAAGAATTATTGTAAATTGTTTTGTCCACAAAATAGCATGGCCCAGTAGCTCACCATTTATATGTTCTGCTCTTTGTTTGATTATGATTTTCGCTGGGTGGGTAAAAACCACAGGTTGAGCCTAAGGCATTGCCCGCGCCCTCAAGCATGTGTTATGCAATTGAACCCAGGGTTCCGTTTCATTTCCTTACGTGCAGTCGCATTTATTTGCAAGCCCTTGCTTAATTATTGCTTTTTTTATTTTCCACCTTAATTTATGCCACAAACAAAAATTATTTAAAAAGTTAAATGTGAAAGTAAGAAGTGTATAACAAATCGAAGTCTTTGTAAATTGCGTTAAGTTAATAAATAAATAAATAAACAAATATTAAGAAATGCTAAATGAGAAGTTATGATTTCGATCAGTAGAGTGCGTTTTTTTTTTGTGTGGGATGATCCTAAACCCTAAAATTGATGTATAATCACAAAAAAAATATATTTCTTTTCATTTTTCTTCACCATTACAGCAAAAAACATACAATTTATTTATTTATTTTTTTTTTTTTTTTTTTCTGAAAGTTTTCTTCTGGATCCCTATGAAAATAATAAAATCATTTTTAAGATGCAATTTAATGGGATATATTTTTCTACATTTTCAATAGATTAATTTTATATTTTCCTACATGAACATTTATGATTTCCGCTAAATATTTTACTAGAGTTATGTTGTGTGACTAAATAATTGGTCTACGATCGTTGCTAGCGAATGCATTTAACTCCTACTCGAACACGGATTTCTACTTGTGCTTCTGCTTGGACATGACGGACACTGAGGATCCACCAGTTGCAATTGCGGATCCCAGACAGGTGCTGCTGCTTTGGGGCACCGATAGGCCGGCTGCACTGGTGCCCGGAGTGTTGTGGTGGTTGTGGCGCTGCTTAAGCATCTCCTTCCACTCGGACTCCAGGCGCACATAGGAGCCACCAAGTGGCTGGGCATTCTGCACCAGGCACTGATCCGTGCCCGTCTTCTTTGTGACATAATTCGCCACCTGCTTCATGATCTTCTCCTCGAAGTCGCGCTGGTGATCCTGATTGCTGCGGGCCGAGAGCTCTCCGGACCAAAAACGACCCGACACATCGGTGGGTCTGGGAAATAAGAGTACAGAAATGCATACTTTGGCTTTAAAATTTTTAAAGTGTTATCCGTGCTAATCTTACCGCTTTCGTGACTTTTTCCCACGCGCTTTTCTGGGCGGCGGACGATGCTCCGACTCGCAGCCATCGCTACTGGAGCTATAGTCCTCGTCGTCATCGTGAACATTGCGCACACGTGGTCGCAGGCAACGCGCGTCGTCCTCGCTGGTGGACGTCGTCTCGGAATCGGTGCTGGTGTCCATTTGGTAGCGCGAGCCCCTCATTCTTCGGCTTACTCGATGGTTGGTCACTGTGGATCAGAGATTAGGAGAGCATACGCCAGGATCTATCAGGGAGCATCACCCACCCCTCTTCAGCACACTGTCCATGCAGAGCTGCGGCAGAAGGCCTTGGCGACATCTCTGCGGAGTCAGGGAGATTCCCTGCCAGCTGGGACTGATCTCACCGGCGGCTGCTAGTTCCTGGATCCTCAACGGTGGCTGTTCGCAGAGCGCATAGTTTTCTCCCACCAGCTGAGCAATGGCCAGAATGGCCCGCTCTCGATCCGTCTCCACCAGGACGCTGTGCTCACGGAACTGGCAGCCCTAAAAAATTTACGAAATTCGATTGAAGTCCGGGAAAAAACTCACAAAGTAATTAATTCTATTATTGTTTAACACTTCTTAACATACATTGGGGCCCGGCAGTGTCTCATAGCGAAAGGCCTGCTGACCACAGCAGGAGAAGCGTCCAGCGGGTCCAGCGTTGCCCACCGGACCCAGGAAATTCGGTGTCTCCGGATGAAAGCGACACCAGTGCATCTGGTAGACCGGAAAGTGTGCCTCGCAAGTGCAACAATACAGATAGTGGCAGTGTCCCCACAACTTCCAGTAGACCTTCCTCCACGATTTGAGCTCCTTGAAGAGCTGCACGATGTAGGCGTTAAGATCCCAGTTGGGATCACGCACATGATGGCTCATCAGCTGACCCCAGCGATTCAGCCGGATGTTGCTGGGCACACAGCTCACGTAGGACTTCATGGTGTTGGTCACGCAATTGAAGCAGCGGGAGCAGCGAAACAGGCCGGACATGCTGTAGAAGTGTCCTCTGAGTGCCTCGGGATCCGGCTCGCAGAGGGACTGTATTAACTTGGTCCACAAACGAGGTGTCACTCGCTCCTTTTTGTCCCTTACCATCTCCAGCTCCAGATTCGTGAACATGGCCGCCAGTCGAGTGACCAATGCATCATTGAGGCACGACAGATTCGTGGAAGTGCGCACCACTTCGCTAAGATGGGCATGACAGAAGGCCAGGCACTCGAGCAGCAGAGGCTCCATCTGCAGAAAGCTGGCCGACACCAAAATGGGCACCACATTGTTTCCATCCAACTGGGGACCGTTGCTCTGGCCGGAAACCGGCAGATCCTGGCTCTGGGCACTGTGCTTGATCCACTTCATGAGCCAGTCAAAGATCAGAATGTCGCAGTGCACGGATATGTCCATCTCCTCCAGCCGTTGACCAGCAGTCACATCCGCAAAGTAGCCCATTTTGGTCACCAGCAGGTGTTGCGGGCAGGTAAAGTCCTTGGAGGTGTTCTTTACCTCATCGCAGACGTGGATCACCACCTCGGGTCTGTCCAGGAATAATACAAGTAAAAAGAAAAAGTTGTAATAAAAGGTGTTCCTAGCGTAGAGTGAACTACTTACTCCTTTCTCTCCTGCCTGGCATGCTTGCTGTCCTTGACAAGCAGTAAAGATTTGCGTCTGCCTGCGTTTGTTGCAGCTGGCTTTGCAATCGGTTCCTTGATCATGGCCCTCACCATACTATTCGTGATGTGATCCGGGTGCACAGGATCTGCCTGCTGCAGGCAAGGAGCCGAGGGAGTACCAGAAGGCATAGTTGGGTGCGAGTGGCCCAGCTCCATCAAAGATTTGGATGCTCCAGAAGTAAGAGGAGCGGCAGGGGGCACAGGAGTAGGTGTGGGCGAAGAGAGTGGGTTTTGCTCCTTTGGTGGCTGCAGCTGCTTGGGTTTGTTTCTGCCACCCTGGAGCTGCGAGGGCATTGGAACCGGGCAAATGAAGGACAGCACGGAGTCCAGTACACCCTCATTGATAGCTGCATCCAGTTGTTCGCCCAGCTTGGGATGCAATCCACGGTAGGTGGACTCTGCACGAGATGGGCGGCTGTTGTGACTGTGACCCGAACGCAACACACTGGACTTGGCATCCTGCAGCAGGCTGGAGCGGCTGTCCTCCGTCCTTCGTGTCCTCCGCAGTCCGAGAAGCTCATTGACCAGCGGATTGTCCGCCAAATTAGCAAAGTCGAATTCGTCCTTTTTGGAACTCCGCTTGGCTGTAGCCCCAGCACCGCCCTCCATCGGCGGCACTGGCTCCCTGGTGTGTGATTTTCCCATGTCGGACTTCGCTATCATATCGTTGACATGACAGGAAAGTTTCAGGAACTCTAAAAACTCATTCAAACTGATTTGAAAGTCGGCGCCATTGCCGGAGTCAACGGACTTCTGCGATTGGGCCTGCGAGGGAGCTCCTGGCGCTGCAGACGGCTCCTCCGGCTGGCCAGCAGCAGCTCCCTCGTCGGAGCCCGCTTTCTGCATCCTGGCCGATGCACAAATCGATGGGAATTGGCCATTATTGATTGATTTGTCGTTGCTCTTAACAACAGAAGTTAGAATGCAACTAGTGGTGGCAATTTGCTTAGAAATCGCTATCGATAACAAATCCAATTGAAAGCCCCAAAATCCAGTTGACATCCCAGTGAAAATCATCCAACTGCAACCACCCATCCCTAATCATCGCGAAGAAAACCAAAACATATCGAAAGCAAACATATACATACAAAATTCATTGATTTTGTCAACGTAAAACACATAGCGCATAGCAGCACACGGCAGCGAAGAAGAACGGCAGAGTGAAGTTAACTGAATTAGAAACGCTGGGGCGGCCAGTTCACATCGGAAATGCGAACGGACTGAAAGCTGAACGGACGGGAAGGCGGCCTACAGTGCGTACCTGGGCTGCCAATCAGAACGCTGCTCCCAATCCAATCAGAAGTGGCAGCAGAGGGGGGCGAGCGAAAAATCCGGATACGGGGGGCACGGGCACAGAGAGAAAAGCGCAGCGAATGCGAATGCAATAGGGAGTGGGCTTGGGCCAAGGGAAAATGACCAGCGCTCTGTTAGGACGAACTAGCTCGGACTAGCACGGAGACGGCCGTAAAATGCCCCGGAACACTTGCAGGCCAAGTGAATGCGTAGCTAACGGTAACGCAAACGGTAACCAGGATGACAACAACCCGGAGGCGAACGCAAACAATAACAACAACAACAACAATAAAAACAGTGGCGAAGGAAACATCAAGCAGGAACTGGAGGCAGCTCCTCCGGTGTGTCACCGCAAATCCGAACGCCGGAGAGTGGCCCGGGACATATTCCTGGTGTTCGAGGAGCAGACGACCAGGAGGCGGGGCAAGGGAGCCAAGGGAAAGAGCACCAGGGCCAAGCAGAAGTTCGGACACCTGAAAGTGGCCAATACGCCGCGCATCAACAAGAATGTACTGCGCGAGATCAAAACGGAACCAAAGTGCAGCTCGGTGGTGGAGCTACCAGTTGTCCCAGCAGCTCTCGAACCCCCGCCCATTCCACCTACTCCCGCTCTGATTGCCCCTTCCAACTCCAATCCCAGTCCCATTGCAAATCCGTCTCCTCTGGAGGAGCAGCCAGCCAAATCCTTGCCGCGCACGGCTGCCGTGAAAATCGAAACCAAAACAAGCGGAACAAACACTGCATCCAGTGTGGTAGCCACCAGGAGAGTCAGTCCCAAGCCCAAGGCCCAGCCCGCAGAGGTGGAAGCCTCTCCAGCGGCTCCCGCCCCTCAAACACTCACCAATCCCGTTCCCGCGCCAACTACAACGCCCAGCGTCAATCCCATCTTCCTGTGGGTCAAGCAGGACGACACCCGCATCGTGGAGGTGCGCTGCGAGGACTACGACAAGCGGAATCGGATTCGCCTAACCAAGACCACGAATGGCTGGCGCTCCATGCCGCGCACAGATGCTTCCTCCACTAGGATAGTTAAATTCTTCCACGGCTCTGCCGCACCCTTGATGAAGGTCAAGCGCGAGCAGCACCTGCAGCGCTTGGAGGAGGAGGAGCACCAACTCCAGCATCAGCACCAGGAGCTGGAACAGGATCATGAGCAGGACCATGATCTTGAGAGGGAGCAGGACTCCAGATCAGCAGCAGCAGATGCCCTCTCTTGGACAGAGTCTGCTGCAGGATTGGGATGACAGTGTCACCCAATTGCCAGACGAGATCGAAGATCAGGAGGAGGAAGAGGAGGACCTAGAGCAACAGAACGGCCACCTGACCACCGTTCTGGAAGATGTGGTGGTGCAGCCACCTGCCCAGCAGTCCTGCTTCGATGGACTGCTGGACAGCGAGGAGACCAATGCCTCCACCAAGGCCAATGCCACCAAGACCAACACGCCCACATATCAGAGTTCCACGCCCTCGCCGCTGCAAATGCATCTGTGTCCCAAGACGGGTCTATTTCTGCCCAAGGGCGATCACTCACTGGTTCAAATTCCCGAAGGTGCTTTACAGGAGGAGGAGGAGGACAAGCCACTGACTGGAGCCGATACTGTTGAGTGCTTTGATGCGAATACCAAGAATCTGAAGGACTTGCTGGACGATGCGGATGATCTGCTCCAGAATTGCAGCAGCGACAATGGTAGCAACGGAGCGGATCTCCTCGACTCGCTGGTGAAGCGCAGCTGCGAGGATAATCTCGTCCAGGAGAGCAGCACCAGCAGCGGGAACGGAAATGCCCAGAACTCCTCCTCCTCCGGTGACGAACTGAGCTCCTTCTGCGTCCCCGATCTCGACAAGGACCTGCCCAGCATCCTCAACATGGACAACGACGATGCGCCCAAGTGTCTGTCCTTCAATGAGGCTGGTGAGATCGAGGGCCTAAACGGGGAGCTCTTTCTGGGCATCGAGGCCTTTGAGAAGCAGCAGGAAGCGGTGGTCACAGATCCAGAGCCTCAGCCACCCACTCCAGCCACAGTGGAGCTAACCCAAACACCCACGCCCACACCCACGCCGGATAAGGAGAAGGATAAATCCTCGGGAGCGGACGAGACGCCCAAGGATCTGAGCTACAAGAAGCGCGAGGAGGTTTGTCCGCCCTCAGAGTCGCGCAGTCAGTGTGCGGTGACCTCCAGCTCGGATATACTTAAGTCCCCGGAAAGGGATATCCAGCTGCCGGCTAACTCCATACCTGCCGAGGTGGAGACCACCTCGGAAACCATCAAAAATCTCATCCTGGAGCAGTTCCTCAAGCTGAACAACAATCCCCAGCAGGCGGAGCCCATGGATCTCGGCAAGGCGGGTCGCGATGGCAAGCTGGAGACAGTGGTGATCGATGACGAGGAGGAGTCCAGTCAGCCGCTGAAAAAACGACCAAAGGCCAGCATCAAGATGGACAAGGACCCGGACGCACTTACCCAGCTGAAGATGCTGATCAGCAATCCGCAGTGGAAGGTCCCAGACCCGATACTCGTGCCAAAGGATCGCCTCGGAGCGGTGTTGGCCTCTCCAGCCAGAGAGATTCCCCTGCTGCTGACTACCAGGCCGGAGTTGCGTCTCCCGGAGGCCTTTGCTTACCCAGAGATTATTCAGAATCCCAACATCCTCGTCGTAACCATGGAACAGCTGGAGGCCATACTCAAAACGGAATCGGAGCAGGCGGCAAAGGCAACAAAAGACCCGGATCCGGTGATCCTGGTGCCCAGCAAGGCGAGGAGTCCCAGTCCCAAGCAATCGCAGCCCAAACCGTTGATTGCACAACCCAAACCACCAGCAGCTGCTCCTTCCGTGCCTCCCACTCCGCCTTCTGCCGCTGACTCCAGCCTCTCCACGGATCTGAATGCCACCACGCTGGCGCTGCTCCAACAGATGCTGTGGCTGCCGTACTTTGGCCAGCTGTCGCAGGAGTTCTTCAAGACCATTAAGGATCCGCTGGGACTCCAAAGAAAGTTCATGAGCAATCTGCTGCCCCTGTACAACAGCCAGTTTGGGCTGCAGCATCTGGACGAACTGTACAAGCACTGTATGAAACAGAAGCCGGCGGAGGAGCAGCAGCAGCCCAAGGTGCCCACTCCAGCACCTCCGCCTCCGGCTACAGTTCCTCCTCAGAGTGCAGCTAGTGGGTCAAGTGCCTTCAATGGCTTCACCAATCCCGTGGAGCTGGCACTCATGCAAAAGCTTTTACAGCCGCAACTCCCGCAGTTCCTTAACTGGGAGGCGGCCAAGGAGGCCTCATCCTCGTCCTCATCATCCACCGCCTTGCATCATCATCAGGAGCACAAGCGACCCCGAAGGGAAACGGAATCTAAGCCGGCATCAGGTGCTCCAAGTACATCTGCTGCTGCTGCTTCACCCGCCGCTGTTCCTGCTGCACATGGTAGCGCCAGCTCCACCAGCGCCAGCACCGGCGGAGCACAAACCCAGACTGACCATCAAATCCCTCTCGAATCTGCTGGAGCCGGAGCCGAATGTGGTGCCCCTACTCAACGTGCCCTTCGACGGAATGCGAGGGCGCCCCTCCCTGCTCAAATCCACGCCGGATCAGGCCAAGGGTGAAACGGCAACGGGAAGAACTCTCCGCTCCAGCAAGGCCTGCGTCACGTATAATCCCCTGGAGCAGGCCAAGCAGCAGATGCACCCCTCCGTAGGAGCACAGCAGCAACGCAAGCGGGGCAACATGCTCGCCCAAGATATCCAGCAGCAACAGCAGCAGCAACATCTCGCTGAGGCGGCTGCGGCAGCTGGAATGGATGCCAACTCAGCGCTCTGGCATCCCCTCTTCGGAAGGTAAGTGTTTTGATATAAGAAAAGAATGTGTAAGTACTCATAATAATCCTTTTCCAATCCCTTGCAGCAACCCCAAGCAGGGCTACAACAGCCCCTGGCAGTGGACCACGGTGACTGCCTCTGGCGAATGACAGTCAAGCCGGGCTCACAAGGAGCCAGCACCTGCAACGGGAACAAGAACGGCCAGCTACGAGGAGCAGCAACAGCAACAGCAGCAGCAACAACAGCAGGAGTATAGCAACTACCATGCAGCGGCAAAGCAGCAGCAGCAACAGCAACCACAACTTCCAGCAGCCAACAATCAAAATCACAGCAGCAATAGTAGCAACAAATTTTGTTATCCTACGGCGGCGGCCATGGAGAATATGTTCCAAAACAATCAAATGGCGGCCGCCGCCGCCGCACGCGAATCGCTGCTTAACTCGTATCTGTATCAGAAGGAGGGCGATGCCAGCAACTATATGTCGGAGCAGAGCTACTGGCAACAGCAGCAGCAACATCAACAGCAGCAGCAACACCACCAGCAGCAGCAGCAGCACCATCAACAGCAGCAGCAACAACACCAACAGCAGCAGCAACAACAGAAGCAGCTCCAGCAGCAGCAGCAACAGCAGCAGCAATGGAGCGGCAACAACGGCAACAGCAACCAAAGGAGCAACAACTATGCCAACAACTACGCGGCGGCAGCAGCTGCCTCCATGTACATGCAGCACTTCAATCCCTACATGCAACAGAAGGCGGCGCTGCTGGCGGAGAAGGCCGCTCAAGCAGCGGCAGCGGCGGCGGTGCAGAACAGCAATGGAAGCAACAAGCACGGACGCTTCGGCGGCGACTACGGCTAGAATCTAGAATCCAGAAGCTAGATGCTAGCTTAACGGATAGCAACACTTGCATATTAACATAAACATATAGGCATATATAACACTTACGTGTAATAATAACTATATATTTAGAGGCATCGTATAGGCCGTTTTACCGCCAGGAATTGGTAAAGGATAAACCATGATTTTCCTTTAATTTAATACACAGGAACAGCAACAACAAGGTAACCGGAAAGCAACAACAATAATTTATAAACAACAAGAGGAGAAAAACAAAAACAGAAAACATAAAAAACTTAAATTGAATTAGTAAAAATTTGTTATTGGTAGTTTGTTAACAAAAAAAAAGAAACAAAAGATGAAAACGAGAAAAAAAAACACAAAAAGTAAACAAAAAATATTGTAGTAGAGCGACGAGAAAGCGGAAGGCAAAAGAAAAAAACCTAATTATTGTATTATTGTTAACCAAAATCTATTATTATTATCTCAAGCTGCGTTATATTATTATTATTAACTCGTGTGTCTGTATATAGCGTTTTTATCTAGATGTATTACACTTAGTGATCCCCTCCTAACCCCTATCCCAGAACCCAACTCCGACTATCCTCCAAAATCCCCCAATCTTAGCCAGGACAATCCTCGACCCTCACCAAAAAAAAAACAAAATCAAAAACCGCAGCGCTAAAAGGCAAACAACCAATTTTGTATTCATTCCGAAATGTGTTTTTAATTTTTTGTTTTTACTAGTTATACGCTGATTATTTATGAACACGATGGAAATGAAAATCCCTAACATGTGCAATCTAACATTTATGTTCTAGATACAAAAACCAAACACAAGAATCACAAAACTTATTAACGCGAAAATGGCAAAGCAAAAAGCATGATCATGAAAATGGAAAAATAAAGAGAACCCTTTTAGAGAATTTCGCTGATAAAGGCAACAGAATAGCAAAACCCACCCGACTTTTACTTTGTGTATCTATGAAGACGATTCAGGGCGTTGAAAGTAGTGTGCGGTGTACACAAGTGCTTTTGTATAAATATAATTATATTTGCTTTTCAAGATCAGTGTATAATAGGCATATAAAAGTTAATTTCTGTATAAATACGCAACTTTTCACTTACAAACAACATTATTGAATATTTTCGTTTAACGTTTAGTTAAAACCACGCTTAAAGTAAGAGTTCCTTTCGAAGGCATTTGAAATGCGCGCGTGCGAATGTTTTCAGCTATACCAGTGTGTATCTGTGGAAGTGTGTGCCCGTGTGGTTTCTTTGTTTCTTTGTGCTCCCAGCCGATCTCCAGCGATAAGTCCGCGGGTCAATCTACTCGATCTGGCGGCTGGCCTCTTGCAGACGCGCCACCACGCCCTGGTAGAACTTAATCTGCTCCGCAATAAAGTTCTTCAGTGTGTGCTTCAGATGAGTGTCCCGCTCGCTCTTGAAGTGGGTCAGCTCGGCCAGCACCGTGTAGGAGACGACGTCCGTGCGCCGGTTCACGTCCTGCAGCTGGGCGTTGGTCATCGTGCCCTCAGCGGTTTTCTTCTCGCAGTCCTTGCGCTTCTGAATAGCGCCCTTGTGGGTGGAGAAGATGTCCGGAAAGCAGTTGAGAACGCCCCTTAATGGAGAAGACAAAACAGACGTTAGATAATGTATCTTGATCAGGAAATCTAACACAAGTTATGGAAAGTTACACCATTTTCATAAGGCCAAACAAAAGACGAGATAAATCGTTTTCGGCACCTCAATAGAGGTCAACCTCTGCTGAGACGTTTATTTAATTAAGGTGTGCCGATGTATACGTAAGAATCTAAAAAAAGCTATTGGCAACTAATTTAATTTTCTTGCGAAACAATTGGTCAAACTAGGCAGGGTTACTTTTTCATGTCCCAAACAAAAAGTTTGAATTCCTATTTAATCAATATTTTCCTTTTGGAAATTTCTATACCAATTTAATCCATTTTTGTATTTATTTACCTGCTGTTTTAAAAAAATTAAAGCTCTACATTTTACAGAAAAAAAGGTATTTATCTTGATTTTTAGTTGTGAGTAATCCTACTAATCAGCAATTGTTTTTGCACATTGATTAAATCTAACTTGATAAAATGACTCAGTCCTAAATTAGTAATATTACATGTGTACAATGTACATTTATTTTACTCCCGGTATAACCATAAAGGTTGCGATTTTACTTAAGAAATCCTTATCCTAGCTAAAACTTCTAAGTTTTTGTAAAAGTCGAGTGTACTATGCTTTCCACTACTATCAAAGACACCAACTCACCTGTAGATGTGCAGCCGATCGGAAAGGGGGATCCAATCTTGCTTTGGCTGTTCACCAAAGGCCTGGCCAATACCGATAAAGAAGCCCCCGATGCGGCCGACGCTCTCCGAGAGCGGAACCGCGTTCCGGGTGGGCGCACGCCTCTCGTCAATGGCCAGAGCCTTGGCCAGGTCGGAGAGTCCGTCACCAATGCGCTGGAACTCCTTTTTATTCTGCATCATCGAGCGTTTGGCCATGTCGTTGGAAATGTTGTTGAGGTTGCGCACGGACGCGTCCATGTTGTGGATAAACTGAATGCCGCTTTCCAACTGGGCGTCCACCTTGGAGTGCAGCAGGTTCTTGTCCGGCGGCGAGATGGCCAAGCAGTAGTTGACGCCCATGTAGGGATCCCGCTCCGCCTTGCGCTTGCCCGACTTCCAGATCTTCTCGTCGCGGCAGGTCAGGAAATGGTACCAGACCTCGCACTTGGAGATCACCGGATGGCGGCACACCCAGTCCACGAACTCCTGCAGCTGGACGCGTCGGTGCTCCACGAACTGGTCCTCATAGCGTCCGGATATCTGCTTGTCCGGCAGCGGTGGCACCGGAATCAGGCAGAATTTGTCCACCAGTCGTTCGTGCAGCCAGTCGAAGTGCTTGTAGCGACGCGACACCTAACGAAAGGGAAACCCAGATTAGATATGACCAATTATTTCTGAAATGTGACACGGAAAGTGGAAGTCGGAGGGGGTTGGTGCTGCGTGCTGAGTCATGCCCGCGGCGGTTCGCAAGCAGAAGCAATCATCGCATTGGCGTTGGCTACCAGTTGGTCAGAATTGCCCCAACAAAGAAGAATGTTAAGAGCTTAACCGAAGTTGAAATTCTCTTCTTTTACATTTAAATGCATTTAATGCTAGTTGCTAAGCTATTTAAAGAAATTAGTTTTGAGGTCATTACAAAGGTTTTCATACTATTAAATGATTTCACATTGTTTATAAAAAGGTTCAAATTATGGGTACAAAGGAATTTAAATTTCATATAACAAATGGTCAAGTTACGAACTTAGATTTTGTTTCATGAAGTATTTACTTTATAAAAAGAATTATTCCGAAACTTATTTTTAGTAGGTAAGATAAACAAAGTGATCTAAGAAGTCATTAAACTCCTTGAGTGCACAAGTTACAGAAAGGCCATTTTGGGGTCGGCGCAGTTGGAAAAGTTTGACGTCAATTAATGGGAAGTTTCAATAAACAAAGGCTTGGCCTTTCTTCTACTTTGTCAACGCTTTGTTTTCCCGAAACAAAATGAAGCGAAAGCACATGACCAAGCCCAAATTACCCTTGGCAGAGGGTAGCCACCTATTATCAACATGAGCTGAAAAGAAACACTGCACACGGAGATACACACTCATGCGGAGGGGAGCTTTATCGTATTGTGTTGTTAATCACGGCGATAGCGGGGCCAACTTACGGATATGTTGTTGAAGCTAGGCGTCAGCTGGTACGCGATGAACGTCTTCATTCCCTTGAACTTCGACTCCTTCTTGGGACTGGCCACGATGACGGAGTAGGGCGAGTGGTTCTGCGTCCACTGGTAGATGGAGTCCTCCAGCTGTGTGATGTAGGCCATCTCGCACTCGGGTATCCTCTCCTTGACGCTGGACAGCCCCAAGATGTACGAGTCAGAGCTCTTGGCAAACATGCCCTTCTTGACGGTCCCCGAAGCTCCGGTTCCTGCGACGGAGGCCAGTGATTGGGTGTCATCGTTGGGTGCAATCGGTAGGTGCTTGTTGTCGTAGTCGCTGGTGGAATGCGATAGTCCTCCAGTGCGTGCCGCCTGCCCAGCAGACTTCTGCCCACCTGGGCCAATCTCCGAGTAGGTATCATTGTCATCGCTCCAGTCGTCCTCGTCGTCCCAGTTGCTCCCATCGTCATCGGCTGTCTGGTCGTAGCGGGGCAGCGGTGGCGAGGCGAAGGGATCCGGGACCTGAGGCACCGAGGTAGCACCACTTGCACTCAGCTTCTGGGCCTCCGCCGCAGACATCACCTCCACGTAGGCCGCCGGGAAGAGCCCGATCTGTCCCCTCGCGTTCTTGCCCTCCCACCAGCCCTCACCCACGTCGCTGCGCGTCACCGATAGCACATCGCCCGTGGCGATCGACAGCTCCGAGGAGCCCGGCTCGCCACTGAAGTCGTACATTGCGCGCACGTACGAGGTCATCTTGCTTCCACTCTGCTTGCTCCTGATCCTGATCCTTTACGCGATTTCGAGGCCCGTGTGCACAGGGGCCATAAACGGACGAAAAATAGTTGCGCTGAATCTGAATCACCAACAGTGTGACTGCACTCTGCTTTACAAAAATATACTAAAGTTAACTTTTAATTTAGGCGAAATACCATAAGTCTAGTAGGGGGATTCCTGAGTATGATTTGCATTTCGTTTTAAAAATCTGTTTGCACTAGAGGACATAAGTATCCTGTTATTCTTCATTTTAAATTTAAGTGTGTCTCGGATTGTTTTATTATTGATTTTCGTGATGTTATTAGCCATCAACATTTGAAGGGTATTTTCTGTGGTTTTAATTTGCTGTATTTTTTTGTTTTGATAAGCTTTTTGCCAGGTGTTGCATCCAAATTTTACTTGCATGGATTTAGCAATATACAACTCCCAATGTTCAAAATTTTGTGTCGAATCGTGGGCTTTTACAATTTTTTATATTGTTTTTTCACTTGATTTAAATATTTCTTTGCTTATAAAATTTAAAGGTCGATCACTTAATTGCTGAAGCTTAAAGGTACATTTTGAATAATTCTGAAATTTTAAAGCATAGTGAGATTTTTGGAATTATTCATAAATTTATATGTTTATTTTGTAGTTAAAAAATACCGCTGCACGAAAAGTAAAATAAGTTTTCAAGAATCCCCCTACCAACAAACAGGGCTGCAACACGGCCCAGCTGGCAGTCGATGTATCGGGATTCGATGCAGCAAGTTGGCAGCCTCGAGTGCATAAAAAAATCTGGTCTTCGTGTCGTGTTATTCATTCCTTAATTGCGCGTTGCTTTAATTTGTGGGTGAGCTGAACAGGAGCTCGGCGACATCGCCAGTTGTGCAACATATATAACTCCAGCAAATTCCTCTTCACTCGGAAAACGCATTTTCGCAGGCAGCGGACGCATACCACGTCGCACGTACTCTTCTCTGCTGGCCAACAAACAAGTCGTCGTTTTGATTGAGTGTATAGTTTTCCGACACCATGAATCGGCAGGCGAAATTCCTAATCTTGTGCTGGTTCGTGGGACTCTTTTCCGTGAATCTGTGCGATGAGGGTAAGTCTCGAAATCGAATTGCATCGAAACGAAATCAAACTGAAAACAAGGAACACTCATTCTTCAATTATGTACACACACACGCCTGCATAGGCGTACGTGAGAGCAAACATTGCGTGTGTGTGGGTGTGGGGGATTTTAAATGCCAAATCCAATATTGAATATCAATTCTCCGGCCATTTTCTCTTACTCCGGATGGGGGTAATGCTCCCACTTAAAGAACTGTCTTCACTGAGTTGAAGTCTTCCAGGTTCAAAGGTTACTTTAAAGCTGTGCACCTATTCCCAAAAGAATTTTTAAATCGTAGTTATCAGTTTTGTATTTATTGTTGTACATGACTTTGATGACACATAATTATTAATGATGATTTTTAATTTTTGCCCAATTTTTAATTTGTTTCAAATTTTGTAACAAATCAATTTTAAAACTAAAATATTGTTCCTAAATTGTTTACAATACAATTTGTTTGTTTTAAAATCTTTAATCTTTGATCTATTTAGCTTGATTGTTTAAAACTTTACAAATGTCCGGTCAAGGGTAAAGTTTACTCAAATACAATAAATGCCATCTACCTACTATGCTTTTGTCAGTTTATCGATTTAACAATTGTTTGCCTAATATATACATATATCTTATTTTTACCTAGTTAAGTACATACCTAAATTATGTTAAATTCCCTTTGGCCAAATCTGGACAAACGCAAAAATCAAAACAAGAAGTTAAAGAACATGAAACATGGATAACTTTATATTTACGGTTTCATTTTGAATGCCCTTTTAGTGACTGTAAGCACACCGGCTTCCAAAGACACTACTACGCTGGTTCCAACGCCGGATGTCAAGAACGACACCACAGCGCCGCCGGACACCACCACCACCACACCAGCCACCACAGTACCGACGACAACTTCGACCACAGCGGCTCCAAACACTACAACCACATCGACCACGCCGGCAACCACCACAACAACTACCACTGAGAAGCCAACCACGCCCACTACGACCACTAGCAGCACCACACCACCAACAACTACAACAACAACAACAACAACCACCACATCGACAACTCCGCCCTCGAATGTGACCACAACCACTCCGTCGCCGCATACATCGACCACTCCGGCGCCAGAGCCACCGCCGTGCCGTCGCTTCGACGGATCCTCGTTCATCGGCGGCATCGTGCTGACCCTGGGCCTGCTGGCCATTGGACTGGTGGCCTACAAGTTCTACAAGGCCCGCAACGAGCGCAACTACCACACCCTTTGAGCCGCCACCGCCTTTACGTCGGCCTTCAATGCGGCAGCCGGAGCTGCGGCGGCCAGCAGCAGTGCCGCATCCACGGATGCGGAGCGCGTGCGGTTCGTCCAGCCATCCATACCGCTAAGGTCGCCGCCGGCGCAGCCACCACCACCGCCACCCACTCAATTAGGTGGCAGTGGTGGCGGGGCGGCGGCAGCTCCGCAAAACTGCTCGCCATCGGCCAGGGACCGGCTGCTGCACACGTAATTTACACGCGGGGTACTAAACATTATTACAATATTACTGCTATCCAAAGAGCCCCCGATTTCCAAAAACTCCCACACCCAGAAAATCCACAGTCAAGTCAGTTTTTAAAATTTAACGATAACCTCCAGGGACAGATAGGAGCTGGCTCTAGATTCTTGATACTTTCCTTATCAGCAACTGAAAACAACACGAATATTTGTCTTTTATGCATCCATATGCAAGGGTACTTCTTTTTTTTTTTGCATACAACAGTTTATCAGCAACTTGAGCGGATGTTCAACGCCTTATAGAGGAGTCTGAGGAGCTTGTTACGAAGATCCAAGGGCGACCGTGAACAGAGAAATGAGTAATAAGTAATGAGACGAAACGAAATGAGAGGAGAAAGAACAAATAACAGCAAATATGTGAGACTGCTTGATAGCGAGAAGTGAACAGATCAGAAAACGGAAAGCGGCTGGCGACGGCTTTGTTTCTGGAATTCATAGAGAGCTACGAAAGGAAATATATAAATTTTGATTATATTTACACAATTTTTGAATAACTCGAAATCAATTCATTCTAGGAACTAAGAATATTTACTACCTAAACGAGCTATACAAATGGAAACGCGTTTCAATTCACTCCTTTAATGTGCATTTTATTTCCTCATAAAATAACGTTTGCGCTGCGTTTCCCCCGGTTTTCTCGCCCACTTATCGATTCGCCACCCCCGCGTCCCGGGGTATGTAGTATTGCAAAAAATCAATAGAGAGCGACTCGCGATGCACAGCAACAGGATGTATGGGATAGCTGATGTGCGTTTATATGCAATATAGACACATGTGCACCGCAGACACAGTATGGAGTATGGAGTGCTACTGAGGAGCCACCATGTTAATGCATATACGCAAATGTTGAATATTTTGTACTAGGATTGAAACTATACATATGAATTACTTTTACCTACCCGCTTACTGTTGGATAAATACACCTTTGAAGCTACAAATCGATCACATGAACCCGTCAAGTTTACGCGAATGAATTCTCTGTGCACATGAAAATCTCATAAGTATATAAGCTAACGTAACCAATCAATGTATATCCAGTAAATCACTCAGCCGGCTTACTAAAAATATATATATATATAAAAATATATCTATGTCTGTATATCGTGTACGATAATAAATATTTTAAAAATTTAAACGGCTTCTTTTGTAGATTCTATGTGGCTTCTTACAGGTTACCAAAACCTTTGTCATGAAAAACTCTCTGCAGCAATTAAACATGAACTTGAAATGAATTAAAACACCTTTCATGTCTATTTAAGAACATAATTATAAATCGAAAAAGGGACTTTTTATTACAATAAGGAAACATTAACTACTTTCTATTCGGCGCTGAGTTTCTTTAACTTTTTCGATGTCTTAATGTGTGGTGTTTTTTCAGCAGGAGCCTTTCTCTTTAATTTGTCCTTGGGTTTTGATTGGGTGTTCTTCTCTGTGTTCTCGTCTTTGGGGGCTTTCCCTTTCTCCACTTTAGACTTTTGGTTATCTTCAGACACAGGCTTCTTTTTTTCAGGGGATTCCCCACTTTGTGGCTTTCGCTTATCTTTCGGGTTGCGCTTCTTCTGGGTGTTGAAGCGCAATAACAGTTCCGTGCCCGCCAGACTCAGCTTTTGTTTGATGGCCTTGCGTGCATCGTGGGTCGATGGCAGGGTAATGGTCGCCGAACTGTATTCACGGAACTTGCCCTTGCCGGGACGTATCTGAATGTCCACTACGTCCTCGAACAGAGTGCGCACCTGGGCCTGCGACGTGGTCTTGGGCAAATTGGTGATGACCACGGACGAAGTGAAGTTGCCCTTGCTCAGCGTCTTCTTGGTGGCACGCTTCATCAGCGCCTTGGTGCGCTTGTTCTCCACGGAGGTCTGCTTGCGGCTCACCAGCTCGTTGACGAAATCCTCCGAATCGGTTTTGGGCAGCGACACAACCAGGCCCTTGAACTTTGCATCCTTTTCGATGGAGACCTGGATGTCCTCGAGGGCCTGGTCGCGATCCTCCTTGGACTTGAAGTCAACCAGGCAGAAGCGGGCGTGCTTCTGGCGGGGTTTCGTGGATTTCAAGACCAGCGGATGCAGCGCCTTCACCTTGGCATTGAACTCCTGCACATCCAAGGGGAGTTT
Organism: Drosophila oshimai; assembly: GCA_018150695.1. Lineage (NCBI taxonomy): Eukaryota > Metazoa > Arthropoda > Insecta > Diptera > Drosophilidae > Drosophila > Drosophila oshimai. Next base: position 341,631 of record JAECWM010000005.1, on the reverse strand, counting down.
ATGGGGAAAGCGGACATAAAGCCGGGTGCCCTTTGTCTGCTCGTACTTGGTGTGGATCTTCTCGTCGATGATCTCCGCCCGGCTCTTGGGAGCAGGCTTCACTGGTTCCTCTTCGTCCTCGTCATCATCCTCATCGGATTCCGTTGCACTGGCGGCCAAATCCAGATCGCTGTCCTCCTCCTCGGATCCGTCGGAGTTCTCCTCCTCCGACTCCTCCCCCAGTAGCTCCTCCTCGGATTCGGATGCATCCGAATCACCTGACAGCAGATCCTCCTCCTCGGATGCACTTTCAACCTGCTTTTTCTTCATTTTTTTTGAGGAAAAATAAAAATGTTTTTAAAAATTGCTCGCACGTGTGAGCTGCAGTGTGGCCGTGGCACTCGTTTACAAAAACCCCACTTCCAAACATTCGCAGCTGGCAATGCTGTTAAGTTGGCAGCCCTTCCATTTGTTTACCTTTTTTGTACTGCAGCATGGCGATTGAAAATTCTTGTTTTTGGAATGAATTTGAATTAAAACAGCCGCCGTTGGTGACCCTGCAAGTGGAGGACACGGGATTCGGTAGGTCGCACCAGTGGGTTAACAAAGACATCAGTGTAACATAGTTTTTTGGTACCACACAGCCAAAAATGTTTTCGTGGACATCAACAGGTTCCTGCAACAATTGCCCGACCAGGATGCAAAGGATTTCGATGAGACGGCGGCCATGATAGGCAGACTGATGGCCCGCCGAAAGAACTCCTTCCGGAACATGCCTGGTTTCCGCGCTGTCTGTAAACTGAACGCGGCGCTGTGCCGGCTGCTGCGTTTGGATTTGGCCAGGGATCTGGAACAGTTTCGTGGTGCCCTGCCAGATGTTTGCGACGGCGATCTTGGCGGAGCCTTGCCCACACGGAACAGTTTTGAGTTCATCTTGGTGCGGCTGCTGGCCTTTTATCACCTCCACGAGCGCATCAGGGAGTGCTGTCTCACTGCAGCCGCGTACTTCACACAGCTGCTGCGAAACAACTTCTTCATGGACTTCACCACCCTGCTCATCGCAGCCATTGCCAAGATCAACAAGTTGAGTTCCCTGCAGGCCAGCAAAAGTGCCATTCTTTACAATAAGTTAAGGCCTCAAGTAGCCAACTTTCCGCAGGTGGAAAAGCACAAGTTCTTGACGGGTAATCAAGAGCTTCCTGAAAAACTAGAACCTCTAAAGAGCACCCACAAACAAGAAAAAGAAGCCACCACATCCACTGTAGTTATGAAACCCAAAGAGGTAATCACAAAGGCGCAAAGAGCCAAGCTGGAGGCCAAATCCGACGTGGGCACTGTGATTGCCAGGAAAGAGGTTCCCGTTCAAGCTTCAGTCAAGGCTGAATTCAATGAAGAGGTTTTAGCCACCATACAGGATGCACAGCAGTTTATTGCACGCGAAGCAAAGGCTAGGAAACAACATCCTCTGCCGGAGAGCTGCTTGACCAAGAAGATTCCCAAGCACGAGTGGCTGGCCGCGCAGACGCTCTTCCAGCGTAAGTTGTCAAAGGATCCGGCCAAGGCGTTGAGCATATTTCGCAAGTTTATTGTAAGCAAAATAAAGTAACTTCCATTCAGAAAACAAACGATAACTTATAGACAGTGTACAAAATACAACTTTCATAGGCAAGTCACCAATCACCCTGTTGGACACTCTTCAGACCCACAATGCGCCGTTGAGGATGGGGATTGATCGTCTATAAAAGGACAAAAATTCAGATTAAATCATATCCTTCCTATAAATAATGTTCTACTTACCTTTACAAACTTCTTAAAGTTCTTGCGCCCGCTAAACGTGCTCACAGAATCATTGAGAGAAGCATCCACTTCTTCTTGAGAGCGATCTTTAGTGACAATTAGGTTGCACATGCGCACCTGGATGCTGTCTTCTGCATCTGCATCGGGCTTAATATCCTCATGTAACCTGCTACGCGATAACCAGCCACTCACATCAACTTTTTTGGGTAGCTCCTTGCGCTGCGCGACTATGTACTTGGATTTGGCTTTCGTTTTAAGTTCAGAAGCATCCACTTCAAGGTTGCACATGCGCACCTGGATGCTGTCTTCTGGATCTGCCTCGGAATTAATATCCTCATGTAGCCTGCTACACGACAACCAGCCACTCACATCCACTTTGTTGGGCAGCTCCTTGCGCTGCGCGACTATGTACTTGGATTGGGCTTTCGTTTTAGGTGCAGGTTGGAAGGGTTCGGTCAGCACAGAGTCCTGGTTCACTGCATCGCTCTGCCTTGCAGAGTTGAAGTTAAACATACCATCAGTGGAATCTTCATTGGTTTGCTCTGCCCGCTTCTTCTTCTTTGATTTTTTGCTGTCCGCAAAGTTGAAAGAGATTTTCGCAGTCGTCGCTGTCGCTTTCGTTAAGCAGTTCCAGGCGCAAACGCTTGCGGGGTTGTGTCTGGGATTGGGACTCCAACTGGGAAGGTATCGAGGCAGGCTCCTGCTGCTGCGACTTCTCCAGAAAGTTGATCACACTTTTTCTGCCTTTGCTCGCTGACTTGGGCTTGGGCTGAACAACTGGCTCCACTGGCTTGTGGGGAGTTTTTCGGAATTGGAAAAGTTCCATATCATCTTCACAGTCCGAAGCTACAGATAAAATAGTGCGTTTTTGTGAAGCTGGTGGCTTTTCCGCCTGTTTGTTGGTAATATTCGTAGTCACTGTTTTGGCATTTAGACGTGGAGACGTCCTGGTGACAGTTGAAGCTTCGTGTTTTTTCTTGGCGACGGGTGAGCTCGCAGTGTCTTTAACAACATGAGCTAGCGATGCTTTGTTGGTGTTCTCTTCATCTGATGAGTCGGCACAATATATGGGCTTGCTTCGTGTAGACATGCGTTTATTTGAAACTGTAACAGGAGCTGGTGGTTGTACAGCCTCTTCTTCACCAGAGGAATCCACCAGTATGGCATTTTTAACGTTTCTCTTTGGCTTAGCTTGAAGCACTTGCTTAGCTCGCTTCGATGTAGTTTCTTCTTGCTCCTCATCCGAGGAATCGAGAATTTTGGAATGATTACGCTTGCGCTCAGCACCCTTTGAAGTTTGAGGTTCCGAAACTGGCTCGTTGACGTCCGACTCGGGCACCACCATCTCAGACATGACCAAGCCACTGGACTGGCCCACACTGCGTTCCGTATTGGGCACAATGATCGAAGAGTTAAAAGCCAGCGAGGATGTCACAGACTCCGTTGCAGGCAATGAATCGTTGATGAGCTTGTGTGCTGGGTTGCAGAACTCCTTGATGGAGCAATGCAGCAAGGCCATGCCAATTTCATACTCCTGGATAACACGTCTGCCACCCTGCTCCAGAATATCTAAAGAAATGTATATGGTTACTTGATCCTAGTGATAATAAGATTGTTTCTACGCCTACCTTGAATACTATTGATGGTTTCAGTGGCCTGAGACTGAGTTGAAGGCACATATTGAATCACTATCACATCGTTCTTTGTTAGGAATGTTTTGCGCACACCCGAATTCAGATCCTTGCAGGCTGCCCCCGCTTTCTGCACTACTGAACCATAGATCTCGAAGTGCTTGCGATTCATGAAGACAAACGTTTTGCCAGCAAAGAGTCGTGTGCGTTCTGGACGCCAGGTGACATCCATATTCGTCGGCTGGTAATCCTCTGGCTGCGGCCATCCTTCCTTGACATGAATGCTCTGCGCGGACTGCAGCAACTTCCTCCAGTAAGCAAAGGTAACAATGGGTTTGTTCTCCAGCAGAGCGTGCAGTAGTTTCACGGTCACCGAGGCTTCGCTCATTGTGAGATGCGAGCATTCCTCCGTCCAGTTTGGGCTTACAACTCCACCCATGGGTCTGAGGATCTCCTGCAACTCCTGGATCTCGGCCCGTGTCAAAGCGGAGACAGTGGTTACCAACTTTAGCCGCATCACCTGCCAAGTGCTCGAGTTTGCCCCGAACCGCACACGAATTCCCACAGGCAGTGGCGTCATTGTCCTTGGGGAGACTTTCCGCGGCACCTTGGCATTCCCGGGGAAAATGAAGGTGCCGTACCTGGAGCCCTGGTCCTCTATTTGCAGGCTGTCATTATCACCCTGCCCCTCCTTCTTGGCCGAAAGGTGGAACTGCACATGGGTACGACTTATACTAAGGTCCTCCGGCACAATCAAGTCCGTACCCAGGCGACCGACAGTGTAAACAGATTTACTGGGAAACAACACAAACTTTTCATCATCTGCGGGGATAATTAGCAATGTTATTTAGCTTTAAATCTTGGAGTTTTAGTCATTTTACCTTTAGTTAAAACAAACATTATTTCAAACAAACACGAATTTGATTTCCAGTGTGACCGTGACTAGGCCTTTGCAATAATCAACTGTTTTGGGCACTGTAAAAAATATCTGCTACAAAAAATACACAATCACACTTTAATTTTATATTGCTAAATTATTGAAAATTCTATGAAAAATTGCAATCATTTAACAAAATTTTTAACAGCCCCAGCGACTTAATATTTTAGCCCTGAATACTCAGTAATTGTTGAAAAAATAATAATGTTCAACAAATATGCAGATTAAAAGTCGCTGACATCTATTAATTTTTTTTTTAGCTATTTTGCAGTTATTAAAACTGGGAATGTTTAAGGGCAAAACTCTTTATGATTTATAACATATAAATTATTCAGTAAACATGATCATGATTCAAGTTTGGCAAAAATAATAATCATAAAGATACAAGTCATAAGCATACAAGTGATATCTTCAAATATTTTAGTCACTTTGTATTTTATTTTACTAATCAAAAATTTTAAAATTCAATAATAAATAATTTTCAATAATATTTAAAAATAACAGTTAACTGTGAAGGCCTTAAATTTAAAACAAGGACCCCACGAAATGGTACTTTAAATAAATGGAGAGTGCAAACGAAAACAATTATGACACTTTGACGGAACAATAAAGGAAGCCATCGCCCTCATAGGCATGGAAACAGACGCAGGCACATAAATAGGACTGGAAATAGCCGGGCAACAGGAACAGAGAACGGGGAACAGGAAGTGGGGAAATCCGCCTACAAAGTTACCGAATGAAAGGCTTCCCATTTGGGCTGTTCGCAGCTTTTGTTGTTCCTGTCGCCACTCAATTACATTGTTTCAGCTGCGAGCAGCGTCCGTTGTCCTCGAGTTTGATTTGGTCGGAGGTGTGGGATGTGCCATATTCCAATGTGGATGGGATGTGGGGTTTACTCGTGCCCACGTTTGATTGCCAGCGCTTAGCGGAAACGGCAACGTTCGTTGGCTGCGCGCGACAGAATTTCAATTATCACAGCGTGCCCGCCTTCAGCTTCCAAACCCACCGCCAAACCCACCTCCAAAGCCACCTCCAAAGCCAAACCCACTTGTTTGTTTGCTCGCCATTGTTTTCCTTAGCTTCAATGTGTGTGCAAGTCCTTTGTGCAAGTAACAATTGCGCTTTGTGCTGTTTACAATATGTAAAAACGATTGTTGTAATTGACTATACTTCTGCGGGTCCATTTGAACGAGTTCCATCAAAATGTGCGTTCTAATTGAATTTTGTTTAGCAATTGATTGGCCAACAAGGTCAAGCTCAGTCGAATTGAGAGGAAAATTGAGCATTAAAGCCAATATTTTAAAGTTCCCATAGTAATTCAATAAATTTTTATAATAATATATTTTTGATATTTTTATATTACATAAAAAAACCTCATTTGGCTAATAAAAGGTTCAACTTTAAATAAAAAATCCATTCCATATGTTTTCTTTAAATTTATTTCTGTGTGGTTTTCTTGATAAAATCGAATTTCGTTCTCGAGTTTTAGCTCGTTTCACCCTCTTCCCAAAGGACTTGAACAAATATCACTGGCTGAGTGGAAACTCTTTACCTGTTTGGCAAACAAAATATAAATAATTTATAATCTGAGCCGAGCGTCCTTTCGCACTTCCAGCCCACTTCCGCCCCGCATCTCCCATTTCCCAGCTCTTCCGCAGGACCTGTGTCCTTTGGTGTCGACTCACATGTGTGTACCCACTTTGTTCGGCTTGTAGTTGCAACAAGTTGTTTCCGTGTTTGCCTTTGTCCGCCCCTCCCCCACCCCACCCACTGATTATGCGAGCTGCAAACAAGCTTCATCTGTGTGTTTGTCTGTGCCCCACGGAGGTGGAAAACAGAAAACATAATGTGCAGGATATCCTCCTCCTCAGGACCCTCTTTTTCTAATTAGCTGGCTCAACTGGGTGTGGAATAAACTTACATAAAGAAAAATGTATCCTCCCATCTCATAAGAATAAGGATTCTTGATAGCCCAAATAAAATTGAGTATGTTAAGTTTTCCAACATCATTTTTGTAGGGTTTTATTTAGAAAAGTTTGTTAGTACCTATTAGAAATTTTATTTGGAAAAACTCCTTTTTCTTGTCAGTGTTAAATTTAAACAAACTTTAATGTTGACGAGGCCAAAGCACCAATTACTGGCCAACTGATGAAAGTTGGCCAAAGGGAAAGCTTCTCGAATTCGCACTAATTAAGCTGGCTGCAAGTGCATAAAATGTTATGTGCTGGTGTGCAATAACAAAGGCTCTTCAAAAGTCAAAAAACAAGCTGCTGATAGCCATGTGGACATGGCCAAAACAATTCAATTATTTAACAGGCAGCAGGGGGAAACTTTTTATAGCCACTAATTGGAAAGTTTCCACTTCAGACGGGAGTGTAAGTTCCCCTTGACTTGCATTCATCCTCCAGATCCTCCAGCAAGCAGCAGCTCCAGCTCTAGTCACCTGCAGATTGGGCGACAGGTGGGGTGGTGAGGCAGTCGTATCCTGACCACACAAACTTGCCGACATTCATTTGACAGGAGACAGTCGCAACAGTCGGAGGAACAACACTCGTGACGCCTCAGAAACTCAGCCTAACGAGTTTACCATTAATCTCCGCGTAAATTACATTTTCACACCTACTAAAACAGGCGGAGCCCTTAGCCTTCAGCTGTTTATCATTCTCGAATCAGCGGAGACCATTTTATAAATTAGCATTCCAAAATATTCGACCACATTGCTACGTTGATTTGCCATTACTCATACGCCCCGTTGGCCGCGGCCGCGTGAGAGATTTTGATAAATTCGCCATTTTATTTGGCATTTGAGCGTTTTCATTAGCTAGTGTAAATGCAATTAGTCAATAAATTGAGTGAATATTACCAATTTCCATGCGAGCCACGTTGGTGAAGGGCAAGGACACCGATGTGCGTGCTGCTGCTATCGACGGTCATAATTCCTGGACGCCACCGTCAACGCATCGATCATCATTGGCCGCGGGAGTGGGTAATAGACGTAACACGCAACCAGGCCGACAGCGTCCCTGCAAATTGGTAAATGAGCAAAAACATTGATGAAATGTGCGGCACAGAGTGCGGCATGTAAGCTGCCAAAACAGCGAATCGATGGACCGCAGGGGACAGTTAAGGCAGGTGAAATATTTCCCTCTTTTTTCCAAAAACATCCCAGTGACTATGAAGCCTTTGCCTTGATGAAGCGGCTTCCATTTTTCCCACAAGCACCTACATAAGTTCCAAATTTAACACCTCACATGTTTTAAACTTACTCAGTCATTTAAACTATTTTCTTGCAGCTAAAAAGTGTTTTTGTTTAGGACACGAGCTTCTAGTTTAACACCTCATAAATTTATGTATGAAAAAAGTTATTAAATTAACTATCCAAAATTTAAGACAAATATGCAAAGTATAAAAAGTTGTAAATAAAGCTAAATAAATAATAAAAAATGATAAAGTACCTGCTTACTTTATTAATGTATTATTCTTTATGTAATTGCCGCCCTTAAAATTAATGGTAGTAAATATATAAAAAAACCTGTTTCACAATTTACAAACTAAATAACATAAAAAGATCTAAAAAATATAAAATATTTGATAATAAGTCAGGTGTATGATTTTTAAAATTTAAATACAGGTATATAATTAAACTTTTGGCGACATCATCAAAGACTTAACTAAGCAAGCCGCAACATAACCATATTTTACACAGCAATGACTTTAAGTCACCTCAGAAACATAACCAGCTTTATAGCTCTTTCCATAATAAGAAGAGCTAAATTTAAACAATTTCTCAGAGGCTGGCACTTCGTTTAATGTCGTCTGGTTTACAGCCCCAGCAATATTCAAGTAAATGATTTAGGTGACAAAACTTTGCAGACAACGAGGGCACCAAAAAAATAAGACAAAATGTAACTTTTTTGGTAATAAAAAAATAAATATGCGACACAGCAAAGAAAGGCGAGGAGGCGTAAAGTGAAATTGCAAGCGCTGCATGAACAATTAACACGCATACGCCACGTGTGCACAATTTGCTGCAGCTGCCTAGGGTGAAATAAATTACTCAATTCGCCGTTTCAGCTGACAGGCAGCCAGACAGGCCAGCAAATAAAGCCATAATACGGACGTCGAATTTTCAAGAGAACTTTAATTAAACTAAGCCGCAGACGAGCGACGTTCCCGTGACCTCAGGTGGCAAATATATACGACAGTGGCGCACCCAGCAAGTCGGACATTCATTGGTTTACCCCAAAAAAAAAAACAAAAAAAAAACCCAAAAGCAATAGCCACAACGACAGACAGCTGAATGTAGGGAGTGGCCACTGCCCCAGACATGGCTAGGTGGATTCTTTGGACTTTGGACTCTTTGGACTATCGCCCCGCTTTATCTTGGTCAGCCAAAAAATGTCGCACAAATGTGTGCTATGCTTTTTCGTTCCACTTTTATTTATTTTTTTTAACAAAGATGGTCTCGTGAGTGTGCTAAAACCCCTGATGAAAGACTATACCAGATAAACCCAACTCCTGAAAGCGAAAACATTTTTCCTGGTACTTTGTGCATTTCTCATTTACACTATTTTCCCAGAAGGCTCAAGTACTGGAGTACTCGGGAATAACAAGGTAAACTTCGTTTGCCATTTAATCGTGACCAGCTCTCAACTCCACCCCTAACATTTGCCTTAGTTCTCTGCGTGTCCATTGGCTTTTCAGGCTGGGGACTTCGACTCCTTAGATAACTTGTGGAAGGGCATAATTAGTGAAAGTGATTTGTATCGGTTGACTTGGCCGCTCTGAAAAATAGCTGGCATTTCAAGCGCACTGCTTTCGCATTTTCCTGCCCATTTCATTTGCATTTCCCTGCTTCCACTTCAATCCGTTCCCTTCATTCCGGCTTAAGTCGCTGTGGGTCCCGGCTAATCTGGGACTTAAAATGCAACTCCGTGCCTGGGTAGCAACGCACCTGGCTTTTGTCTTAGCCAGCAGCCTAATGAACCTGCCCAAATGCATTGTGCAGAAATACCTTCGGGATATCATTGGCTTTCCATTCCAGTTGCTCGGGTATTTAAGGTATTTACTTGCTTATTTTGGTTTTTAATCAAGTAACGTTGGTTGTGGCTGGTTGCGTATTGTTTGGTATTTAAATAACAAGGCAACCAAATGCCCTCAGAGGAATTTTTATTTGAAAGATTTGAAGGGGAAAATGGTGCTTTTACCCGCTTAACAACATTGTTAAAATTTTCTGAAGTAGCAAGTGACTTTGAATCAATTCTTACATATATCTATTTTATTATTATTATTTAATATTGATTATTACTAATTTAATTTATTTATCCTCTAAAATATATTACGTATTCTGTGTTCTGGTAAAAATTCTGGTAACCAAAAATTAAAGAGTTTGAAGGTGTGCAATCCGGACTTATGGATGCGACGTTTACGTGAGTCTGCCTGTGATGGTGGCGGTGGGGCAACCAATCAAAGTTCAAAAGTTCACATCATTGACAGCGAACAACTTTGGCTGCTTTGGCCCAACTCAAATTAAGAAGAGATAGCAGGCAAGCCAGAGAGACGCACAAAACTTTTATCATTTTCACAGTCCAAGAGAGCAACGAGAATAGTTAGCTACGAAGCACTTGCCCCCATCTCCAAAGCAAAGAATCCTCTATCCTGCGTCAAGGACTCTTGTTCGTTCCCTCCCCCCTTGATATTGTCGCTTATTTAAGCAGCTTAATTTTGATGCCACGTTGCCAGTGGCAGCAGCAGCAGCAGCAGTGGGAGAGAAGGCCTAGTGCAGTCAGTGTGTGTTGGCCATCACTCTGACAATCAATCACTGCCTGCTGAATATCGAACACTGAGTACCGCCAACAATGCATGATGCAAAAATGTGTCGCATTCGCACCTCCAGCCATGCAGCGGCACACAGGACCCCAAATGCCAAAGTCCTTGGCCAATCAAGCGCAAGGTATGACTGCAAATCTGTGGGCATGGGCATAGCAAATGCCTTCAATCCCGGACATGCTGCCTGCCAATGTGGGTGGCGGTGGAGGTGGATGCTGCTGCTACTGGTGGTGCCACTGGTGAAGCCAAAGCTGAAGCTGAAGCTAAAGCTGCTGTCTTCGTTGCTGAGCGCCGTGTACGTGGAGGCACGAAATTGGGTCACCAGGCGAGAGGCGGGGTTCCGGGTTTTGGCGTTCCGTTCCGCACGGATTCAGATTCAGTTTCGGGCAGCCCACAGACGCACAAAAACCTTGGGCACCGAAAGAAAATCGTTTGGGCTTCTTAGGGCTATAGTCACCAAACAACCTATCATTAGGAACTGTAATAAAATATTTAAAGAATAGAAGTTCCTAAGGTTCCCAACATGTTTACAACACAATATTTTCTAAAACAAAATTTTATTTTAAAATTAGTTTTAGATTATGCAAACGGATTTTACTTAAAAAATTACTTAATAAATATTTTGGTAACATTTTTTTTACAAATACCGAACATTAGAAAAACTTATACTTTTGCAAGCTAATTTCTTGATAAAAAACTTTATATTTAAAATGTTTTCAGAGTTCATACGTGATTTAGGACCTTAAAATTTTCAGGTACAAAACTTTTAATTATAAATTCTTGTTTACAAGAAAAAATAAGATTATTTTTGAAATTTGAAAAAAATATACATACAACAATTTTTTTAATTTAAAGTTGTCAAACATTTACAAAATGCATTATATTACCACAAAAGTTAATAAGTTAGACAACAGCAAAATTAGTTTGTTTCTAAATTTATGAAATGCTGAAATACTGAAGCTTTGATTGCAGTCATAAACACAATAGCATTTGAATAACTAATATTTGATTCACAAACTTTTGCAATATTTACTTTATTAAAAATGAGGTTAGGCAAATGTTTTCCTTTTTTTTTCCTTTGTGTAATCTTCCAGCGGCAGGATGTGAGTGGTGTGGATTGTGGCGAGCAGGTGTGGGCTGTGGGTGGGTGGTGGGCTGTGGGTGGTGGATGGTGGGCGCTGAGTGGCCAAAGCGCAGGAAGGAAGCCAGCGTGCGCTAAGCGCCGTCGCTTGATGGAGCTCATCATAATTTTTGGGGCGCCATAGTGGAAAACAAAAAAGGAAACAAAACAAATCGAAACGGAGCGGAGCGAACAAGAGCAACATGTTAACAAGCGTGAGAGACAAAGAGAGAGGAAGCCTCAAGAAGAGCGAAAGCTTTTCTGCAGCTTTTCGAGTTTTGGGTGCTAACCTTCATCTTGAACTTCATGGGCGGAAAAGGGGGGAAAGAGAGCGTAAGTGGGCGGTCGGGAGTTCTATGTTTCATTTCTAGGCCAAGTCCCTCCCCCCTCCCCATCTTGGGCCATAAAAACATATGCAACAGGAGGAAGTTCATTCATGACCAACCCACATTAAAATGCAGGGTACAAACGTAGCAACAAAATAAAAACAAGAAAAGGGTTTTATCTAGAATTTTGCACACAAATTTTGTTAAATTGTTATATTCCCTTTTTTTTCGTTATATTGACATGCTTTCATTGCTTAAACAAATTAAACTGTGTATTTCACAAAAAAAATTTTAAGTAAAGAATTTTTAATTTTTAGTTTGATTAGTTTTTGGATTTTTTGGAAAATTTAAAAGTGTTCACATAATTGTTCATTGTGAATTCATATCAATATTGACTGAAGGCATAGACAAAATATTTAAGTTAATCCTAGAAATCTTTTAAATTTAAAAACAAAAGCTCTGATGTTTTGAACATGCCCAAAAATATTTTATTTCTGATTAAAATCTTTGACGTCATAGTAATAATTTTATGAATAATGCTTAAAAATAGTCAATGGTGCTCTATGAAATATATTACTTAGGAAAGAATTGCTAAGTTTTTTTAAACTCTGAATTTATGATTTCGAATAAATTTGAAATTCAAATCATCGCAACGGTTCAACTCTCCTTCGAGCTTTGTTCGAGGGAGAGAGAGAGTTGGAGACCCAAAGTCAAAAACATCGCACTGACCCCTCTCACCGAGCTTTTCACACACTCTCTCACGGGCTCTCTCTTTGTGGTGCTCTCGCACGCACACCACCGCAAGCTCTTATCAAAGGAACGACAGTGGAAGCACAGGACTCGCATTAGGGATAGCACAGTTACGGGAGCAGCAGGACAGAAGGAGCAGCAGCAACAGTGCGAAGGATGCACGGGCACAGCTCACATATAAGGTGAAACACGAAACTGGAGCAGCTCAGTTCGCTGTTGGCAGGCGTCGCTGAAGGTAGTAGCTCAACTCAACCAACGGAGGAAGTCCAGTCAGGAGCCGATGAGCAGCTGTAGAAGGCGAGCCAGTCTCCAAGTCTAAGGAGTCCTAGCCACCAAACCTCCAAACCCATCCGAAACCCAACCAAACGGCAGTGTTAAAGTGAGTGCGCGAGTGCCAAGTGGAATGAAACGAAACGAATAAGCCATGCAAAGTAAACTAAAACAAATTGAATTGAATTTAATTGAGAGAAAGGTGGAGCAGCAATTAAAAGCAAATTGCTTGCAGCTCCAAGGACCAAGGAATACACAGGGATCCATCCGTCCGTTTATGTCACGCTGCATTTGCACATAATTGCAAACTGTTGCGCGGCCTGCAATTTCGCTTTTTATTGCCAGGCGATAAAATAAAAATCCATTTGCCAGAAACCATTCCCCCGTAGCCCTAGCTCCCCCCCACAAAAACCTTCGACAACTGTTGCACAGAGGACACCATACACCACACACCATATATGTAGGACTTAGGATGGACATGGACACAGAACACTACACCACACTGCACTCGGGGCCACAGAACATAACCATTTATTTTACGATCTCAGCCTTGGTCATGCCCCATTAAATATGCTTCTGAATGTTTTGTTCAAGTTGAAGCGGAAGGCGAAAAACGAAATACGAAAAGTGCACAACCGAAAATTATGCTAAAATAAATATTACAAAACAAACTACAAAAAGACGAAGGAGAAACCAAAAAAAAAAGGAAACCCTTAAAAGAGGAGCAACTTCTAGTCAAAAATTTGCATCACAATTTCCAAAGTCCGAGCAGCGTGTCAATTTATGCAGCCATAAAATTTAAAGGGGAACTCGAGAGCATCAGAAAGGAAAAGGAGTCCTATTTACCAGGTGAGTCCTTGAATCAGTTCCACCTATTTTTAACCCTCTGCCTGGGAAAACGTTAATAAGTCGACAATCTGCCAACGGCACTGGCCATTGCCATTAATGATAACAACCAAAGCATTTATTGGTTTTTAATTATTGATGTCAGTCCTCGTTATTTATTTAAAGCTTGTAAATTCAACACACACTCAACTGAATTATTCATGGCTAACATATGTATGTGCTGTACATTGTTAACACCTGAGGGCCACTGAGGGTTGTGAATGTCCAGCTGAAAGTTGATTCATTGCTAATAACATCGCGAATCGGGGAAATCAAATCTGTTTTATTATCCCCTATAAAGTATTCATGTAATTTTTCCGAATCAATATTTATGTTCGCTTTCAGCCACAGATGCATTTGTTAGGTTAAGCCCATGGAAAAGTCGAAATCGCCAGGGCGTATACGTAATGCGTATTTTCTTTAATCATCACAAACAAATATTTTCCCAGAGCAGAAGCTCTGTCTGTGATTTTTGATAATGTGCCATTTCCCCCTGACGTACTTTCATGACCTCTGCCTTATCGCGGAAAACTATTATGGCCACGTTTATGATTTGCTGCCTTATATCATTTGCTGCGGTGTCTGCGAAATGTGCAGCTGTTGTTTTTATGGCCTAGTGGGACATAGAATAACAACTATTCCACCACACACATGATAAAAATAACGTAAACAAAAACAGCAACAGGCGGATGAGTGTGCTTTCTATATACTATATATATCCACAGTTAATTAAAACTCAACTTCAATTTGGCAACTGTTCAGCCGTGGATTCGTAATTAAATTTATGCAAAATCCGTGTCAACAGCACACACACACAAAACACAAACACTCGCGCACATCTATTGGAATGCAAATTTCAAATCAAATTAACCAAAGTAATTCCATTGTGGCCCACCTGGCGTATGAGTACCGCAATTCAAGTGGTGCCATCTGTTTTGCCTCCTCCATTACAAAGACAAATAATTAGGAAGCCAGCGCAGAGTGGAGTGGTTTTCTTGGATACCCTTGAAAAGTGATTAATATCCTGGCCAAACAATCAATTCTAAAAATAATCGTTTAAGGCAGAGTAAACTTTTCAATCGCAGGGAACAACAATCGGTTCCAAAAATATCCTTTAAAGTGGTGAAAGCTACCCATCGTAGGAGTAAACTCAGACCTTGGGTTAGGGTATTGCTGAAAAGCTAAAAAGCGAGACGAAAAGTGCGGGACGACAATGGTTTTGGGGCCAGGCTTTCAAGTCAACTTTCTTAATTAAATGAAGCACTTAACATCGAGACATATTTCGCGCCAGACCCCTTTTTCCACTGTTTTTTTTTGTTGTATTTTTTCGCTGACTACATAACGCGGTACCAGTTTTAATGACTGTCCAGTTCTGAATGCTTCCGAACTTCTTATCATAATTTCCATTTTGCTTCCGTTCGCCGAGTGCCACTTGTGTGCTTTATTGCTCGTCCTGGCAACGCCCCAACCAACAATCCCGCCCCCTCCTGGCGATCCTTTGAATGTGGACCCAATTGAATGTGGACAACTTCAAAGAATTTGGTGGGCATTTCATTAAAATCACTCTCGCGCACTGCGACTTTTGCCTTTTTCGCTGCTGTTTTGCATAAAGTCGTTCCAATTATATTCCTCAACAATTGTTCCATGACCTTAAATATTTATTGTTGCTGACAGCGTTAACTTTTGCTTCTCGTAATTATTTTCACTTTATTGTTGCTGAGCAATTCCGTTTTTTTCTGGCTATTTCAATTGTTTTTGACATCCGCTTGTTTGTTTGCCAGCTGCATTTGTTGTGGTTTTTGTGGTTAGTTGGTTGGGGAAAACGTTAGAGCAAAAACCAATCCACAAGTTTAACAGCCAAAACTAAATTCATAGTTGTATAAGCCACAAACTATGTTATCTCCACATTTTAATTTCAGGCAATTTCCCTCGAAAAGGAAGAAAGACAAAGTACAATCAATAAAATGCAGATTTTTTGGGATACCTATAAATATTATATATTTATGAGGGGAGCATATGGTTTTTAAAAACCTTGTTTGATTAGGACTTGTATAAATCATAAAAGTTTATATAAAGGTCCAGCTATTGTTGTTTTGCCGTATTTTATTTCGAATGAAAGCCATTAGTAATGCGATCCCATTTGGCTTTGTTAAATTGGGTAACGACCATTAAACTACTAAGAAACGGAAAGGTTGCCATGTCAATGAGCTCACTTACATTGGCTATTCAATTCATATTGCTCTAATATGCGACAATAAGTATCTTTCATAAGCTCGATATTTATGTATAGAGTTTTTCCCAACCCCCCATTCCACATTCCACACCCCCTCCCAATTTCCGATGACCTCTGGCTCAGAACTGTCGCAAACTGATGTCGCCTGCTGTGTGCGCCCAAATATTTGTGTTGTGTCGCCAACGATGAACATCAAATCAGAATTCGATATGTGCGACAGCCAAAAGACGGTAAATAGATGTGAGCAAAGGGAAGTCAAAGCCAGGAGTTCGAATTGGAAAATACCCTCATCGCAGCACATTCTCCACATCAAAGAGTCCTCGATGGAGTTATTAGCATGCCCATTGAGTTATGACAGGGTATGACAGAAATGGGCAATTAACCCAGCTCCCTGCTATCCTGCTATCCTGCAGAAAAACAAAAAAAATGTCAGCGAACATCGTAAAGATGGGAGATGAGGAAAAAATAAACAAAACCAGACGAAACCGAAACCTGAAGCAGCTACGGTAGCCTAAAATATACGCCATTAGGCAGACGGAATGCCAAAGCAAAGGACACGGGGAAGAGGTCCTTCAACGGGGTGGCAAACGGGAGCAAAAAGCAATTTCAAATATTTTTGTTACCTGCTTGTAGAAATTTTTACGTTTTTCTGATTACGGCAAGGCTTTTGCTACCTTCTTCTTTTTTTATTGTTGCTGTGTAATTGTGCGCACCCAAAAAAAATAGGGGAGACGACGACGACGACGACAATGAAATGGGTTAAGGGCAGGCAAGGAGAAAAATAAGGAGAGAAAAGCCTGGAACAGCTGGTGGGGTGGCAGCACTTAAATAACATCCCACCCACCCGCCGACTCTAAGGCTCCATTCTAGACATTTGAAATGCAAAGAAGCATTGCATACTTTCCCTCTTCCAGTGGAGCAGGACGGAGGTAAAGCCTTGCACATAACAGTCGAGTGGAGGAGGATGGGGAGGCTACAAAGCAGGTGCACTGGCATTCTGATGCAGCACAAGAAACAACAAACAGCCAGAGAATGGCAGCGAAATGTTCCTTTCAAGAAACCGGATTTGTCAACCACCCACAGCAGGACGAAGAGCTTTGTTTATTAACCATGGCACACTGAGTAGCTGAATGGAAAGTCAAGAGTTGTCGGGAAAACCCTTCAGATATTATTGAGATTTGTGTTAACGTTTTTTAAGTGTTTTTAAAAGCAAAGAAACTTGTAATTTTCTTGGAAAGCCTAAGGCAAAGACTCAAGTGTTTAACCATTAAAATTTAAATTTGTGCTACAAAGCAGCTATATGTTGTATGTATTAAAATTAACATTTTAGCTCAGCAAACAAATAAAGAAATGATTTAAAATCACTAAAAATTGATGTAAAAGTCGACCATATTATATTTTATTCAGAAAATCACATGTTCTTGCTTAAAGTTAAATTTAAGGAGTATTTAAAGGCAGCTTAATTTTCATTAAGGTACGAAAAAGTGCACTTACACTGTCATGTACACCACATCTTATATAAACTGTGTTTTTAAACATTTCCAACGAAAATCGAATGCCACCTGCATGTCCTGCATTTGTTTATATTTATCTCTCTGACCTGAGAGCGACATGTCCAGGCAAAACTGAATTATTCTGAATCCTGTGGAATCTTGCTCTGGGAAAGCTTTTCGCCTATCGCTCTTTGGGACTATAAATAGACCCAGCCTGGAGCTCCAGCTCCAACTGTTGCGCAGTTACGAATAAACGGATAACTAAAAATAGCCGCCAGCTGCTCCACTCCGCAGAGCCGCATAAAATCCAATAAATGCTCCTGCAGACAAACCCGAATTACTCGACACGTTCGCTTTCACTGGCCTGCACAACATTTGTTGACGTTTTTCAGTGTAAACACACGTGGATACCACCGACTACCACCTCGTCAGCGTAAGCGTAAGCCCTCAAATACATATTTGTACTGCTGTTGGATGTTTATCAGCTTGTCGCATGATTGATTTATATGCCATGTGGATTATTAATGGACGGGGCCAAGTCAATTGAAACGACTCCGCAAGACGCAGCTCATTCATTATGGATACCCTCTGCATGAAGGTGTCACACACGGGAGCCAGGGAAATAAATATCATCGGGATTGGACACCAGCTCGCCTTTTTATTGTAACAAACTGGATCCTATTTGTGACATTTCCACATTTGTTTCTTGCTTTTTTTAACACTCCAATGTTTTCAATGTTTCAATATATTAAGGTGCTTCTTAATCTCTAGAGACTTTAACAAAGTGGTTTTTTTATATGAAAAGTATGACTTTACACTTAGTTTTCGACCAAGAACATGTCACTAAGAAAACGGTGTTTTAAACCCAATGTTTTTACAATAAGCTTCTTTTTAATAGTAAACAATATATACCCCTATAGATAATAATAAGAGTGTTTCAGTAAGCTAATTTGTAATTTGAAAACAATATATTTCTCCTATAGGGATGTTAACAAAATAAGTCGGTTTACAGTAACAAATTAGGTCCTTGGGTATTTAAATATTACTTGAAGGGTTTTATCAAAAGTGTGCAAGGAATCTCTTGTGCATTTAAAATTAATTGAAGCTTCACACTGTTCTTAAAATTTTTTGTGTATTTTTAAACAAACGTTTTCAAATCATTAGAGAAATGTGTATATAAACCAAAATTATTTTCTTTCAAAACCCTTAAAAGATTGTGGCGACCAGAATGAAAGTGCTCTTTAATGAGTTACAATTTCATATTAAAACTTTGCTATTGACATTATTCTGTTCATTGAAAAATGGGAATGTCAAGATGAATCTGACATTGTTATGTTTGTCTCGGTGCACACGAAAAAAAGGAGACGGAAAAAACAAAGGAGAAAATTGTAGGTAGCTCACTGCTTAATTGCGAGTCCTCTGGGAGCAAGCGACGCGTCGCCCGGTTAACTTTGTTTGCTCAAGCATTGCGGGAAAATGGAAAATGCCAAGGAGTCGGTGGGCAGAAGATGGTGCAAGCAGCGGAAGCAGCGGGACAAAGGAGGAATTTCCTTTTGTTTCTCCTTTGACGCCTCTTGCCCCCCGGAGTCCCAAAAAACTTTCTCCCCCGGCAGATGGGACTCCTCTGCAAATACACACACACACACATGTGACAATTCCATGGAGGACCTAACCTAAGCAGACGCAGACCTGGTGGGCCCAGCTGACTGTTTTATGGCTCAATCATAATTTTTCACACTGTTAATGTGCAAATGCGCCAGACAGACAGACAGACGGACAGAAGGTGAGTTGAGTTGAAGAGGCAGCCCACTTGGAAAAGCGACAGCAAACAATGTGAGTGTGTGTGTGTGGAAAAGTTTTTCAAGTGTTAAATGAGATAACGTAAACATTGTGAGGCTTCTTCTGCCGCTGCTCCTGCCAGGACAATGCCATCTCATAGCACGTTGACAGACTGACAGTTGCCTCCTCCACCGCTCCACGGTCATAATAATTATTAAAAATAGCTTGCGCTTCTCCAAAGTTCTTAGGCAAAATGAACATTTTTATGGCCAGACAGTTCTGCCAGTTAAACCAAAAAAAAAAAGTCGGTGTAATTTACTGCTGAACTGACGTTTTGATTGCGCTTTTGAGTGGAGTATCTGCAAATATTTGTGAGCTTCCTTTGACACTCGCAGGCGCAACACTTTAGGCCCTTCAACTTAATTGAGTTTCAACAAGTGGCAGTCCCTCAGTGCAGTGAAAAGTGCACAAAACGCTCTGGAACAAGTGAGATTGAGCTGCCTTGAAGTGGTGTGTGGCCTAATGAATTGCCCTGGTATGCACTGGTTTCCACCGGGTTAATGAAGTGTTCGTCTGTCTGTCTGTCTGCCTTTGCTTGCAGTTCAGATCAGGCCCAGTCATTCTGCTAAATCATGGCTGGAAAAGTTTCTTCGATTTCTATTTGCCATTTCCTATTTGCTGACTATGCCAATAGCAAATGTTGATGGCTCTACACTGGGAACATTAAGTTAAGAGTCTGCAAAAAAAAGGAGAAACACGCTTATACATATACTTAAAATTTTGTAATTATAAAAACACTTTAAAAAAACAAACAAAATGCATAAAGAAAAAAAAACTATGAAGATCCTCATCCTCAATAAAATTAAAACAAGAAAGAACTATAGTCGGGTTTCCCGACTATAAGCTCATTGCCCCTTTAAAAACAGCTAGCTAGCCCTCTTCAATAATGTGTAGCCAACGTTCATGCGCAAATAAATTTAACCCTCTTACAAAAAAAATTGTTTTGCCTGCTTTTGAGCGCAATAAAAATTTCAACGCAGTTTAAAAATTTCTTGAAAAATTTTAAAAATTTTAGATACTTTGAATACGAGCAACATTGTTTTATTATTTTTTCCGGTTTGTGGGCGTAAAAGGGCGTGGTCAGGTTTTGAAACAAACTTGATCTGCGCCTTGCTCATAGAAGTTTGTGTGCAAAATTTGGTGGTTCTAGCTCTAATGGTTCCCGAGATCTCGATGTTTGTGCGGACAGGGACGGACACGGACGGACGGACGGACGGACGGACAGACAGACATTTGATCGTTTACATATTTCTTACTCTTCGAGTATCGCAAATAAATATTTTCAGCGACAAAAAATTTAAAAAGTGTTTTACTATTTTATATTATCATGTATTTAAATGTATTGTAATAAAATAGTACCTACCTATTAAAATATTTTAGTAAAGGCACTTAAGACAATAAATTAAGTAATTTCTGTAAACCTTTTTTTATGCTTTAAAAGTTAATGAATTTTTTTGAGTGTCAAGTGTTATCCAGACTTTGGTAGCTTCTGTATTCATATGTGTTTGGTTATAGCAGGATATACATACATCACAACACAACACAACCCCCTGCAACGCCGAATGTCAATTTCAATTTATTGAATATGTAAAGAGATCAGGCGCCAGAAGAGTGGGGAAAACTGAAATAAATGGGCGTTAGAACGAAAATTGAAAGCGATGCGAACTGCGTTCTTGTTGTGAGCCTCGTTGGCTGCTTATTAGTTTAAATTGTAAACAGGAAGTGTTGCGGCACCGGATATAAGGCCAAAGACGCTTTTAGGCCAAGGAAAGAGGAAGAGGAGGGCAGCAAAGAAGGATATTCAGAGGGAGCGACTGGCGAAAGGAATCAACTTGCCTTGCGCCTGTCAGCGGCAGGCGAGGAATAAACTTTTAAGCGAATGACAACAGCGGAAGTACTGCGCCAAGAGATGCCTCTTCACTTGGCCTTGGCTGCCACCCTCCTCCCTTTTGCCCACCCACTTAGCTTCTGTTTGCCGTTTGTTGCAACTGTCGAGCATTTAGTTAACTCTTGGCGGTGTCCTTGTCGTCGTCAGTGAGTCCGTCAGTTAGCGAAAAGGAGAAGAGGAAGTCTCCACCCGGCAGGACAACTCAGTAAGAGTCAGTTAGCCAGGCCAGCGGCTTAAAGCCCGATGGGGTCTTTAATTCGCAGCTGCCACTCCCAGTCCCAGTCCCTCGTCCATCTCCTTGATTTATTCAGCATTTCCCTGCATTTTGCATGAGCTTTTCATTGTTGTTGCCGATGTTATGGTGCTAGTGTTCGTGTGTGAAAATGCACAGGAACGAAGAACTAACAAATTTAGGATAGGTCTTACAAATTGCAGTGAAATAAATACTTGGAAGAAAAAAAAATTAGATAAAACTATAAAACCCCCAAGAAAAATGTAATAACAATTTAGTTCGTTAGTAAAACTCTAGAAAATAATAATCAATAACATACCATGTGAGTACAAAAAAGTTAAGGTGGACAAATTAACTATATTTAAACAGTTTTGTGACATTTCTCTCACTGTTCTTTGGCACACTCAAACACACAAATGCTTCCAGGCATTTTTATCAGCTCTTAAAGTCGGGCCAACAGGGCGTATGAGTAATGTGTGAGCAGTCAAAAAACAAGTAAGGTGGCAGGGGGAATTGAAACCAACAAGACAACAGAAATTAATTTAAAAATCCTTGAGTGAAGTGAAGGATCTCCGAATCGCTTAATTATATTAGCAAACATTAAGTTTAAAGCTTAAGAGGGTGGCAGGAGGTTTGGGCGATGGGCGTGGAGTCAAGCATCCGTCAGTTTTATTCGCTTGCTTTCATGGCGAATTCACAAAAGAAAATTGTTGCTATAACAATGAGCGAAAACCCCCTGCCCCCTGTGGCCCCCATTCCCCACCATTTCCCCACCCATCGCTTACCATTCAGCGCCGTGGGCCTATTGTCTCGCTTTTCTTCGTCACAAACCAAGCGCAACAATGCGACGTTTTAGGCATTTATGGTGTTCCAATGTTGTTGCCAAAGCCCGATGATATAGATGTTGTGTCACCCAAGCACCCTGCCCCCTGGCAATGGTAATTGAAGTTGTTATTGCCTGGGAATCCTACGAGGAACGATATCAATCATATTTATGCAGTTACACGTACGACAGGACAGGCACCTTTTACTTGATTTATGCGCCTCCCACTCGGACAATGTGGGTTCCTCATGACAAAAAAAGTCCTCTACCTCCCCCTCTTTTTTTCCCAAACTGATAACCAAATTTTGAACAACATAAAAGTTGCTTTTGTCAGTTGACAAACAATGCGCATAATGCATGAGGAAAGGCCAGGGCCCTCCACATCCTACACACCCACCCACCCAAAATCCCTATCTCGACCTCTCAGCTACACCTACTGGCCAAATTTGAATGCTTTTGTTGGCACGGACATGTTGCGGAATAATGGACAGCTTACTTGCGCATTAAGCTGCTTTCAATAACGTTGGCCGAAGTACAAGTTTGATTGGAAAACTCTCGATGGGTCAGGACCAAAAAACTGTCAACTTGTTTTTATCATATTTTGTACATTTTTGTTGCTCTTTGCCGTTGGTCCTTACCGAATCAATTGCTTAAGCTGGGACAAAGGAATGTCATTAAAAACAAGCAGACGAAAAGGCCATTGTTAATTTAACAAACTTGAGCTTCACTCAAAGGCTTTGTCATTAAAATTGTAATAACTGCTACAAGTAACTGTTCTTGGTTGTTTTTATAAATGGTTTAAGACCTATAAAACTTAATTAAGTCAATTAATCTTTTTTTAAGACATAATGGTTTATTTTCTTACTTCACAACCTTGAGTTAACTGAAGAAAATGTATTACTTTTCACATTTAAAATTTATTAATTACAAAACTTTAAAACAGAGAGTTATAGTGGTGAAATATGTCACAACCATTATTTTATACTTGTCTAGACGTTGGATAGCCCTTAAATCGTTTTTTCTGGACATAATGGGATAATTTTCTGTATCATAACTTTCTAACACAAGACTTAAACTGACTTTCTTCTTGTTTATACCAGAAATTCAATTTTCCTCCTTAGGCTAGGCTCACATATACTTGTATCTGAATATTTATGTGCATACTATGTGTCCAATGTTGGTCACGATCAGGGAGGCAGCACTTCGTAAAGGTTAAAACTTTATAACTGACAAAAGCAAACGGCAGACAAATGGACAACTTTTTTGGTACCTTCATTTTCCCTTGTTTGGGATTTTTTTTTTGTGAAAGGCCTGCCTATAGATTTCGGCCTAGGGGCGTGTTTTGAGGGGGCAAAAGGACCAGAGCTCGGCACGAAGACAGTTTAATGGGCTTTGACAACAAAAACATAAAAATTTAACTGACATAGACAAGCCCCGGCAGCGTTGCGAGAAAGAGATAAACACACACAAAATTATTTATTTTCTCTTCAATGTGTTGTTGTTTGTTTTTGGGAATTGTGTTTTGGTAATTTGTAAATCTCAATGTGGAATGTGGGAGATTGCTCATTTGGCAGGCATATTTCCAAGCAGGCAAATGGTTATCCATTATGTAGCATGTGTTTTCCCAGAAGTTTGTACGGTTCATTTAACAAATTATTGATTTTCAAAGTTACTGATTTAATTATAAGCGTAGATTTCAGCATGTTGCAATAGTTAAATGTGTGTACAGCAAACTGGAAGTTGTAAATTTACATTTGGAATCTTGGAATTTTATAACATTTGTGCGTGTTTCTAATATTATATTATATTTCAAATATAAGTAGCTCTTATTTTGAGAAAGAAATGTTAAATAAAGTATAGGGAAAATACATGATATTACCAAAAATAAAACAATATAATAAAATGCTTCTTTAGCCAGTTTTAAAATTGATCTTATCTAAAAGATCCTATGGCTCTGGGATACTCAATAATTAGAGTAGTTTAAATTTAAGTGCCTCCAGCCAAAAAGGAATTGTTATCCTGTATTCGAAAAAGCATTTTCAGACCGTTTAAGCCATTATCGTAAAGCAGCTTTCGCATAAACGACCCGCTCTGTCCTTGGCTGTCTGCCTGCCAGTCTGTTGCTTAGCATTTTTTGATAGAGCCTGTCTGTCAGTCGTCCTTTGTCCCTTCTCCTCTCCCCCCCTCGACACTGTCCTCGTCCGCGTCCTTTTCATTTCCACTGTTTGTCTAGGCAGCCATTTTGAGTGTGCTGCCGGTGTTGTTAGTGTTGCCATTGCGCTGTTTTTGTTTCAGCTGCTGCTGCTACCGCATTTCTAATTGAATTGCTTGCTACGTAAACGTTGCCATTGCCATTGGAGGAGTCCTGACACGAACAGGACCTGCCTCCAGGACACACGAGCACCCACACAGACACACACACACACACACACCCGCTCAGGGCCATAATCGAATTAGATAAGTTAATAACTTGATAAAAAGTTACAGCGTGGTGGTGCTATTTGGCTGCTTGCCTTTGTTGGACGACCGTTTGTCATTCATTGTTTGTCAGTTGTCGCTGTCAATAAACGTCGAAATGAAGTTGCCAAACAAAATTTGTTTTGAAAAAATCAAGGGGAAACAAACATCGAATTTGCAAGTTTTATTGTTGCTGGCTTAGCATATTTCAGAAATAGTCCTAAACATAGACGGCCTTATTTAAAACTAAATTCTGATTTTGCATAAAACAAACATCAATCTTGTTTTTAAGATTTTAAACATTTTAAAATTATACCATGTAAAATATTTTTGTAAAAATAAAGTTTATTACGTTTTTAAAATCATAAGTATA
Source organism: Drosophila oshimai (assembly GCA_018150695.1). Classification (NCBI taxonomy): domain Eukaryota; kingdom Metazoa; phylum Arthropoda; class Insecta; order Diptera; family Drosophilidae; genus Drosophila; species Drosophila oshimai. The sequence goes on along the minus strand of JAECWM010000005.1, from coordinate 316,769 downwards.
AAAAGTTCAAATATTTTTACTTTGTATTTATGTTAAGACATTTAGTTTTATCACAATCCCATAAACTAAAATGTTAAGTACCATAAAAAGTAATGAAGATGAATCAAAACCTTTTTAAAAAGCATTTGGTTCTCCTTCCATTCTGTGTATTTGAAAAAAGGGAAAAATACCCAAAAGCCCCTGGCCTTAGGGCCCCAAACATCAACAAGGAAATAATCATGCAGGGAAAGCAACAAACAAACAAACAAATAAACAAACTGGCCGGAAAACAGGCAGAATGAGAAATCAGAAGGGAAAATGTAGCGAGAATTATTCCCTGAATTATTGGCCTCGTTATGGCAGGGGCGTGGCATAATTTACGAGCCACCACCACCCCCAAGAAACGACTGGCTAACGCGTGAACCGCAAAGTCCTTATCGATTTTGTTGCCCAATTTATGCTTGATATCTGCGCTGATATCACAGCCAAGCGGACATATGGCTTTAAGGAACGTGATGAAGCTGCCCAAAACTTCAGAAACCGCCGAGTGGCGGTGACGCTACCGGTGGCCTCTTTAAGCCCTGAAACGGGCCACTGCCACCAGACTGACACTAATCAGTTCAAAGCACATTGACCCACTTGGCCACAAGCTAACGCGAAAGTACACACAACAAAATTAAAGGGGAGTTGCCTTTTTAGCCAGTAACGTGGCCCATGGGCCAACGGTGCGTATGCAAACCACAACAGCCGTATGGCCATATGGACCATCGTCACTGTGCCACCGTTGACAGCTCGCCAGTTGTCCAGTTGTCCTGCTGGCCAGCGTGCTGCATTTTAATGAGTTTATTATGCCCATAATAGAGCAGGCGAGGAGGGGAGTAGCCGAGCTAAAGGAGCAACCAAAGCAAACATATTTAGCCGGTTGGGCGATAAATTAAACAGCAAGCAACCCCCTCGAACTGGGGCACATAATAATAATGATGTGTGCCGAGGTGGACTCTGCCTGGGGGGAATTCACTGCCCAGCTCTGTAAAGTCCCCATAGAACACACACAGAAGAAAATTTTAAGTGATAATTAGTTTTTCAAAGCGGATTAAATAACTTTTTAAAAACAATCAAATATCAGTTGTCTGTAATTTAAAAAGTGATTTAAAATAATATATAACCTTTCTGTTTCGGAGAGAGGTATAAGGCCATATAAGAAGATTCATTTTATTTTTATTTTAATTATTTCTCAAGGTCTAAAATAGTTATAAGGAAAACTTTTTGTTTTATGATTATTAAAGTACAGTAACAAAAATTTGGTAAAAGAAAATAATAGTTTTTACAAATAAACAGTTCTAACTTCAAACAAAATGTTAATTAATATTTATTAATATTAAAGGACGCTGTCCTAAACTTAAAAATAAGAGCTAATTAACTTAAATTGAAATCCCATTAATAACATAAGTATATAAAAAAAGCTACAAGTTGTAAATTTCTCTTTTTTTAGTCCTTTTGTTCTCAGTGTGTTTTCCCGTTCAAAGTCCAGCCCCAGGATCCTGACAAAGCAATAAGCTCTCCTGGCCTGTCTGCCTGTCGTCGCTTCAGGGCGTTTCCTGGGTTCATTAAAGTCACGGCGGCAATAAGCAAATCGCTTTTTAAGGTTTTCCCGAATTCTTGGAAAGGTCTCAATGTGATAATCCTTTATCAAATTCCGTGAAACTCCATGCACTCGTATTGTGAATGACCGTGAATTTCACTTTGCTGGCCAGACAAAAGTAATATTTATGTATTGTACATAAAATCGCGGATACTCAAAGGAAAGTAAGGGAAAATGTAGGCCAAGTTTTTAATAAACACCCGACACGCAAAAGTTTTTTGGCACGCACTCACTCACACCCTTACACCTACATCCTAACTAACACACTTACAAAAGAATATTTATATGATTACTCTGACGAACAAGAACAAGTTTAGAGAGCAACAAAAGGACGAGGCGAAGAATAGAGTGGTAATTTGGGGTCCTGGCTGAAGCCTGCATATGTGACTGCGGGTGCGCGTCCGTGTGTGGCCCTCAGTGCACTGGGAAAAAAATTCAGATCCTTTCATTATATTATATTATTTTTAAAAAACATTTTCTGTTCACCTACTATGTCTATTTTTAAACGGCTTCGCTATTATTTTAGATATAACTAAATGTTTTTTTTAGTGAGTAACGTAAAAAATAGTATCTTACACGAATTTTGTTGATAGAACTTAAATTGCCGTTAAATATTTCTTGGGAATAGTTTTGAGTGATGTTTAATGTTTTGAAATCTCTAAAAAATTCAAAAAATGTCTTAAAAATATTAATGTTGGTTTTATTTACTTACCAAACTGTAGAAGTCGTTGTTTGAGATATTTTGTCGTGTATTTGTATATGTGTGTGGCATTAAAAAGTGGCCAAGTCGCCTCGCTGCCTTATTAAATTAGTGAGCGCACTCAACTCGAGCTGGAACGCAGCTGAAACGGATGTCTGGCATATACAACTTTTTCAATTTCCTGTGGCATGGGTGTGTGCGTTTGAGTAACGTGTGATACCACACCGCTCTGTTTTTTTTAGTGGCATTTACCATTTACCAACCACTGGAGAGCTTAACGGCACTGGCTCCACCTTGGCCAAGCCCCACCGATTACCTCTGTTGGGGCTTCCAGGTCAACTAGTCGGGCTTATCCTGTCCCGCGTTTGGCTTAGCTAAATCAAAAACCCCCAAGCTGCCAGCTTGCTAATATACCAACGCTACGGAAATGCTGACCAGCTCACCAAGGTTTCCACATTTTCCACCCTGCTTGCACAGGTAGCAACCTCGCTTACACATATTTTATCTCATTTATTTCTGGTAATTTACTTTGATTCATCGATTTTGTAATGTATACGTGGTGTGGGCCAAAGGCGAGCTGAGGCAACACGCTTTTATTACACTAACACTGGGTAGTGAGCCATTTTTACGAGGTTTGTTATGCACTTGGGAGAAGCGGGCTTACACAAAAATGGTCTTAAAGTTTGTGGCAGTACGAACAAGTTGGTTGCGAAACTTCATAAGTTTAAACTCTTTGAATTTTGCCAAACTTAAAAGTTAAGCTTTGCAAGGAAGTTATTAAGTTGAGTGGATTGTTGCTAAATTTTCAGGGAGAAACATTGATTTATGAATAAATTATTATAAATATTCATAAAGTTTGTGTAAAAGCACTGTACCGTGCATCGAATTTAGGAACTTTGAACATGAATATAATTAATGATTTGTAATGATTTTTAAAGAGTATTAAGAGGACTTTATATATTTACTTACTTTTTTTCTCATTCTCTACACAATATATAAATACGTTGATGTATTTTATTTGGCCAAGGCAATGCATCAAAATGTTCCTTTCCTCTTCTGAATGTGTGTATCTGTTGTGTCGAAATCTGATTGAGTTATTGAGCTAAAATTTCCTGGAGCTTCCATTTATTGTTGTTGCTCGCAATTGTGCACATCGCAATCGTAATAATAATCGTATATATTTATGCGGCAGATAGAAGACCGAACTCCATAAAAAGCCAACACTGGATTAGGGGTTTATTTGGAGGTTTGGGCCCCTGAAAGGCTTTAATGCGATTTGTACACATTAATCATACGCCATGATGCACAGTACTAAAACCAATAACAAGGATTTGTACTAATAATATTTGTTGCGGACGTTGGGAAAACTTATGACGGTCATTTGAGAGAGTGTGGCAGACAATGAAATCGAATTTCATTAAATTAGCAGTAGCAGTAGCAGTAGCAGTATTGACTAGAACAAGAACTCGACTCTTATTGGATGCTCGAATCAATGACCGAAACAACAACGAACGCCATTAACAAGAGCAAATACGCACAACTTTTCCGAAGGTAAAAACAATCGATAGGAGGGAATGAACAACATCTTTCCTAGAGGGCGATTCATTGACAATTTGGCAGGGAGGACTCTGAAGTTTTTGGCACCTGATTGGGGGAGACTGTCTCGAAGACATGTGTAGGAGGAAGACCTGGGGCTAAACTGCCACCGCTCGCTTTATTGTTTGCAATTTGTTTTTAGCTGGCTAAACAGAACTTCATTTTTATGGCTCAACCTGAGGCTAGGACATCGTGGCACGCCCTTTGACCACCCAGAGGCTAAAAATACCCGAGACGTGCCACTCTATTCATAGCCCTTGGCACATATAGCATATAGACTATAACACTTGGTGGCAACAACTAATATAGCCAATAGACTATAACCGAGAAATCGTGGATGCCACGCATTGACATTTAAGCTGCCACAAATTGCTTTTCTGCGGCACCAAAAACCCTATTCCTTGTCCCAGCCACACCTCGTTCTTGTGTTTGGGGCCTGGTCATGTGTTTCTTTTATTTTCTGGGCATTCGTCTGCGGCTTATCGAGCGCATTTACATAACGTAAAATGGAATTTTCAAATTATAACAAATTGAATTTCCCCAAAGCGTAGCAAACACAAGACAACAAAAATAAAAGCAAGAGACGGCTAAAGAGGATAACCAACAAAGGGAGACTTCTTCTGCCAGCTGCTTTAAATATTGACATATGACAGGCCAGCAAAAGGTAAAAGAAAAAGCAGAACAGGTGGAACGCAAAATGTCGAAAGGGATTTACCTGGGGATTTAATCGGCCATAGTTTGGTTTAAGAAATTGACATACTAATAAAATGATTGTCTATTTTTAAACGCTTTATATAAGTTTCACTTGTGGCTATCTGGCTATCTGGCTGGCTGGCTGGCTGGCTGCGTAACTCTTTTTGGTTCGCCGGCCTGCCAACTTTTTTTTACCGATAATTTATCGATATCTATAAAAGAGCGCGCTTTTTAAACGGAAAGCGTTTCTTTTAGTTTTTAAAACTATTAATATTATTATTAAAGGAATTCCCAGTTTTACCACTGAAATGACCGTCTATAAATCATCATTAAAATTGTTTTTAAAAAGTGTGTACAGAATTTTGAACATAATAATCAATCAGTTAATCAAAAACTTATATTAATGGGATTTTTGTTATTAACAGTTTTTGTAAAAAATATCTATACATTATTACAATTGTACATTATACATTTACCTTTAATTTTTACAACAGGAAGCCAGGAATGGAATAATTCAACTTTTGTATTTGTCAGTGAAAGTGGCAGTGCCTAAATATAGTTTAAATTTATTTCTTATTTTTGCCAGTCTTCCATTTCAAAAGAACTAGATCAATTGAGAGCTTAAAACCAATTTCCTTTCAAACGCTGCAATGCCAATCTGTTCTCCAGTTCAATGATTCCTCAATCGCCTGTTGTATGGAGCTCCAGTTCCCATCGGATGCACTCCGCATCCGTGTATCCATGTAGCCCAATCAGTCACCCGGCTACGTGTTCAGCTCAACATGTTGTGAGGCGACTCGGCATTGGATTCGCGGCACATTGTGTTGTCTTTTGATCGGCGGACGCCATTTCTTTGCCGTCTGTTCGACAGCCTTAACTTCCATGTGGAGGCCCCATGTTTTTTTTCTTTTTTCTGTATTTATGCGTTGATGTTTTACGTGCCTGAAATCCCAAAAAAAGAGCCCGAGTATCTAGCCCATACAATATGTATGTGCGAATGCACACTTGCCGTATGTGCGATGATTGTACGTGTAAAGTTTATATTGTGTAAATGCTGGCACAGCCGGAGAAGTGAAACAGGCAAGGTAACTCGGTTAGATGTTGCCAAAAATGTATGTATGACCCTGGAAAAGGGTTAGCATGCCAAATGGCAAATGAATTTATGTGGGTTTTTGTGTGTTTCTCTCTTTTTCATCAGCAGTCAGCAGTCGGCAGTCAGGGCTTGGGTTACATTCATATTTGTATTCGATTCCATTCGTCAAATGCAGAAAGTGAATTTAGTGTGTTTTGTGGGTTCCTTTTTTTTTTTTATTCACATTTCCCATTTCCGTTCTCCGGTTTCGTTCGTTTTCCGTGTTATTAAAGCATGGCAAAATATTGACGCAACCATTAACAAAAGCTTTTAGTGCAAATACAGCTGGCAGTGCCATATGGCCATCGGCGATGCCATCGTCGAAAAGGCAGCCCAGCAAAAGGACGGTCGTCACTTTGACAGTCCTGTCGCTTTCGAGCGCTGCGTTGCACATTGCACAATTCCATTTGCATTGTTGCTGGCGGTGCGAGGAGAAGGAGGAGGAGGAGCAGTCCTACCCAGGATCACAGGAGCAAATGGGCGGGAGATGGTCAACTAACTATCTATCTGGCAGCTACCCTGCAGGTTTTTGCTGTCCTGCAGTGCTTCTCCTGCCGTTCCACATTCGCTTCGGCATGTGCAATTGCCATGGACAACAGCAACACCCAGAGCAACAACAACATCTCGATGTGCGTTTGTGTTTTGTGTCATGCAGGCTCTGCCTGTGGCTTTGATTTGACTTTCAGTTGCCAATTCAGAACGGTTCTCGCCAAGGACAAACAGCTTTAAATCCGGACTCTGACAGCATTGTGATGGGAACATTAAAAGGATATTCAGCTCAGCTCAGCTTGTCCATGAATATTCACAGAGCTGGCTCCACTTGATGCTTGATTAGATTTGAAAAGGGAAATTAATTAATGGGATTATATTGATTTTTGGTGTTTTCAAAATCATCAAGATAATTTTCTTCACTTGATTTAAAGTGTTAAGTGTTCTTTTAGTTAAGATTCAATCAATTTAAGCTATTTCTGTTGGATAATTTAATGGAAGATTTTCTTTTTAAGAGGCTTTTAAGGCCTTTTGTTATCTTTAATCTCATTTGTGCAAAGGCTTTAAAATATAAAGGTCAATTTACTACTTAAACCCCAAGGTCTTAAATTTCTTAGAGAAATAATAAAAATCGATTTTTTTCCATTATTTATTTTAACACACGACCATTTTTGTTATTGCTTTATTTACTTTAAATTTTCGAAAATTTTTAAATTGGCCTTGTTAAGCACAATGGAAATAAATAAATCTCTATTGTTTAAATAATTGACATGAAGAGGCCTTCGTTTAATTTACGTATGGATATTATTTGAATGGAATTGAATTAATGTAGTTTTCATAAATTGTTGCAAAACATTGATTACATACATTTTACTTAAAAGCAGTTTTAAAATGAAAAGCCTAATAAAGCACAATGGAAATAAATACATTTCTATTGTTTGAAAATTCAATATGAACAAGTCGCCCATTGAACTCCCATTTCCTTCATCCAATTTGCGCCAAGATATGATTTCAATGGAATTGAATTAATGTATTTAATGTAATTTCCTCAATTGTTTTAAAGTGGCACCCAGAAAGCATAATGGAAATGAATTTATATTGTCCGGGTATTTCAGTAGGCATTCGAACAATTTGCCGCTTTGAATTCCCTCTCCTATAGTCAAATGGCCAATCAACAAATCACCAAATTCCAATCTCGCCCATGACCCAATCACATCCCACTTCTTCCACCATCTTGGAAGCAATCAAACATGGATTTTGGGAGACCTAAAAGGAATACCCCCAATCTAAAACAGGCAAACACAATTAATGGGATAAAAAACGAACTCGAACTGGAGTCGCGCACTCTAATTTACTTTATTTCTGGACACGAAGAGCGGACCCAGGCTAAGTGCGTGGAATCAACAAAAGCGGAAACGGATACTCATGCAACCAAAGCGGAAATGTAACAACGACTAAGAAGGTGTATGTGTTTGTGTGCTGGCTGGGCTGGGAAAAATAAAAAAAGGGACGAAAATAACATCCACCCACAGACAGGGTCGAGTCGTGTCGAGCGGAGCATTTCTAGCATTAAATTTATGTACATGTCATTGGGGGCGTATACGTAACGTGCCCGAGGGCCCACGGTATTTTCGTCTGGGTCTCCTTTTCCTTGACAGTCTGTGTGCTGTGCTGTGTGCGCCCATAAAGTGTTGCGAATTCCTTACCTGTGTATCTGTGTATCCGGGCGCATTTTGATGGGCCGACTTAAAAAAATATTTGCTGCCGCAGTGCCGTTGCCGGCCTTAAATCCACACAAATTAAGCCCTAAATTAGAAAGCCATCACCTGAAGTAATTGCCGGGCCGATTTTTATGCTTTATATCTTGGTTTTTATCTTTGCAGTCGCAGCATTAGAGGACGTGCCAGGCATTCCAACATGATGTAGTAGACGACGACAACTCAACAACACTGGCTGTTGCGCTGATGAGGCCCCTATTGCCATCGACTTGTTTGCGCCTTTGGTATGTGTTTAAAATTTCCTTTTTTATTCCTCATTTTTATTTCTTATTTTATATCTTTTCTTGTCCTTTGCCATCTGGGGAACCTTGAGCCCCAAACCACTGCAGTTTTGGTCCACCCACGTGAAACTTTAATTTATTCCTGCATAATTTTCAAGGTGTGTGTGTGGGAAAATGTTCATTAAACACCCGCAGGAATGTGTCTGAGTTTCTCTTAAATGTTTTTGTTTTAAATTGAGGTAGCTGTCGCCTGGGTGCGAAGGTCCCCGAGATTCGTGTCCTGGTGGGATATGAGCCGATGACAGTGTGGGGGCTGAGCAGTGACACCAATTATGCATAATTTTCATGGCAGACCCGAGCCGAAAACTGGCTAACAACAATAACAACTTTATTAATCATGCATAACGTCGGCCTAGGCAGATAATAAACAGCAAAGTTATCGTTAATATTATGATTGCTGGCAATGGACAGGAAAATGAGGAAGTCCGGTGGAATTATGTCATTAGCAGTGGGAAATTAAAAGATTAACGTTCATTTTAGTTTACTTTTCATTATAATTTTTACGCCGTCCATTAGTTTCTAAATTTTTTATTGGAATATTGTGGATAGACTCCAAAATGAGTCAAACAACAATGGAAATGTGATAATGTAGCTATAAAAAGTTTTTAATTCCTCACCTTTATTATGATTCTATGTATTTTATAAATCTACATAATTGATGCGAAAGATACTTTGAATCCTTTATGTTCCGTTTTAAAGAATTAAAAGTCGATAAGAAATATTTGTTAAGTTATTTTCTTAAATATTTTTTTGATAGATCTATTTTTAAATGTTTTCCCTTTGGTCCTTCAATTTATTTGAGCTGCGTCATTGAAAAAACAGCAAACGTAGTTTGTTCTAAGGGCACTTGCGTTGTGTTTATTTTTAATTCCGATGGCCACGCCCCCAAAACCAACCATAACATGCACCACCAGAACGCCCTCGAGTGGCACATCATCTCTCATACTCATACCGGACTGATAATATTTCTTCCCCGGTCTGACCACAGTTTTAATGCCTTTTTCATTGTCTTTTCATCGTCATCGGCGTTGTCGGGCCCATGTCTCTGGTCACGCCCCCGGTGCGGTTGGCCCTTTTGCATACTTACTTGCTGTACTTGGAGGTTGGGGGCTTGGAGGTTCAGTTCGGGGACTCCGACTCTCCGACTGAGACTGAGTGGCTCAGGCAAATTGACGTCATGTCATCAATCAATCTTGCTGCAGAGCTGCGGGCCGCACGCCAACGCATCATCACAGTTTTCCTTTTCTTTTCATACTTTCCCCGTGACAAGCTGTGAAATTTCCCATTTACTGCTCCGCTTAAATCCAAGTTTTGTCGGCCAATTTCAATTTACTTTTGAATTCTTTTTCACTTGGCAACATTTTTCATTATGCAAGGGGATAGCTTTTAACTGCAGGCCGCCACTGCGGTTTGATTTATGTTTTTTTAATGAGCCCATGCTGCTTAGCTTGGGGATCCATTCCAGGTCTGACCAAGCGTGAAGCCCTGCGAAATTGTTAGACCTTCAAGTGGTCTCTTTGAGAAAGGACAAAGGAAGGGTTCAAGGCCACAGCATTGACCTTTGCCACAATAAATATTCACAGAGCGTCCTGTAAAACAACATCAAGTAACAAATAGCAAACGAATTGCGTCGGGGTGTTGTTAAATTTTAATTGCGTCGCAGGACACGGCCCTCATGGCGTATACTTAATGCATGTGACCAGGAGAAATTGTCGCTGCTAATTTCCCATTTAACATGGCTCCTTATACCACCGCTCCCTTTATTTTGTTGTTTGTGTGTGTGTGTTTTTGTTGTGCTGTGTTTTATTGCTCGGTTATTTTAATTAAAAACTTTGCTCTGCTGACAGTAGCAATTGCTTGCTCACCCCCTTAACCCATTTTCTGGCCCTCTCAGCCACTTTCCACGGAGTTTCCTGCGCATTTTGGCAGCCTCCAGCAGCGTGTGGCATGCAGACAACAAAGCTGTCGGGACAAGAGCTACTTTGTGCCAGTATCTCCTTTGTCTTAGCCTCGTTTACAGCCTCACAGCCTCACCACCACCACCACCCCTCACTTTTAGCGACTTTTGCTATTTTTACGCCGCTAAGCCGCCATTAAAGCCATATGCAAAATATGGCCACGTTAAGATGTGCAAATGTCTCTGGGATGGGTGGCACAATCTTGTGCCTTTTTTTATTTATTTGTTCGCTGCTCTTATGTCACCTTGTTGATGATGTTGGCGACATTCGAAAAACAAAAGCGCCTAATCCCGCTTAACGTTCTGTTGACGACGCCGTGGCAACAGTCGGCATTTCGTCTCATAACATACATGGCCAATATATGCGGAAAACAGAATAATGAAAAATGTACACGAGGAGGGGGCCAGAAAAAAAGGGTCCTTAACGAATATAAATCATAAAAAAATAAATCGTGAAATTCAGATTACTTGTGCACGAACCAAGCCCAGCTTTAGGCAGAATTTCGCAGGCAATCGGCTAATGGTTTGTCAGGGAAATGGGAAATGGTAACTTGTATTTTATGAACAGAGTTACGGGCTCATTCGGTTAAGTCCTTGTAAACTTTAAAGTTTAATTGAATTGAATTCCATTTAATCCAATTTGTATTTATTGTACATCCTATAATTTAAATATATGTGGCTTGAACAAACGTACCCTTACAAATTGAAATTCTCTTTGAATGTTAATTAATTTTGAATACAACAAAATAAGCATTTAACACGTTCCCGACTTTTTAACTATTTTATGGTTAACTTTAACTTAAATTAAACAAAATAACTAAATGTAAACAAAGCTTTATTATAGTTACAGTGATGCTTTGAAATGTATATGAAAAAGTTTTACAGGGGCAGCTTGTTAATTTAAAGTGTTGCCCAACTTAGTATGTAGGCCAAACATGGCTTTTATAACCCTGTTTTCATTTAAGCCAAGCTAGAAAGTTCAGTGGCAGAACCTGACCTTAACAAAAATTCCCGGCTGTTTTTGCGAAATTACCATGGTGTACTTTTGCAGCGCCACTGGCCCCAACACATTTTAATTACCGAGCATTTAAGCAAACAAAAGCGTGAATATGCAGTACAGAAATACATTTTCATTGCCCACACACACACACACACAGATGGGCGTGTGCATTGCGCATACGCCGCGTATGCCGCCGAAGTCCGTAAATAAGCTGCGGCTCCCTTAATTGCAGACCTTGTGAAAGGGGTGATTTGAGGAGGGGTGGACAAAGCGCAATGAAAGCAAACAATAAACCCGGTGGGCATAAAGGCCAATGGCAGAACAACAAAAAAATACATAACAGAACAGAAGCTGAAAAGCAATTTTTATGATGGTCCTTTGCTAACCCAGTAAAAATGAACTTAAAGCCGATCCAACGAGCTGGAAACATTGAACGTCTGGCAGGAGCATAACCCATCTTCACCTCAGTCCCCAGTCTGTGTGTCCCCCCCTCCGGTCTCCGGTCTCCTATCCCCGAGGAGATGTTGTGCATTGAGCCGTTCCGGATTTACTTGTAATTTGCAACAATGTTGAGCTCTGGTAGCTGCTGCTGGTGCTGCTGCATCGACTTCGTCTTTTGTTGTTCGCTGTTTGACATGTCAAAGCCAAACAAAGCGCCCCTAGACACACACATATGTACGCATTAATACAGAGGGTGCCCTCTATCCAAATCCACCCAACCCAACCCATCCACACCATTAGCACTCCCCGTGGCTTTGATTGGCGTCAAAAAACGCATCAAACGATGGCACGGCAAGGTGACTTTCAAGTTCAGCGAACACGCTCAAGAAGGAGGTGAACTCAGAAAGGGGGTGACCTCAAGAAAGAAAGGGTTCCCAAACTTGGAACATTTTTAAAGGACAGTTATTAAATTAACAACTAAAAAACATCTGACGAAGTTTAAGTATTTTGTTTGTGGGCATCATCTTTAAAGCTTTGCATTAGAATGTGTGTAAAATAAGTCTAAGCAAAGCTAAATTAGCCATTAAAAAATCATAGTCAATAAATGTTATAAAGAACTTCTGTTTTTACTTTAATGCCTATGAATAAAACCATTATTAACTTGTGTGTTTGGTTCAAACAGTTGGAAGCTGTAAAATAACAAAAGGTCAACAAGTAGGTACCTACGCAAAATTTTTAGTAGTGAATTAGTTTAATAGTTTAAATAGTGTTTGTTTTATTCTTTTAAGGACCATCAACATTTTCGTTAGCGATTTTTTTATAATCAGTATAGATAATTATTTCGTTTAAAATAAAAATTAATTTCAAGAACGAAGATTCCATCAAATTATCGCAAAAGAAAATATAAAGTTTTAAACTCTAGCTAGAACATCCTCGTGCGGAATACAAAAAGATGGGAAAAGTTTTAAAGTTCTATGGCCGGCACTTCGCAGCATTCAGCAAATTCATGCGATAATTAACAGCGTAAAGAGTTTATGAAAAGTTTGTACTCATTTTTTGGTCGAAGACCAGGGCCAAGAACAGATATAATTTTGTTATCGATTGGCCATGCTTGGAATTTGCAATTAAAGCGACCAAAGACGCTGTGGTATGGGTGTTCAAGCGGCAGCCACTTTGGAATTGTTGCAATGTCAAAGGCGACAATTAAACGTTGACTAGCCCTGTGTATTCCACCCACTCGGTGGTTTTGGCCACGCTCCACAATTAGGCGGAATAGAAGACACACACACCCATACACACACTCTATATGCCCACACAAAGCACATTAATTATGCATGCGTATGTGTGTGACGCTCCTCCAATTTCCTGTGCGACATTCCTCATTGCCGAAAACATTTTTGTGCCACCGCAAATATAGCCCATGAAGGGATCCAGTGTCCTTTGTGTACATGTGTAACAGAGAAAAAAAATTACAAAATAATTGAATACCTATTTTAAACTCACACAATAAAAAGTGTAATTTAAATACTTTTTAGGTTTAAATTTCTCCTTCTTTATATCTAATTTAAATCAAGCACCCAAAATTATTTACAGACTGCTAAAAATTTTTTTCCAGTGTGTGAGTGGCTGATTTGAGAGTTGTTCAAGATCTGCGTCTAATTAGGCAGCCCGGTAACGCCTCGCTAGGCGTATACGTAATTTGATAGTTTTAATTGGACATTCCATAGACCCCAGAGACGTAGGCACAAAACTCGCCCTTTCATATGGAAATTTTGATGGGAATGCGAACAGTATTTAATTAGATCTCTGGCTGGCACACAGAAAACACACCTTGCATTAAACTTTCAGCAAAGTTGTGAGCACTCAAATCTTGAGCCTTAGGTCCCATGTTGATTTTCCCCTTGGCTGGCTGGTTGGCTGGCTAATTAGAAGGATTTCCCCGAAGGATTCACTCTTGATGGCAACTTAATCAATGCGGATTTGTTGCAGCCACCATAAGTGCAACGATTTTGACGCCAGCTCCCGTAATTAATAGCCGCAAATCCAAGCAAGTTAATTGAATTTCTGTTGCATTTGCCCAAAGTGCCCATTCTGTGTGTTTTCGTGTCCTGTTTTGGGCTTTAACAAATTAAGCAATTTACCAGACAGCTGCACAAGGCAGTAGGTGACCCTTCTAGGGCGCATTTATCAAAGGCAACTCCTTGGCAGCTCGGCACTTTTGCATGCTGGGGCCACATTACTCATGGCCCACTGGCCCATTGTCCTGACCAGCTATTCTCCTGTTGTAGTCTTCCGCCCCCGACATCTTGTAGTGCCCACCCACACACACACAAAAGGATCTCTGGTTTATTGCATTTGACAGAGAACTAGAGGTGGTGGAGTCGGAGTCCTTGGTTTCGGCCCGGCAACATGCTGACTACAAATTGCCAAAGCAAACAAAGAACGCTGCATGGAAAGTGTGGAGAGCGATGCACATGCTGCACTTTTGTGATTTATGGCGATGATGATGATGATGCTGGTGATCATAATGCCAATACTGATGAAGCGGAAAAAGGAGAAATCCCTGTGGCCGGTCGCAAATTCCCATTCCCTGGTTTTGTGGGAGATGCAATTCTTTTGCATCATGTTTAACGCAATTTATGCTTATCGCATGAGCTTCCGGTTTCTATGGTTGCCCCTTGGTAGATTACACTGTACCACCGGGGTTTTGTGTTTCTGAGTGAATGTTTTAAAAAAGTGAGTTTAAATATAAATAGCATTGTAAAAATGTTCGTTTAAAAAACAGAATCATCCTATCATCAGCAACATTTTTTTTGAAACTTTCTTTTGATTTTTTTATAATCAAAAACCAAAGTTTTTGACCTCTAAAGAAATGTTCACATGATAAATTGGTTTGTTACCATCGACCAATTAATAGATAATCATCAGAAAAATACAAGAAAATAATATTTATTTTATGTTTAAGGAATCAGTTGCTTTTTTTTGACACGTCAACCAAACTTTCTAACAAAAATTTGATGGTGAATTAAATGTAGGAATGCAATCTGTTCTCAGTAAAGAACACTCGTTTTGTAGCACGGTGTTGTACCTACTTACTGGCAATTGTTACTGCTGCCATGGCCATGCTTATTACCATTATTGGTTGTTATTAAACTGACTGGTTGCCACAGTTGCTGGTGGCAACTAAATTATATTTGGTAACGATTGCTCCATTGTTAAGGCCGTTTTGCTCTCTGAATTTGGCTGGCAGCCCGTGCGTAAAGTAATTTATGTTCCGCCATGCCCCCCCACACACACATGGAAAACTAAGGAAGACATTTGAATGCCGCACATTTGTTTGGCTCGGTTTTTAAGCTCAAACCCCGGGCCATTTTTGCCTTTTTGAGATGTCGAATCTGGAATATCTGGCCGCAATGTAAACGAGTTTTTTCTCCGCTTAATTTTTTGCCGGTTAGCTGGCTTTTCTTTCATTCCTTCCTTCTTGGCAGATATTTAAAGCCACATATCATGTCGGGCCAGGAGTGAAAATAAATTTTATGCCACAGCATGCGTAGCCGTTTGTTGTTGAGCAGCTGCTTTGTCATTTTCACGTACCATCGTGCGCCCTAAAGTCCCCATTTCCACCTCCATGACATCCTCAGTTTTCCCCCTCTCTTTTTTTCAGGGGTATGCGCAACACATTCATCTGCCAGTTGCCTGGAAAAAAGAAACTTGGCTTTCGCTGGTAAAAAAATGACATAAAGCGACATAATAATTTCGCCTTTGAAATTGCCTTACAATTGCTTTTTTTTGTGTGTGTGTGCGCGAATTCCTTTCCCTTTGGGGATTATGCTTTTTGCAAGCTTATTTTTAGCTGTGGCTTTGTGATATTTTTTGCACAATATATGGTTTATAAAAAAACATTAAAATTTAAAACACCCCCAAATTTATATTTATATCCAGAATTATTCGGTCCCAGGAAATCTCTTATTAGGGACTTATTTGTTGTTGTTCCCATTTTCATAAGTCTAGTAACTTAAAAGCTGTTGGTTAGCGTATTAAAAATTCCTCTTGGCAATTGTTGAGATTCTGTTTATTCAATTTTCCGCTTTCTATTTGGATTTCGCAACTTTTTCATGTGTAACTTCCTACCGCAGGATTGTTTGAACAGGTGGGTGGGAGAAGCTTGAAATGCTTCTAAATTATGCGTGGTAAACAAATCAGCTCCCAAAATGTGTCTAAAATTGACTCGAATGCGAAACAGCCATCCAGACCCTCGTCTCAGTTCATTTGGAGGCACAAAAAACGATAATTACTGCGAGTTGATGGAGAGAGCGCGATGTTGTGACAGCTCTTCGGAATATTCGGGAAGTCACATTAGTGCAATTCACATTTAATTTAGTTTTTTCCCCCGTTTGCTGGAAAAACTTTTTCGAACGAGGGTTGCTGTCGACCCACACAGTCACACACACACACACATCCTTCTCACTGGCCCACAGGACGTGTATGCGAAGTCATTAATAAAAACTAAATAGATTGAAGCAACAGCGAAAGGGAATTCGCCTGTGCCCTTCTTTATGGCACACATAATAACACTGGAAAAAAAATAAATTAGCAATAGAAAAAAATTATTATTATTTTTTAATTAAGCCATCTACAATTACAAAAATTTATTAAAAAGTTGGTTACTAAATTAAAAATCAAATATAGACAAAAGTTTCAAAAAATTTATTATTTTAATCAATCTGGGGAAAAATCAAACTTTTAAAATATTTTCAATTTGATATTTTTAGAACATTTTAAAGGATATAATTTAACACAATAACCCTTTGAATTTTTTTTAAGAAAATTTATAAAATGCTTATTAAAAAATTTTCTTAATAGGTTTAAAATCGTTAACATAAACCAAATATTTTTTTTTTTCGATTTTCTTTGTATATTTAACCCACCACCTTACCCACACATGGTACTTTCAGTTGCCTGGCTTGGCCAGTGACTAATTAATCTTAATTAAAGTCTAAGTTATTCCCCACACCACTTCCGTATGTACATATAGTATATATACCATATAGGTGGTGGGCAGCTGTTGCTGTTGTGGCTTCGCTTCCATTTCATTTAATTGCAATACATTTGTCTGTCGCTTAATGGCAAATTTACGTGCACCATATAAATCAACTTTTGTGTGCGCGGTTGATTTATTTTTAGCATTTTCGAAAGCAAAATAAAAACCAAATAAAGCGAGCAGCCACACATACAAGAAGATAACAGAAATGGTTTGCAAATTATTTTGCGGAGTCCGCTAATTATGGCACTAGTAAGCAGGATAGCATGCGGAATCCTTGGGATTCCCGGCTGAAAAGAGGCTAAAAGCGAGGGGTACAGGGGGGCAGAGAAAGGGAGAAAGCACTATGCATAAATGCGCTGATTACGCCCACGAACTCACTGGCTTACACATCGCAATCATCGCTGTTTTTGCCATTGTTCTGACTGGCTGCGAACTGTTGGCCAACTGTAGTTCCAGTTGCTATGACTGCTGGCCATTTAAGGCCAGATCCCACCCACTGGCTCTCATGCCCAGCATTGCTTTTATGGCATTTAAAGCCACTCAGCACAGAACATTATACCTTTCATTGTCCCAAAAGTACTTAACTACACTATTCAGCATGTTACCAGCTACGATAATGTTGCGAATTTAATCAGGTTTATTTTTATGGCGACAGTAAACTGGTTGATTATTGTGGAGTATTTTGCATCTGTTTTGGGCAAGTTTTATCCTTGTTGTTTAGGAAAATAAAACCATGTCATCACCATATCATCACATTATCGAGATAGATATCGTGCTAAATGAGCAGAAAGTTCTTACATTTTTTGAATTGTATGTTTTTTTCTAAAATAACAAGGGCCCTCTTAATGTTTATTTCAAACCCGTTAGTGAGGCTTAATATTTTAAAAACAATCATCATACCTGATCAAAGAAAGTAAAACAAAAATTAATATTTTAAAGCTGATTTTGAAAATAATCTTTTTCGTTAATTAGCTTTGTTAAGAAAGCTTTGAATATTTTAATGAACAAGATGTTCCCCAATCTAAATGGACCACTGTTATCAAGAACCTTTATCCGCTACATTTCCATGGAGATTTTCGACGGAAAAGTAAACCAGTCACGTTTCAATGTTCAGGAAAATCGTTACCAATGCTGGTGTTCAATTTGCAAATTCATTTTCGCCAGCCGATTTGCTCATCCCGACAAACTAATTAATTAACTACTTTTCTGCTTGGTCCAGCGTTTATTTTGGGCCATATAATTATTGTTATTAGTAGGCAGGGCCAAACAAACTATATGATGGCTAATTTACGGGCCAGGACAACTCAGCCAGGTGCTGTGGCCCAATTATTCATGCAGATCGATTAGCCATGAACCCGAAAAATGGCTCATTAAGCTCAGCTGATTAAACGTTAATTAGGACAGCATCTTTTGACAGATCGTCCCTTTTAAACGGCCTAGCGAAAAATTTCAAACAGCCGTGAAATCGGCCTTTTACAATAAATTTTAAAAAAGTAATATTGTACGATTCATCGATTTCAAAACAAAACCCTAGCTGCAGTAACACTGCTTTACCACAACCACAAAATCATAAAATGTTCAAAATCAAAATCTATTTCAAAAGTTACATCTTCTTCTAAAATGTTTAAAGATTAAAATAATTACCAAACTAAATAATGTACAAATAGTTTTAACAAATAATTCATAATGTTTTTTTAACTTTCTAAAGTACTGAAAAATTTTTTTGTTTTGTGCCAAGACCCTAAAAACTTGTATAAGATAAGGTTACTTTAGCTTTAATTTCATGATATCACCCAAAATGTATTTTTAATCAATTTTGACTCCCTAAAAATCATGACATATGTAATCTGAAGTAAAAATTGTACCTTATAACATAAATTTGTTAAAACAATAAGTTGGCCTTTTTTGTCCTTTTTAAATTTCGTCCCTTTTTCGCCTTTTTTGTCGACCGGCCTTTTTAACGACTGCTGGCAGCACTAGGACAGCGGTTTTGGGGCGTACTTCAAAAGAAATTTAATTAAGAGTGGAGCCTTCAAGTGAACAAAACGACTCTGTCTCCCTCTTCAATCAATCGAAGGATAGAAGCCTAAATGCAATCTCTTTTTCCCCATCGATATTTGTACAGACCTCGGTTGAGCAAACAGGAGATGGGGTGGTGGGGGTGGTAAGTCAACAAAAGTGCTGACGAAACGAATCAAAGACAAATATAATGGCAGGGGAAGGGGAAATCAGAGTCCTAGACTGCAGTGGCTATACAAGTGCCAAACAAGTTGGCTTAATTAATTTTTTGCTTTTGGCTCCGAATGAAATTCCAGCGCTGCAAAGTATGCTACGGCAAAAAGGCAAATGAAGAGCCATCATCTCGTCTGGCTTTTGTATTTTGTAATTGCTTTTAATCTCTGAACACGAAAATATTTGCATACACACATAATTCCCATCTTTGGCATCGGCTTAAATCCGGGCCAAAAATTCAATTATGGCCAAAAATAGCAGAGAACAATTCTCGAACGGATAGCAAAAGTTTTACCTTAAACAAACATTTCATTTCGATTCGTTTTTATCCTTGCAGAGCCTTGATAAGGAAAAACAGCAATCGGGAAACAGAACAAATTGGGTAGGCAAATCCCGGGCGCAAGTTTCCAAGTGATTAATTTTCCAAAGAGACGGACAACAACATCAACTTGAGCCAATTACCCGGGCGATAAGAGCACCAGATGCCGCCATGAGTTTCCTCAGCTCCATGCAGCAATATGTAACAAGTGGCATCTCCAGCTTGGGCCTCGGCAACCGGCGCTTCTCCCTCTCCCGCCAGGAGTCCAGTGAGCAGCAGTCGTCGGGTGTCTCTGGTGCCGCACCTGGCGGTCTCGTTTCCGCCCAGCAGCAGCCGCCCTTTCCGCAACAACAGCAGCAGCAGCTGCAGCAGCAGTCGCTTCCGCAGCAGCAGCAGCAGTTGCTGTTGCAGCAGCAACAACAGCAGCAGCAGCATGGCCATGCTCCACTGCAGCAGCAGGCGAGCATTGGGAGCGGCCTGGGTGTCTACGGCACGCCTGCCCCGCCCACTGGAGTTGTGGCAGCCACAGGAGGTGGCACTACTTACCCTTCCGGCGGAGTGGTCATCGGCAACCCAAATGCCACCAATCCATTACTGGGTGAGTTCTTAGACATTAATATTTACTTAAGAATCTTTGACTCTTTAAAACCTATACTTTATCAAACTTTTAGTTTTATCATATTTTTACTTTACTTTACTAAATAAAAATATATTCATTTTTTAGCTTTTAAGTGGTAGTTTTTACTTTTTTATTTTTAATAAGAAATTTCAAGGATGTTGTTTAATTTAAAATTATGTTGATGACCTTAAAGGTGTTTGCTAAATGGACTTTAATATTTGTAGTAGTTGCAACTACATTTGAATCTAAAGCTCTTGGTTGACAATTTCAAAGCATGATTAAGTCCTTTTAATGTCCCTATTAAATTTCTGGCTAAAAGCCTGATAAACGCTATGCCAAAGGTCACGTCCTCACAGATAAAGAGAGAGGGTTGGCTTGAATCCAAAAAGCTGACTTGGCCGTAATTAAGTTGCTAATGGAGTTTTCCGATGTGGTTTTTACCCCCGGGACGTATTGAGTAAACATGGAGAAAAATGCATAAAAATGTACGATTCACCTTTAAGTTGGCTCTGTCCTGACTTTCGTTTTCCATCAGTTGCCACAACTTGGCGTAAAACAATTTGTTTGCGTATGCGTGCCACAAAGATGGTAAACATGGAAAAGTTTATTGAATCCGCCAGACGTTATCGTCATCGGGTCTCAATATGAAAATTACATTACATGTCTTCCCAGCCACCAAATGCGCCCAAAGTTTCGCAATCGCCGAATGTTTTTTCGGGGCGACGCCTCTCGCATATGGATCAACAAATGTGCAGACAAAACCACCGCAGTGGGGCGTCTTTGGGCAGTTTTGGTGGGTGCTAGTGGGTGGTACACAGAAAACTTTAGCTTAAGAAAATAAAAGTTAAGGTGGAATTATAGTACGTTAGATAGTGACAGAGATTTTAAGGGTTAAACTTTTGTAGAAATCTAAAAATAAATGGTATACCTCTGTTGTTTGGACCTACAATATCTAACAACAGAACTTAAAAAGTAATCTTTCAGTCAAATGTATAGGAAGATATTCTCAAATATTAACATCAAGAAAACGAGAATATTTGCTAGTACCTACACTTATTTTCTCAGTGTAACATCGCAGGCGGAGCGAAAGCAATCAACATGCATATGTGACTTCTTGTGCGGCTTCGTTTCCGCTTTGGCTCCGCTTGGCTATGCAAAACTTGTTTGCCAAGCTAAACGATGTTCGAGGTTGTTGCTTCAGTCGTAGTTCGCAAATGCAAACACATTTAAATGCCAGGACACAGCAACAGCAGCAGCATCGTGTCCTGGCCACAAACTGTAGCTTTCCGCCATCGCCATCGTCAACGACATTGACTTGGCATTTGGCTGGGACTTTGATTCACCGACGCGTCTGCAGCATTTGAATCAAAATTGAAATTGGCTTATCTTGTTGCAAAAGCCACGAACGAGCGGTTTTCTTGGGCCACAACGGCCAATGGGGGATTCTTCTCCCAAAAGCCAAAAAGTCATCAACTCGTAAGCGTTTTTGCCTATTCGAGTCCAATGCAGTTCAACTTTGACTTTCCGCTTTCTGCACACTTTTAAGCTGAACCGAAAATTTCTGTGCATACTCTTTTAAACGCTTATATTAGTTCACGTGGTGGCTGGCGGCGTAACTTTTGGTTTGCATGCAGGCCTGCCAACTTTTTTACCGATAGTTTATCGATATCTATAAAGAGCGCGCTCTTTTAAACCGGAAAGCGTTTTTTTAGTTTTTTTAAACTATTAATATTATTTCTGGCTGCAGTTAGTTTCAATCCTGGCTTCCCGGCTCCCTGGCCAAAAAAAGAGCTTTCTTTTCGAAGCCACAGTAATGGCTAGCTATTTCCATCGAAAGCCCCCGCACCACATACCACATGTACTCTGTGTGGGCCTTCAGTGGCAGCAATGTAGTTGTAGTCCTTGGGAGCCAGGAATGGTAACAGGACCTGGTGAAGGAGCCGCAGGAGCCACACAGATGCATGTCAAGGTTGCGGGCTGCGGTTGCATTGCCGTTGCTTCGAGCATGGACCACTGAACCACATTGACTTTGAGTGGGCTCCATTCCCACCTTTATCAACCTGTTATTCACAGAAAATTTGCATGTTCTCAAAATTATGGAACGAGGCATGTGGGAAATAAGTTCCAAGTACTGACTTTTTCTGTGAATATTTAATGGTTCTATCTCTTTTAGGAAAAAAGTGTAAATAAATAATTTTAAGAATGAAAACCTAATGCATATATATTCTTATAAAGGAAACTCTCACACTGGGAGATTATTTACACTGGAAAACTTAAATTTTGTTAGCTTTTAATGTGTGAACTTGATTTAAGTAACCTGTGCCAGTTTTTTAGTATACTTTAAAAAACAATCTTGCTAAGCTCTTTATCAATCAATAAAATTATTTATTAAGTTGAAATTATGAAAGACTAAAAGCTTTATACCTAACGTGTGATGATTAATGGCCCATATTTGTTCACTTTTAAAGCAAGCCAAACAAAAAAAAAATTATTTGAAAAACACATACGCATTTTTCTCTAATACTGGCTTTAAAATTAATTCCTGTAATTAAGCTCATGCTTTTACCCCTACTCCTTTGCGTTCTTCCACCACAGGTTACCCGAAAATACCAGGTGGGAATGCGGGGCCGGGCAGTCCCTCGACATCTGGATCCGGAGGGCCTGGTGGAACGCCCCAGTCGCGTCGTCAGTCACGGGCCTTAGAGTGTTTGGCCCCACCGCGCACAGGATCCTTTAGGCAGCGAAACTCGCCACTGCACCAGCCGGATCCGCCGCCCCGCCCTCCCCTGGCCTTCTGCAAAAGGCGGCTGAGCTGGCCCGAAGTGGACCCGCGATCCAATTCCGGGTAAGTCCATCTCCATTTACGCATACACCATAAAAAATATATCTATCGGGTTTTAAATCCAGGTTTTGATATAAAAAAGATGGTATACGAGTACTCAGTAACATACCTGTATACCTTTTTAATTTTTTAAGCGTTAATATATCAGCTTTATACGGAAAAGACTAAAGATTTGTTACCAATCAAAAGAACCACTTAGTTTCAAAATGATGTCGATTTTTCTTTCGGTGTTGTTGATGATGTGCGAAGTGTCTGCGAATGGATTTTGCAAATTAAATGCCTGTCTGTCTATCCAACTCTGGTGAGCATGTTTGCTCGAGGTAATTAACCCACAGATGGAAATGCTAATATTTTGCCCAAACTTGGCTGTAGGATATTTACAGAGGGACCGACAGAGGCATTCGAATGTGAAATGCATAAATTAAACAGGGAGCATAATGAGCCTCTGTGGGGATTTGGGTCTTAAAGTCACGAGAGGCGGAAATCTAAAATAAATTATATGCCTACCAATTAATTAATGTACTTCAATTTCAGTTGTGTTTTCGATTTGTTTTCCGAATTGCCAAACGAAACTTTACCGCTCGACCTTCATAATTACGTAATTACAAAAGTTCTTTCAGTTAGTTTTTGGGGCTGAAATTTTCAAGGAAACTTTCGCACCCACCCACGGCCCGGGAGGACCATGGCAACTTCGGATGCGGGCCAAACCTTTGAGTGTCGAAAAGTTTTTCGGTTTGAAAATAACCTGCACACACCCTTGCAAAGGGAGGGTCTTGTTCTTGGCGCTTGGTCCTTGGTCCTTGGGCGCACAGATTGCTCTAAATGTGGCCGAGAATCTGGCTGCCAGGTGCAACATCCTCCAGCCGCTGCAACATCTTCTTTGTGGCTCAAAGCCAGCGCTGCCACTTTGCATAATGCGGCATCTGCTTAACCTGGAAATGTGCGCTCGACGCGTGTTTGGATCACAGGTTACATTTAATTAGGACCCGAAAATGGGGTTTACTTTGCAGATTGCTTTAAGAAATATGAGGCAGTGATGAGCCGAAAGTGTGAAATGCGTTCTTGAGAGGGCTGTCGGGAAGTTTTAACATCCATTAACACGGTTGCCTTTCCAGCATAATTAGTCTTATGGAGTGTACTAAACTTTTTCAAGGGCCAAATTAATTTTCCGGGCTTTGTTAACTTGCAACCTGGCAGACCACCAATAATTTATTTTTCACAAACTGTCTGATTTATCGGCATTTAATTTCACAAACACCATTTAAAAAGCATTTTTCCGTAGCATTCGGAAGTCAGACCAAAAAATTTGGCATATTAAAATGCAATTGATGCACAAAAGTTCATATTTTATGCATTAACAACTAATTGCCACCAAATTGGTTTGTCACCGCAGGCATTAAATTTTAGCAAAGGAAAACAAATTACCAGCGCAGTGTCAAGAGGCAGATTAAATTATATTATAGAAAAACGGACAGCATTATGTTGATGGTTTTAAATTATTTAGCACCAATTTATATTCAGACAAATAAAAACCAATATTATTTATGTGCTGCCAAGTTTAAGTACGTCTTGTAAAAAACTTTTTCGCCCAAAAATTGTTTACCTTAAAGTTAAATACAAAATAAAATTTAGCGACAAAATAAAAACCAAAGAAATACAAAAAAAAAGTTCAGCAAAAACTTTTTCAGAGCCACAAGAAAATGTCAGAAAAAAACTGTGAAAAATCTTAAAAATTGAAACTGAAATTGAGTGTCTCTGGAAGCGATGAAATCACAAAGCAAAGCGACAACAAGTAAAACAAGAATCAACACAAACAGCTGGGCCAAGAAGTTTAAAATTAAATTTTTCCCAAACAACTTTCGAGAGGGACAACTTCAAACAATGCAGTTAGTGTCCTGGGATCACCCAGTCTACTACCCTATCATTTACGGCAATTACTTTGACCATTTTCACACCACCACCCACCACCCCACTCGCACACACCCGTGTGTCTGTATATATACATTAACACCGGGAGGTGTCCCTGGAAAGTGTTGGCCACATTCCGGACGAAGGAAAAAAGTGACGACAGAAAGTGTTGCCTACTTTTCGGCGCTCACTTCAGTTTATTTTTTGCCATAAACGTAAGCGTAAAAAATCATCAACGCCGGCGACAAAGTTAAGCCGCTTAGCCGTTTCGCCTGCTGAGTGGACAAACTTTGGGGCAACTTTTTTGCCACAGCTGCTCGGATAAATCCGGTGTGCCTGTGTGAGTGTGAGCGGAGCATGCAAATCAAATGATTAGGCTGAGCATCAACTATCGTGACTAACCCTAGTCAGGACCCACCCAAACACACTGGAAAAACAAACATTAGAGGAAAATTATTCCTCATTTTAAAGAGAACATCCTTAATTTGCTTGAGTTAAAATCTCTTGAATTTTATTAATAAATGTTTTTTCTAAAAATACACAATCTAAATTAAAAAAAACTTGAATGAACGTAGAAAGCTAAAAACATAAATTAAAAATATTTTAAGTAGTTTAAGCAATGAAAATTTGGTTTAATATTAAAGATTTAATTTCAATGAGTATTTAAAGTTTCAAATAATCTGAAAAGAAGAATGAAGTAAAAGTAAATACCATTTTTGCTTGAAACTCTATATATTTTTGTTAAAAATAATCAAGTTAAAAACATTCACCAAATATAAATTTAAATTCATTAATATTTGTTTTCTGTGTGCAAACTGGTGAATATTTGTATACAATTAGCAGCTCAGGGGCTCGTAAGCCTTCCATTTGGGGCATCAAGCATACGCAGCGTAGTCCCCGGCAACAGGCGACGACGACCCTTATCAAAGTTGAAATAGGTACGAGAATGTCACATTTGTATGTTGGCAACGGCATATTGACAGTGCCAATTAAAGTCGGACACCGAACTGACAACGGCAGCAGTCAATTTGAATATTCTTTGATATTGAATCGGGGGAGTGCATAAAAAACACACACACACCCACACACATATAACCCTTTCCTTTAATATTTTTTTTGTTGGTTTACGTTTACAGAGTTCAGGAAACGGACGGCTCGTACTTTGAGAACTTTACATCGCTCGGCTGGAAACGTGAAAATCGTCGCATGTCGGCCACGCGTGCCGCCGAAGCACGTGCCGAGGCTAATCCCGAGAATGAACGTGATCCACCGGCGACCGAGGAGTCCATTGACCGCCAGGACGAGAAGGAGAAGCTGTACGCGGAGGTCCTGCACACCATTGCGAATACGGTGGGAGCCCCAGCTCCCGGCGGACAGGTAAATCAATATCAGGGATAGTAGTGGACCCTGGAATAAAATTATGATTTGGGACTTTCGTTTGGGCCATTGAGAGGGGGTGGGGGCTATGCAAATAGTTGCAAATTACACAAATTAAGGCGATTTGGGGGATACCAAAAACATCTGCCCCAAGGAGGGGACACCACATGATTGAAGGGCTTAATCGGAGGCATTAGGCTTTGAGACGTTTTGCAATTTGTATGATTAATGCCTTGGTTTTGCCCCAAGGCAGGGAAACACATCCAGGGATTTGGGAATTGAGAGGCAGGGGGGCAGTCACCCAACTTCATTTCATTTCCGAGCTCTCAAGTTTATGTTGAGGGCAGAAATTCAATTAAAAATGTGCTACTTTTCCTCCTCAGTGCTGATTGCCATTCCAAAAGGAATTTTTCAACAATTCCACAATATTTCTATTAGGGCCCAGGGCCAGCTTAACACGAGTTCATTTTTCAATTATCGTTTTTAATTTAACAGTAACGAAAATCGTTAGAAGCCCAGTGCACAACTAATGAAACTTGACCAACTCCCGGAGGGAGATGAGTTTGAGTGGAGTGGAGTGGCTTGTTCGCAGGAAAATGGGAGGCAAGGTTACGCCAGAGCATAACAAAAGTTTCAACTACATAATAGCGGAAAATAACGTTCGTCCTCCTGCTGTGATTGAGTTGAAACCGGTCAAATCTCGCGAGTCCCCGCAAAGCGGATAGAGAAACAGAAACTGAAATGAGAAAAGGGACGCAGGACGAAGGAGGAAGGAGTGAGTTGGCCAAGTCAGCAAAGTTATTGCGTGGCCGTCTCTGCGGGAATCCCTGTGCTCCAGTTTTTGCATTTAATGGTAAATAATTACAAATAAATGCGATTTGCTCGGCCATGGCCATCAGAGGGTTAAACCCGTCCTAATGGAAATTAATGAAAGAGGAAAAAATAAAATAAAACTAACTAATAACGGAATGGAGTGCAAAAATGTTGCAAAAACAGCTGCTGAATACTGAAGGTTACTTAAGATTAAATCAGACCAAGAAGTGTTCATTAAAAAGATAAACCAACCCCCAAGTGAAACTGAGATTATTTTCAATTAAAAACCATTACTTAACAAGGAAGCCTTTTTATTTTCGCTAATTGAGGTAAACAAAAGCTGGAAGATCGAACTCAAGGTTAGGTTGCTTTTAACCATTGAACACATGAGAAGGCATATCAAATTACCCTACTTAAAAATTCTGTGTGTAGCAAATATACCCAAATCAATCATGCCTCCCATCTTCAGCGAGCTCATTATTCATTCCGAACTTCTTTAAGGATTAAAATAAAAATAACCTCATTAGATTTCAAATATATACCTCTGACAGAGTGCAACCAGTTTGCATTTGAAGTAAATTGAATGCTAATCAAGTCTCTTTATCATTTTGACTGCAGCAAAAGCAATCAAATTATAATAACATTCCAGTAGCCCAGAATGTGATGAAAGCGAGTTTTGAAGCGTGATCTAAATCAAAAGTCGACAGGGTAATAATTTTCGAGGAAGATAAATCAATAGAGATGAGAGAAAAAGAAAAGGAAAAGAGAGGGGGCAAAAAAACAGGACTTTGTTTGATGAGCCAATGAACGAATTTTTAAGCCAAAAGAAAATATGCAAATTCTCCTCTAAATGATATTATAATTTTGTTGACTACCAAAATATTTGCAAATAAATGACAATATAATTAAATTAAATTAACAAAATATTTGCTCTCCCCATGGCAACATGCGGCGGATACGTAACGTGGCACACATGCGTCTACCAATCGAAATCCTGTACACACAGTTTGCGCATTACAAGGACGAAATGTATCTGCACGCTCAGCGCGCCTTCGGTGTCAATCCGGATCGTCATTATCGCCTGCTGCATGCCTCCGCCGAGGATAAACCAAAGATAATCGTACTCTCTGCGGTGGTAATCGAGGCTGATGGCCTCGAGGCAAAGGATGCCAATGGTAAGCCAGCTTGAGCTCCTCCTCTACTCCTAGCTATCCACACAATCGACACTCTTCACTCGCCACTCTCCACCTGCCCCACTGCACCCACACACAATGTGTCAATCTGTCTATCTATGTATCGTGTGTAAATATTTTTAGTTTGTAAATTGATTTTGCGGCTACTGCGGTAATTGCATTATGAAGCTCTCTGGCAATGCGTACATACATATGTGTGTGTGCCTGGCCAAATCAAAAAGCCAAACGAGTCATCCATAAAGTCAGCACCATGTGCGTTGACTATTTCCCCCAATTATACTATTTTACTATATTTTCGGAGCGTTTTTGTTGTCCTGCCCTCTTTGGGTCCAAGTCAAAGTTACAGTTTTGGTTATGCCTCTTCTAGGTCCTTCTCTGTGTGCGTTCAATAAATTTGCAATTTAATGCTTCCCATTTTGTTCATTATGCTCAAGAGCCAGAAGCCCCACAACCAGAAATAGAAATACACTGGGAGAAATTTCATTTATTATTTATCTTAAGTAAATTAAAATATAAAACCTCTTTATTAGTGATTTAAAACTTTAAAAAATTATAATAATTGGTTGAAATTTCTTTACTAATTCTGTACAATTTTAACAAATTTTAAAAATCAGCGTCATTAAAATCTAAACGTAAACATTCTTAAAGTTATGCCTGATAATCTAAATTTATTGATAAAGATTGGGAAAAACAGTGTCTTAAAAACCCAAAATTTAATATTCTAGATCTGCTTATTCAGGAATATTAATTTATCATAAAGTTAAAATTTAGCCCCATATGATAGGGATTGTTACAAACTACTTTGAAAAATGTCTGACACTAAAGACATTGCATAGAAATCTTCTCTGTGCAAAAGCAGCAGCAGCCTCATCGAAGGCAACGCAATTTCGCATTTTAATGTGCTCAAGGATGTGTAAGGAATACGTTGAGTGCTCCTTCGTCTGTTGGAGCATTTTTCTCCGTCACCATCCCCCCATCTTCCCTTAGTGGTGCAGTATTAGTGTGCCGTCTGCCATCTGCTTAATGTACCGATGACGGCTACCGTCTGGAAGCAACACCAAGAAGGAGGCCAGGATGAGGAGGGATGTGGACGTGGAGGCCCTGGGCAGATGGCAAACAACTCGTTGCCAATGAAACGTGGCCGATGAGAGCGGACTGCTTTTGTTTGGGCCATTCTCGATTGGCAAATAAGCTGCGAATGCGGAGAATCAGGCTCAGAGTTCCGTTCCATTCAGTTCAATTCGGTTCGATTTTCATTAGCAGCCAGTGATTCTTTCCAGACTGGTCAAGCATGAAAGGCAACAACCAAAATTGGTCATTACAATGAGTGCCTCAATGTACGAGTCCGAATTTCAAATGAATCATTTCTGTGGCGTAATCGATTTACCGGCGCAAAACCAACGGAAAGTTAATCAGTTTCGGAAAGAATCGGTTTTAGTACATAATCAGCATTGGCAATCGGATATGGCCTCCTTTATTTGCTGCCCCATTTTGAACCCAATTAAACGAATCGACCCGAAAGTAATACCCATGAAGCAAATTGTCCCCAAGGCAGCGTAATTGTTTCAACTGCAGGAGGGCTTACTTGTGACAAAATCTTAGCCTTGGCAACGGACATCTGTGGCTGCGTTGGCTAAGGGCTGAGGCGCGTAAATCACAGGCACTCAATAATTAAGCGGCACTTTATGCAAATGAAATGTTAATCATACGCAATGTGTGACTGGGACCAGCTGACGCCACGCAGTCCCCGGAGGGCAGTGCCATTAATTGGCATTTAATGTCATCGGGCGAGCTCTTCATTAATGCGGCGCCATTTCTCACTCCACCTTATTTACCCTCCCTTTTTCCGCATATTTTCCATTGTCTTCACCGAAATGCGTAATATCAGTTACATTACGCCACCATTTTGTCTCGAAAATTGTATTTATTATGATAATTATTAACGTATCAATTTGATTGAAAATTAAATAAATATTTAATTTAATAACGATAGGAAAATTTAAATAATTTTGAGCAGTTCAGAATACTTAGGTTAAGATTCTATTAGCTTTAATAAAGTTTAAAGTACAAAATTCTTAAGCATAGCCTTTATTTATTGGTATCTTAAACACTTTAACTGGTAAATTATAATGATAATTTTTAAATATTTTTTTATAGAGGTATTTTTGTTTATCTTTGCCCTTGAACCAACCTTTATTCGATATATTTTATATTTTCATATATTTTATAGCACGTTTCCTCATTTAACCATTTCATCTATTTTTATAAATTTTTTGAAAACATTGTACTGTACTTCTTTTGTACCCCTTCCCTGAACCATACTTTACTCGGCCCACACTTAATGTACTAAATTATTTATTGGCTTGCAGGTTTCTCGGACCCCTACTGCATGCTGGGCATCCAGCCGGATGAGAACGGGGGTCCGCCCGTGTCGCCGCTGCCGCTGCCGCCGACGCCGCGCGCCCTGTCGGCGGACATGAGCGGCGGCTTTGACAACAGCGCCTCCGATTCGCCGCCGCACCGCAAGCACAGCTTCCGGCTGAGCTTCAAGCGGCGGGAGGGGGGCCGGCGGGAGCAGCGCGACTCACTGGGCGGACCGGTGCCCGCCAAGCTCATCAAGGCCACCACCATCAAGCCCCACACGCTGACCCCCAAGTGGAACGAGAAGTTCAAGTTGTAAGTGAATCAATTGAATATCAATGGGACATTTGTTAACCATTAGTCAGTTGCTGTAATTTATCTGAGAAATGTCGAATTAAATGGAGCATTGAGACAGAATCGACTGACAAATGAGAAAACCTGCTCCTGCAACTGAAAAAAATTCAAACAAATCATTGGCATCTGTGGGCCCTGATCCCAGTCACATGCTCAACGATTCGTTTCAATATCGAATGTAATTTACGAGTTGTAGGCCATAAAAGAGGGAAATTCATTTACATTTTCCATAAAATTGAAACACAAATGCACATGAAAGGTTCCCATAAGAAATGCAATGAAATTTATGTTGCAATTGCAATTAAAAGGAAACGACTAAAAACCAACCAAGACGAAAGTTAAATACTCTGATACACAAAAAATCAGGACTATGTTCACTTTCCAAAATAAGAGATGTAGTCACATTGTAAATGGATTTAAAACTTTTTATTTTATGCTTTACCAGTTAAAAGAAAAAACACAAATAAATATAAAATAAAGTAAAAAAAGGCACATCTTTTTTTTATTTATTCTCTTAAAAAACAACAATTGGGTTGTTTCGATTTAAATGCAAGCAATAAATTAAATGGAGCAACAAAGCTCAAGCCGATAAACACATGTTTTAAAATGAATGAACACGAGTGGTACATAAATCTCGAATCACTCATCCAAAATAAGAGCTAAATTCTTGAATTATCTCCCACAGCGACATAGACGACATCAACACGGACACCTTCCACCTGGACATTTGGGACCACGATGACGAAAGCTGCGTCATGGACGCGGTCTCGCGACTGAATGAGGTTCGTGGAGTCCGCGGACTGGGACGTTTCTTCAAGCAGGTGTGCCAATCGGCTCGACAGGGCTCCCAGGACGACTTCCTGGGTTCTGTGAACATCCCTTTGTCGGACATCCCATCCACGGGACTGGACGCCTGGTTTAAGCTGGAGGCACGCAGTCATCGAAGTACCGTGCAGGGTCGCATCCGGCTCAAGATGTGGCTTTCGACTCGCGAGGATCGGAGCACCGTTCCCGAGGAGAACCACGAACAGCAGATCCACAAGGTCGAGCAGCTGCAGCGGGTGTTCATGCAGCACGAGGTGACTACGCATGAGCCCTCGTGGACCTGGTGTGGTGACCTTCCGGGTCCGGCTCTAACCATCCTGCATCAGCTGGCCGTGCAGTCGGATCTCTCGGACTTACACTGCACCATGGCCAGGTATGACTATCAGAAATTAATAATTAAAATAAACTGTTTGGTATATTTAAAATTTATGATTTCTTAAAAATCCAGAACACCCCGCCTTTTTAGAAACATCCTTCTATACATAATCTCAAATTCTCAAATCCTTCAACTTCGTCTGTTCTCAGGTATGTGGCTGCTGCCAAATTGAATCGATCAACCCCATTAGACCCGAAGTTCCTCCATCGGCTGCTCAGCGACGTGGAAAAGCAGTGGAATCAGCCCAACCAAGAGGCTCTTAGTCGGGACCTGGAGCAGTGGCTGGCGGATGCGATGAACGGATTCGTGGAGCGCTCTCTCAATCAAATCCGCCGTCACAGGGACATCTTTCCGGCCCTGAATCCCCCCTCACTGATACGCCTGGAGTTCCTGCTGCGCTGCCTGGGACTCCTGGGCTCCATGAGGGCCTTCAGGGCCGTGTGCCCCTTCAACAAGGGAGTGCGGGGCGAGGTGGTCAACGCACTGCGCAAGGGATCCGTGATGTGGGGCCAAACGGTGCTGCGGGAATCGCAGGGCCTGCCCAATCCATTATCGAATTTCGTAACAACATTAACGGCGGACATCCAGCTGGGACAGACGTACTATCATGCCCTTTTCGACAAGTGAGTAGTTGATTTCGGATCACTTTCAGTCACCGGTTCCGGTTAGTTACCTTTGGCCTTTGGACTATGTGCAGTGTATAGGTGTATATGTGACACGTGCCGTCAATAAAAACAAGTCCAATGTCCACACTCGCACCGAACAAATAAAATATATATACCGAGCAGTTAAACAAAACAACCAAAGTCCCATCCCAGCTCCCGGGTTTCCATGCGAACACTGCACTCCGTGTTGACCCAATTGAATTGTGCCCTCCACGCAAATGGCGTCATTTCGATTCGCAGTAATCCGCAATCGTCGCCGGAGGCGGAGCACTTTACAGTTGCCAGTCTCTAATCAGTTTGAGCATTTGTCAAATGGCCAAGTCAGAGTCATAAAGCTAACGAGCATTAATGAGGGCCACAAAATGTTGTCATGACAGATTGCCAGCAGCGTTGAGGGTCTGGGTAATGTAGTTCACCCAAGGAGAAGTTTTCAGGGGGATGGCCCAAGTAGTTGGAATGCTTCCCAATTTAACTATTATAATGGATGAAAAGAGGCAACCAATTTTTATTTCCGATTTATGGTGAAAACAATGAGTATTTAGTGTAGCATTTTATTTTAAAGAAACTATTAAAGCCTCTCAGTATGGGAATCATTTTTGCAATGCATTCTATTCAAACAAAACTAATTTTAAAAGTTAAATTAAATTATTAAGACAAGAATATCCTTTTTAGTATTCTTTCATGTAATAAGTTTCATTAATTTTTTTTGATAGTGTCCCTAAACCATTTTAAATTGTTGCAAAAAAATATTTACCTTCCTTTTTTTTACCTTCCTTTATTTACCTTAATTTTGTCCAAGAGTTTGTAACTTGAATGTGCATAGCAGTTATCAGCACAGGTTCAAAAATCTATTTGAAAACCTTTCACAAATTAAAAGAAAAATCGATCCACCTGACACCGTTAAACGCAGGCGGAAGGACTTCAATAACGGCTCATTTATAGGTGCATAGTCGCGCATCCTTGGCTTTCCCAGCGGACTAATCAGTCACATATTTGCCAGTTAGCGCGGCCATAAAAGGACCTTAATGAGGACATCAAGTGGCTTACACACATAAGCCCCAAATTAATTGCGCTGTCATAAAAATGCGCTCACGTTGCCCTTCTGCTTTCGACTGGCCAAGCAACCCGGACATCCTGACGAGGCATTTAACAAATGTCCAGAGGCTGTCAGGCAAAGTGTTAAATGTTGAGTGCTGAAGGCTGAGACGAGCAGCATTAGCAAAATTTAGTTGCAGGCTAATTGCCCCATTTTCTCGCTTTAAACTCCATCTTTGAACCTGGGGGCAGAGTGGCAGCTAAAGGAGTTATGTCTAGTCAGGTGTTTTGTTATCAAATTTTAAATTTTAAATTTTTTTTTTTTTTGGCTAAGAGATGATTTGTGGTTCGCTTTCCTATTTATAGTAGAAAAGTTTTCTCAAAATGAATAACTTGGATAATGTTTTTACTGCATTTTAAAAAGTATAATAATTCATTTATTCAATCTTTTTATTTTAATTACTTAGTTTGATTGACCACTCCTAGAAAACTGAGAACTAAGATGAATTAAATAGAGGTTTAAGGTAGTCAATAGGAAGTTATCACTTTAAACAAAAACTGAATGCTTTAACAATGTTTTTTTAAATAAAAGCTTTATTGAAATTTAAAGTTTAAATTAAATTTGTTATAAAATATTTCCCTAATAAACAAAACAATCGAGCTTAACGTAGTTGTTCCATAGCATTAAGAACAATTAAATCAAATGAGAAGATACAACAATCGATGAGTGCGACCAATAAATTAAAAGCATATTTTTATAGCCCATGTCGAACCTCTGAGAAGGAGTAATCCTTTAAGCACCCTTTTCTTCTCCGCAGCACGAATGGCATACAGTACTTCAGCATCATCTACAAACAGTACGATGCGATGGTGGGCGAGGAGGTGTACAGCCGGATGGCCGCTGGCCAGGTGCCCGGAGTGCGGATGAACCTCTCACAATACGCCGTGCTCGAAGGCGATGCGGAGCCGGTGGACACGAAGCCTTTCGAGCTGTTCCTGGCCCTGCAGGAGTTCTGCCAGCTGAAGCGGCAC
Organism: Drosophila oshimai; assembly: GCA_018150695.1. Taxonomy (NCBI): domain Eukaryota; kingdom Metazoa; phylum Arthropoda; class Insecta; order Diptera; family Drosophilidae; genus Drosophila; species Drosophila oshimai. The sequence goes on along the minus strand of JAECWM010000005.1, from coordinate 282,086 downwards.
CTCTCCGCCCAGCCACAGCCGCCGGAGAAGCCGCTGGCGCTGAGCAACAGCCACGAGTGGTTCATTCCCACCCTGGAACGCTGGATGATGGTCAGCAAGGCGAAGGCGCTGCAGCGGATAAGGGCTGCCATTCGCATGGACGCCATCTGCGAGGGCGAGAGGATTGTGAGGTACAGTAGTTCCTCTGTGGACACGGCCAGCACCCTGCTGAACATCAAGGAGTTCTGGAAGGTGATGCAATGGCCGGACGAGGACACGGCCATCATGATGGAGTCCCAGCTAATCGATGTGGTTTGCTCGGCTGCAATGCATTACTGCGACTTGATTCACACGGCACTGGCGGACAGTGGTTACTACGAGCAGCAGGGTCCGTTCCGGTGCTCCGACGACATGTGCGTCACGGTCAACAATGTGGAGTATGTGCGTCGCACTCTGGCGGAGTTCCGCTCCGACGAGCAACCTCTGGAGGAGTCAGCGGATAACCTCCTCGAATCCAGCCTCACCCACATGGAGAACCGCACCGAGAGGATCCTCTCGAAGTTGGCTCCGCTCATGCAGATGTCGCTGCAAAAGGCCATGTTCCACCTGGCCTGGTCACCGGACTCCCTGCCGGCCAATCAGGCCATTGTCCCTCTGCTGGAGTACCTGGATTGCCACCTGGCAGCTCTCAATAGTGCCCTGCTCACCAAGAACTTCAACCGATCGCTGCGATTCATTTGGAAGACTGTGCTGGGCGAGATGTCCCGCCAAATGGAGACGGGCGATGAGACGGATAAGCCGACGCATTTCCACAAGCGTCTGTATGAGGCACTGCAGCTCCTCATCGACTTCTTCCATGCCGAGGGACAGGGATTGCTCTTGGAGTGCCTCCACACCGAGGACTTCTGGCGCATCGAGCAGCGGCTTCAGTTCCACAAAACGGACACGGATCGACTCATCGACATGTTCTACATGCAGCGCTTGAGGGAGCAGCTAATGGCCGTCATGCCCTCACCTTACGGATCTCTGGCTGTCCGGGCCTACTTTCAATCACGATTCACTGTGTGTGGAGGTGCTGCATGCTAGGGATGTGGTGCCCCTGGATCCGAATGGTTTCAGCGATCCCTTCGTAGTCATCGAACTACTACCACGCAGGATATTCCTGCACTGCATGGAGCAGCAGACCAATGTGCACAAGGTAGGACCTAGAATCACTCCCTTACTTACCAAGAGATTAAAGTTTAAAGTTTTAGATTAAATTTGTTAATAAGAAAAATAGGAATAAAATTTTATTAATGAGCTGTTATTTAGTTTTTGTTTGAAACATTCAAAATATGTCTTGTATGATAAACACGTATTTTAGAATTAATTTTATTTAATTAATAATAATAATCATTATTTCTTCACTCTATATAGCGCACTCTCAACCCCATATTCGACGAATGCTTTGAGTTCTCCGTGACCCTGGAGCAATGTCTAACTGAGGGTGCGATGATCTGCTTCACGGTGATGGACCACGATGTCCTGACGGCCAACGATTTCGGTGGCGAAGCGTACTTGGCCCTGGGCAACATTCCCGGGGTGGCTGACTACAGTACGAGTGTGGACAACTTCCACGGGCTGAAGCAAATCGAGCTGCCACTCATGGAGCAGAAGGACAAATGTAAGTGAAATACCTGCCGTCACCCCAAATCTCCTTCTAAGCTATGTATGTGAAATGTTTTCCCCCAAGGCAATCCCATTTTGCAAATCCTCGAGGTGCGCATCAACGACAAGCAGGCCCAGGACTTTGTGCGCAAGCAGAAGGCGAGGCTTATCAATTGATTCTAAGGGGATTCTAAGGATAGAAGGAAAACAGGACTACCGAACGAACCGTTTCTAAAACGTTTTGAAGCGACGAAGTGCGGATCGAGCAATGTAATTGCAACGATGGCTTCGATGATAACTTAACCATAGCTAAATTGTATCCAATCCAGCATTGTATGTATTGTATTTAATCTAGTTGTTTGACAAAGACTCCTACTTCTCCTCAGTTTGTAAATGTTAGCGAAGAATCGAAATTCAAATGGTGCAAAAGTGACGAGTAACGAAAGTGGGAACTTTGCTTCCCTGCTCTACACTTAACGTTGCTTGAACAAAATTACTTATAAATTAAAAAAAACACAATTTAGGGACTTATTAGAAGCCTAGCATTGCTGAAATTGTCACAATTGGGCAATCAAACGAGGTAATTAGCCAGCAAAATCTCATGTACGAACACACAAAACTCGAGCTACCTACTCCAGCACCCAGATGCGTTTTGAAGACTTTTACCAGAAACACGATTAATATATGTAACTAAGGATTTTCCATGCAAACGCGCAAATATCACATATACACAACACATTTTTTGGGTCAATTTAAACTATACGAATATATCAGCAACATGTATACCTAAATATACAAATGACAATGCAGCGTACGCCAAGAAACAATCAAAATCTGCGAAACTCTGAGCTTCTTTAAAAAACCCCTGAAAACCCAAACACACACAAGGAACATAATCATACCCCGACATGCAGGAGAAAGCTATTTATAATATAAATATGAGATATGTGTACATGATTTGTACATTTTAAATCACGCCCAAAGGACAGTGTAACTAAGTCTAAAGTATATTTGTAAACTATTTTCTGAGCACAGATTTTGTATAAATTTATTAGACACGCGCTTGTCCCCCGAGAGGCAGCCTTCAGCTCTTTTGCTTATACACAACTTAGGGCTTTTCCCCACCGTTTTACCCACCCACCCCCAACGCTCCCGCCCAACCCGTCCCCAATTGGTTTTTCCTACCCAGAAGGTCTCGCTTCTATTGTAAATTTTGTACTATATACAATGGTCTCTATGATGAAGAAAAAGAAACTTAAACCCATACACGCGGTTAGCTGTGTATATTATGAATAAAGAAAGAATTGTTGAAACTGTAACTCTTAACTGTTAAACTGTAAACTGTAGCAAGAACTTTTTATACCTTTCGCAATGGAGGCAGTGGGCGTGGCTGAAAAAAATTTTAGAGAAGAAAACTACAAATAAAAAACTACTAAAAGATGCACAAAAACAAAGAAGAAAACCCAAGTCAAATTACAACTATTTTTAGTATTTACACTTAACTCAAGCGATCATGATTGTTAATTACAAACAAATATAAATATATAGATAAATGGATAAATAACTAATCGGTAATCAACTATTTAGTTTGTAAGAAAAGCGTTTGGTTCGAAATCGTCGCACATCCTTTCAACATCTGTATCTGAAATTTTCCTAAGTTTTTCTTCAATTTTGTTAGTCTGCCATCGCCAAGACATCGACAGTGATCAGCGACAATCCTGGCAGCAGGGAAGTTATGATCCCCAAAAAAGAGACAAACATCGAAGTAGAGTCATCATAATTTCTAATGCTCTCAAGCTCCTCCTCCTCCCTCACTCAGTATCTTCCAAATGCACTCGTTATGTTTAACTTCTCACTTCAAACTGCTATCTTCCAGACTTTGTGCAGCAAAACCAGTAAACAAAAATAAATAGTTAAATGGATAAACATAAATATTGGCCAGAGTTTGCTGTACTAACCAACCACAACTACTGTGTTGATATGTGTACCTATGCTAATTTCCTATATTGAATAGACAAATTCAACACACACACGCGGACAAAGAAGAAAAATAAAATCAAATTATATTATTCATGTTACTAACACTAGCTAAAAAAATATGTGAAGCAAGCAGACTAGGATAAATAAAAACAAATGTGAAATTGAATTTGAAAGCGAAATAAAGAAAATTGGCCAAACAAAGAGACCAAACGCATTTTCCAACCGCAACAAAACAAACATGCAACTGAAACTATTGAAAATCAAGGCCAAAACATGCATAAACCTATACCTATAACTATATATATATATACATATTTGAATGTGCAATTGTTGTGCTAGTTTCAGAATACAAAGAAACCTACAAAAAGCCCTCCTACATATACAGAATGCAAATGCAAACAAAAATACTTTTAATTGCCATATTTACAAGATGAGAAACAAAACTATTTTCGATGATGAACGTTAAAAATGTTTATTTCCCCGACTTTTACACGAAAACCGCACACCCCCCCAACGGAAACTAAGTATTTATAACTATTGTATATTTTGTATGCCAAGACAAAACTATAAAACACTCTACCGCCGAAACTTGATATGGATATTTTGAAGGAAACGAAAAATATATAGTTTTTTTTTAATGTAAATGTGTGTACTGCAAATATTGACGGGCCAGAATTCAGGTTCCTAAACTCCCCTCCGTAAATATCTGAAGAGATATCTGAATAGCAAATAACACAAACTCTTAACTAACCCTAAGTACATTATTGTCTGTGTCTGAGCATCTGCATCAGCCAATAGCAAATCAAATCAAATCAAATCGATACGAGAGACACGAGATAGTGAAAATGAGAATGAAAACGAAGAAAATCCTTAACACATATTCAATGTAAATTCAACAAAATGCTGCAGAAAAAAACATTATCAAATTCAATCAATAAATGTCAATGAATAATTAACTTGCAACTATCTTTTATTCGAAGCGCGAATTGCTTTAAATTTAAAGGGTTTGAGAAGAGGTGCCAAAAGGTAAATATTGTTTCAGTTGTAAAGAAATTTCAAATATAAACTATAACAATTATTATTAGGATCCTTTCAATTGAACCTTCTTCAAATTTGCTAGAGTAAATTTAGTGAAGTCTAGTACAATTTTTTACATTATTAAAAACTTAATTATGAGTTATTTGATTAGTTTTAGGTGCCTTATGACTTACTGCCAAGGTTTTTTAGGTAATAAATAAGGTGCTTACGTCTAAGACAGGTAGCACGGGTTCTAGAAAAAACAAAACTTTTCTTGGATCTTTTTTAATGTTTTTCAACTGATAAGCTATGTAGAATCAATTCCGACGACAGGCCAAACGTCAGCCATATGAAAATAAATTGTCGTTTCGCTGACAGGGTTGTGGTCGGGAAATGTTTACGGAATTGATTTGAGGCATTATCTGGTGCACGTCAAAGGTCTGGAGCGGCACAGTAAGTGGCACGCTGAAAGTGTGGAAAAGCTTTTATCTAAATTAAATCCTGACACATGCGAGGCCGTCGTTTTTCCTGTCTATTCAGCTGCCTTCTCCACATGACGTACAATCGACTTGCTATTTAAAGGCAGTTGGTAAGGGTCATGTTAAAGCGATCCTTTGAGACATGCACACGTATGGATGTGGCATTGTGTTTAAGACATATCCATCCTAAACTTCTTCACGACGCACAGATGAGAAATCTGTGCAGTTTTATGCAACTTTTATGACACCAGCCGAGGACACAGAGGGCACACAAAAAACTTTTTACGACTTGCAGTGCCAGAGAACAAACATCAGACGTTTTCGAGCTGCGCCTGATGCGCAAAGTAAACAAAAAGTAACATACTACAAGCAACTGAAACAAATTTCACAAAAAATTCCCACATACACAAAAAGTGCTGGTAGATAAAAACCTGAAAATAGACAAGAGCAAGTGTGTCCTGTCAGCATCGAATATATCAAACAAAGAAGATCCTATTGTCTTTCCAACTGGAGAAAATAAAAATAAACATTCTAGAAGCTTAGCACCCTTGAATTGATAACAATAAATAAAGTATAAACTTCACAGAAAGTTGTCAAAGAAAGCGAGTATTTAATAATTTAAATTAAGTATTTGCACCGGAATGTGAGATTTAACTAAAATCTAGAAATAATTTAAAAGATAATTTCCATTTTTCCTTTGACGGCTGTGATTAAATTTTATTCCACTCTCCATTAAAATGCAGACTCCAAATAATATTTCTACCATCACGATTCATTAAAAAAAACTAATGGAAACTGCACAAAGGAAAGTTGTACGAAAGTTGATGAGTTCCAGTAATATTTTTATACAAATTTGATGGTACGCAAGAAAAGTTCAAATATGTGCTCAACTGGCAGTCAAAATATTTACATGCAATATTTATTTACATGAGTAACCATGCCATTTGAATGTCATTAAATGCATATAATGCCACATTACTATAAGTGCGGAATGAAAGGGGTTTTTCGGGAAAGTGACCCAGAGAGCCTGGGGTCTGGCCCCATTATCGATGCCACTCATCCTAATGACATGATGCAAATTAAGCCCCCAACTTGTACCCCCACCGAATGACCCCTAATGCTCCAACTGCAACCAGCAGTCAAAAGCGTTGCACAGTCACGTGCGGCAGCTGGCCAAAAGTGGTGCCTGTCAGGCAATGAAGCCTAATGTAGTAAGCCTCCAATGCCCTCACCTCCAACCCCAGTAACGTCACCCCCTCCCACTCCCCTCCTGCCTACCCTATCTGCATTGCAGTGAAAAAAATCATTTTATTTTTAAAATCTGTATGAAAAGTATTTAAAATTTAATTAAATAAGAATTCAAGATAATAATATACATTTTGTAAGTTATTTTTTGTTTTGTAGCTCTACCAGATAAAATCGTATATGAAATAAGAACCTATTTAAAAAGCGTACCATCTTAAATATTTTAATTTGTTTGAACATAACATGTATTAACTTATATAACTTATTAAAACCTAGAAACTTCTGAAACACAGACAAAATAATTTGATTATTCTTGGTTTTAGATTTAAAAATTAAACTGTTTTTAAAGCGGTATACGAGTGCTCTTAATGTTAAAATAAAATGATATACAATACAACCTTTAAATATATTCAAAACCAGTGATCATTTTGATCAATTTTAACTACATTTTTCTCAAGAAATATTTTTTTTAGTATTTGATTAAACCAAGAGTAATGTCACTTACAATGTAACAAAATTTTTTCCGGTGTGTGAATGCAGTGCACGTGTTGCAGAAGTTTCGGTTAACGGTTATTAAATGCAGTTTTTGCAGTTTGACAACAAAATGCAGTCGCCAAAAGTGCAAAGTGCAGATGGTAGAGACCGGCACAGCCACAAACCCGAAAGAGAAACGTTGGGAAAGAGCTCGAAAAGCATAGAGAGAGACTCCGTGTCTTAGCCAAGAGCGAAACCGGTTCGAGTCGCGTTTTAGACCAGTTTAGACCACTCACAGGTGCTGGAACGCTGTCGCAACTCCCGAGCGATCAGTTCGAGCTGAGATCGCGACGAGTTCGCTTCGATTTAATTCCCGGCCGCGGTGCATATAAACGAATCCCCGAGATTGACAAACAGTAGAGCAATAACAAAGTTTTAACTCCGACAAAAACGCGCAGTAAATTCAACTATTTTTAGCGGATTACGTGAGTGTCATTTGAATTTTTTCGGCGTGAAGTATACGCCCGATCTGCTGGCGAGAAAAAAAAAAGAACAAACAGAGTGCTGACCAAATTTGCTCACCATCTGTGTGTCTGTGTCTAAGCCAGAGTTTGTGTGTGTGCGAGTGTGTGTGTGCCTGTGTCTGTGTGTGTTGGCCAGCTCCAAAACCTGCTGCTATTATTAGCCTTAGCCAAGATTATGGGCGATTTCATTATGGCGCTGCAATTTGCTGTGCCGCCGCTAAAAACAAAAAAAGCAGGCAGAGTTTGGGCCGAGAAGATTTGAGCTTAGTTAGACGAGTTCCGAAGTCCAATGGGAGTCTTGGCCATTGTGTTTGGGCCGCTTCGAACCGATTCGAAGCAACTCGAGAGAAGCTGCAACGCCTTTCATTCATTCATTCATGGCAGCGATTATATCATACACCTCGCTTCGTCTATGTATTAACGTGTTGGCTGGCGTTTTGGCCAGAACCAGTAAAGGTTTTTGGCCCACACATACACTGACACTTACACCAACGCATTTGCATATCACCGACGGCGACGACGTCATCGCCTTAATATTATTATTAATATTTCTCCACATTTTGCCATGTTTGTTTTCGGTTTTCGGTGCAGCAGCAGCAGCAGTCAAGTGAAGTGTAATGAAATTTGTACAGCAGCCAGAAACTAACAACCTGTCGCAGTGGCTGGCAAAAAGCGTTAACAATAAATAAGCGAAACAATACCAACAGCACCGCCAGTTCAACTGTATAACAATGAGGAGAGAAGGTAAGCCAGTTTTTGTATTTTTATTTTTATTTTATTTTGTAGCCCACAGCCGTGCCATGGAATACATTCCCATACATATAGTTTAGAGGAATGTGTGTGGATGCAGAGACGAGTATACAGAGAAAAAAAATTCAAGGATATATGTCTATAAAAAACAAACGAGCTCTAAGTTGGGTTGGGATTAAATAATACTTAAGAAAATGGTTTTTATTGAACAAAAATTCTTTTTTTACCATATTAACTTAAGATTTTTCAACGAAGGATAAAAGTTTTTGAGCTGCCTTTTAAAAATGGGATTTTTGGTTAATTTTTCATTTTCAAAATTTGATTGGAAATATATTTTGAAGTTAAAGTTTATAATAATATTTGATTTTGAGATCTCACATCACAAGAATTAGCTGATGAGTTGAGATGACAGCCCATTTTTAGATGAAAGGTAATTAAACAGTGACCTCGAGTTTAACAGGCAAATAAACTTTGATTAACATTGTTTAAAATTGTTGTTATAACGCTGGCTATTTAAAATTTGACTTAAAAATGTGATCAAAAGAAGTCGAATATAATTTAAACCGCTTCTACATCAACAAGTTTTTTTTAAAGGTATCTTAGCTTAGCTTAATTACTTGCTATTAAATTTGTTTTTGGCTCAGTGGAATTGCATTTTGAGCGTCTTAAGGTTGTCTTCCACCTTCGGTTTCGATTTCATCGCAAACGTTGAACTGTGTGCGGGGGCGGTGATTTCATTGATTACGCACCGGTTGACCCTGAAAGTGTCAGCCAAACGGCGGCTAAAGACTGGCCTTATATGAGTACGACTCGCTCTTTTGTTGGTAACACACAGTCAGTTTGTTCGCCTTTCGATGTTTTGGGGCGCTTATGTCATTTGTCAACGGACCAAACGACACTAAGTAAGGACTCGAGTGAAAACTCGAGTGGACAGGGAAGGCACTTTGGTCATTTGCCAGAAAAGTGCAATCTGTGGAATGGAATTGGCCTGAGGCGCCGGACCTGTACAAATGCCAATACCAAATGGATCAATGAGTGAAATTTAATGGCTTATATGCATTTAATTTATTGCTTTCTCTTTTTTTTTTGCTGCGGAATGACAATCGTGATGGGGAAGTGCTTTTTGACATAAGCCCTTACCTAACGATATTATCATACAGCCGCAGACGTCAGCGAACAAAGAAAAGCGTTTTCAAATGACTAAGGGCTTATCTGTGCGGTATATCTGCAGCGGCTCCCACAGTTAAACTCCACTTTTTACTCTTTCTTACCAATGCAGCCCACTGTGCATAACAGAACTTGCTTTTGGTTTAGTTTGGCTATTTCTCTTCTGCTGGGGTATTATTTTTTCGTGTCTTCGCCGCTGGCGATGTTTATGCTTAAAAGCCAGCCATGCTTAGCACGCTTGCCATCCAATAAAAGCAGCTATGGTACATCTGGAAATTCAAAACCATCGCCAGCGGCCAAGTGTTTCTAGTTTTTCCTCCTCCCCTGCTTTTCCGATGACAATGTTTTGATAATAATGATAATTTTCTGTGTCTTTTATTGTGCTGTGTTTTTTGGGGTCAGCATGGAGTTGGAGTTGGATTCGTGATTGGGCCAAATTCGGTAACAATTAGACTTGGTAGCGATGTAAACTTTTTGCACTAAACGGCTGCTCATGGTCAAAAGCGTAATTCGCCAGATGCAGCGAAAGTTATGTAATAATGTATGTGGCTCTTGCGGTTTATCGCAGACAGGTTTTAAACGGCCAATTTGCAGCTGCACACGGTGCGTATGCGTGTTAACCGAGAAACAGCAACATCATTGGCTTCCAGCCAACAAAACTTCACTGAACGGTATGCAAATGCTCGACGACCATCAAAAAACACAAATCAATCAGTGATAATCACTTTGGTTATATAAAGTTAAGTTTCTCTGTGTATGGATTGCATCCTACAAACGCCCAGGGTTTCGCAATCTTCTCATCTTGAGTTTGCTTGTGAATCCAAAACCCAAAGTAACCACCTTTATGCAGATACAAACTATCTAAGCAGCTGCAACTTTCATTTGACATTTGAGAGCGTATTGAAATCTGCAAACAGACAGATGACGCTGATGTCATCACAGGTAATTAATGCCTCGTGTCGCCTGCACACTCATTGCGTGCAAATTATATAGATACAAAAAAGTATCAGACATTCCGCGGTTGCACTCGGGCTATATAAATCAGCGATCGATTCGATTCGACTTGACTCGATTCGCAGATCGATGCTAAGTTGAATGCTTATTGAATCAGTGATGCTAACCGGTTTTGGCAGCAAATGCTGAGTGTTCAGGCCAGAGTTAAGTTCCTTTTTTTTGGGCTATCAATGAACAGAAAATGATGGGTTTTATTTTACTTACTACTAAATTAATTGAATTTTTATTCAATTTTGTAAACAATATTTGCATACTTATTAAAGAATAAATAAAAATAAATCGTTTCTTTACCGATAAACAGTAACTTCAATATAAACAAAGTTGTATTATACGAATTTTTAAAATTTAAATTTCAAATTTAAATATATCTAGTAAATTAGTTGTTTTTACCAAATTAAAACTGATTATAAATAAAATTGTGTACACAACATCAGACTATTAAAAACTCATTATTTGGCAGTCATTTGAGCAGTTATGACAGAATAAAATATCTAATTAAAGCAAATACCTGTAGGTGTTTAAGAAATATGTATGTATATTTCTGACGAAACTTAAGATCTACTTCCTTTAATTAAAACTTGAGCATTTCCTTTGTTTATACCAGCAAAAACCTGTACGAAGTGTTTTAAATAACCGCTACTAACATTTCGATTGGTTCTGCTTAGCTTGGGAAATAATAAAGAGTGGACAACCAATAAACAAAGCTCAATATGCAAAACCTCTTCACTGCTCAATTCATAATTCAATGGGCTTGAATTTCGGTTTCAGACATGGTGAAACTATATAGGTGGTCTCATCAGCTCTGCCGAGGACGTTATTTTTCAGCACTCTCTCGCCTCAGAGAGACAAGTGCAAGAAAGAGATAGAAACAGTATTTCTTTCAAGAAAGAAGAAGACAACGAAGAAAAATGCGCTACACAACCTCTTTCGACAACGTTTTACAAACGACTGGCACAAATAACGTCCTCAAAAGAGGGCAGCTCTCGCGACGAGACCACCTATATAGTTTCACCATGGTTTCAGAGCTATGGCAACGTCCTCAGTTTCAACATCTAATTGAGTGAACAAGCAATTGATGAAATGTGCCCAAAACAGAAAAGCAATCAAGTCACAAAAAAAAAGAAGAAAAAAACTTGTTGAAAACACAGTTTTTGGCTTCTCGAGTGCCTTAAGCCTCAACAATGCCAGCAACTGAGATTCTGTGAGCCACACTTGACATTAAAGCATTTTCTCAGGGGGCCAAGTGAGTCCACGCCCCCACAGATCTTCCATGGAAATTATGTATGTATTCCGAGCAAAAAGCAAATATTATACAACATCAGCGGCACTTAAAACTCTGCCAAATTATAAAAGGCAACACCCCGCTCATAAATCGCCAAAAGACCTTGACGGCGAAGCAAACTACACAAATAAAAACTGAATAGCGAAAAACTTTAAATACAACAAAAGCCAAAAAACTCTCAAGATTGTGTTTGATATTTAGCGGACATTCGTTAAGTTCAACATATTTAGTTTATTTTTTGTTTGCCTCTATCTTTGGTCATCATCACGAGAGTCTCGTCATCAGATGATCACTGGAAGAGATGTCATGCAATCATTAAACGATAATTAACCTGGGTTCAGCTTTTTAAGGAAACCCAATTGGGGTTCCTCGGAGGAAAAAAACTGCTGTTGGAATTTCCTGCATGCCTCGAAATAATTGTGAAACAATGAGTTGCAAAAAAACAAAAGGCAAAAGCCACTTAACGAGCTGCAATATTAATTAATCTCTATCCGTGTCCCGGTCGCATTAGAATACTCGTATCAGCCACCAACTGGGCATTCTCGACATCGCCGATCCGATCCAATCCACTCCAAGCCAATGAGCAGCTGCAGCATAAAGCGTGGGAAACTCATGGAGGAAAACTGGCCAAGGCGGACACAAGAGGCCCGGGATGTTAGGTGGTTAGGTTGTGGATGTGGAACTGGATGTGGAGCCACGATCTGGTCTTCGGGCCTTCGAGTTTGCATATGCTTACTACATGTGTCGATTGCTGCCTCATTGCCTTATTATTTGATATTTAAGGTCCACATTTATTTTTTCCACTTTTTTTTGTGGGGGACAAGTGTACCTATGGATATTGTTGTCAACTTGCCAGTTGTGCAATCGAAATGAATGTAACTAATACACAACTACAGGCCAATCACTTTAGAGACAACCATTGTGGGGGACTTACAAAGGAATTCTTGGAATAAACAGTCTAACTTGACTTACATTACTCGAACTTAACTAACCTGAACACTCTGTAAATCGAAATAGTTGTATTGGAAATATCTTTTTTTTATAGGGCCAATTTTGGAATATCAAATTTAACCATGTGTATTTTTTTTTTGTGCAATATGATGTGTTCAATATTAAAACACTATTAATATAGGGTACATGAATTGAAACAAGCCAATCTTAATTAGAGAACTGTTGTGTCGCTTTTATTTAAATAAGGAAATTTTTTAGGGAATTTTAACTGTATTATCAAATTGTGGCTTGTTTGTAATTCGATCTCTCTGAAAGTCTATAGATCAATAGATTACAGACAAACTTTATGGGGTCATAAAAATAGCGCTCTTCGAGTGTGTCTGCCTTTGATGGCTCACCGAGCCACTTGTGCAGTTATTTGGACTATAAATGAAACCGAATTATGTGCACAGGCCGCAGCCAAAAAAAGAAAAGCGGCGCACAGGGGCAAATATAAAAGTTATAACGGTGTGACAGTGGCATGCAGTCGCACAGATACAAATACAAAGGTTCCCTACTGCCATGGCAGACTGCCCATAAATAAGTTGAACAGGTTTACTAACCACCAAGCCATCAAGCCACCAAACCACCAAGCCACCAAACCACCGAACCACCTTACCCCAAAAACCCCACGACGCCAAGAATATTTATTATGCGCATTGTTTTGGGTGCCATTTAGACCGTGCGCCACAGATACGAATCCACGCGGATTCAAGAACGCAGTTAGAACGTTAGAAACACCTGACGATCTCTATCTCTCTATAGTATGTGTACTGTATATGAATCGGTTCTGGTCGGAGAGCAGGTTAATGCGCCGCCACAGCAATAATACGACCACAAATCCAGCCGTCTGTCCAAACAGATCATTGTGCCTCAGAATGTACTACTTACATGGCACCCTTGTCTCTGCACTCAAGCCCAAGTGAAAATCAATTTATTTGCGGCGTATTTCATTGGTGTGCAATTATGCCGCAAGGCGACAGCTCCATGCTCCATGTTCCAAGCTCCAAACAGTGGCGACGATGGTCCCATTAACCCAGAAGTGGAAACAGTGGAAACAGCGGGCGCCCACATAACCATATTGGAAAAGTGTGCTAATGAAGTGCGAATGGGGAAAGAGTGCCCTTCAGTATTGATACAAAATAATAATGAGAGGCTAGAGTCGAGACACTGAAGTCTTTGATACTCTTAAACTCACATGATAAAATTCCAATTTATTATAGATTAAAGCAACAAAAGAATATTGAATTTTTAGATTCTGTCCTCTGATTGATTACTTATCTTTTAGGTACTCCTGTAGATAGGTATTTAGCTTAACTTAATTTAAATCTTAAATCACCACTTTCAATTGTTTTGTAGTTTCAGTGACCAGTTACTAAAATATTTATTATTATCTACTCTATACATTTAAAGACGTAAAATAATACTTTAAATGGTAGTAAATAGACTACTTTCTGTGGGATAAAAAAATTAATAAAATAAATCAATTAAAATTCCTTGCCAGCCAAGAGATGCTCTTGATCGTCCCTTTAGAATTAAACACTAAATGTAAGCTTTGGGCACGAGAAAGCGTATGTTCCTAATCCATTCATCCAAAGTCATCCCGACCTTTTGTACTTTCAAGTGTGCTAGCTGAACTTCTAAGCCCTTGATGCCAACTGTTTGTGGAGATGGGAACCCAAAGACAATCCCAATCCCAGCCAGAAAGAGATTACTTGCTGGCAGACAACTGTTGCTGTTGTTTGATGTGAAAAACGGCCCACATATGTGTAGGATACATGTGCAGTTCAAACACTTGGCATTCCCATCCGCAGAAATGGAGGAAAAGGGCGTCTGGTTGATTGAAATTGATGTGGCAAACGTGACGCAGTCAAAAAAGGGACCCACCAGACACCTTCACCTTGCTGAACCCGCTGAACAACAGATGGCCAACGGCTTCATTTGTTTTTCAGCTTTTGCTTTTGCTAGTTGCAGAACCCAAGACGGAGTTAAAAAATAAAAATAAAACAAAAACACCGAATTGTTGTTTAAAGTGAGCTTGCAAAAATAATAGAATCAAGGGAAAAAATTGTAAAGACTGGGAGGAGGAAGTGGCCTTAGCTTAGGCCGTTAAGTCAACTTTCTCCGCCGCACGAGTGCTGAGATTTAATATTGTTTGCCCACACACAATTGTAACCTTCCTTTGGAGTCCGTTTCTGTTCGATTCTTTTCGTTTCGGCTCCAACCCATTGATTTTAATGGCTTACTCTTGACGCAGCATCAAGCCAAGAAATTAATAAAAGAAATATGGCATCTTTATCGCACTTTCATCGCCCAATGCCGCACTTGGCCATAATTAATTTCGTTCCCTTGCCTTTTGGCCAAAAAAAGAAGAAAACAAAAACCTTGACGACGTGAGCGGGCATTTAACGGCTAGAAAGTTTTTGGGGTTTTTGCATGGGTTTTGGGTTGCTGTAGCTGCATGGCCATTGCCGTTGTCAAAATGTTTTGCCAACTGACCGCCCATTTCAATTTTTTGGCCAACTTGTTGGGCACTTTGAAATTGCCACAGTGGAATCAACAAACGGCCCCTTTTTACTACTTATATACGACATGTCAGCTGAAAGTTTACCCTCGATAGTTCCTAAGTTTTACAATAAACTTTGCTTTCTTGCCGAATGCTTTATGAATAATCTATGTCATGCTGGGCAAATTTATGTATGTGGGGAGTCCAGATGTCCCAGAGTCCCAGAGTCCAGGATCTGGCCCATGGTACTAAACTGAAGGCAAACTGAATAATTTTAAACGCTGCTCATTTTTCAAGTCTGCGCGCCCTTTTCAGCGGCCTCTTTCTGTGTCTGTAGTCACTTTAATAGCCTGCAGGGTTAAAAATTTAATGGAAAAACGTTTTAATAAATCAGTTAAGTGGTCTTGCCGCTTTTTTTTGCGGCTAATTACACGCATTAGTGTTGGCCAGTCCCAGATCCCCAAGTCTGCGGCCTGTTAACAGCCGCGTTCGTGTCTCCAGCAACCCAGCAGCCAACGTCCAACTCTAAGCTCCATCTCCGACTCTTAACTCTTAACTCCATCTGCTATTTGCTATATCTTTCAGAGCCAGACCCTCGTCGCAATGTCGGCCATGCAGCGCGTAATTTAGCAATTAAAAGCGATTAACGCGCTCCAGCCACGGCTACTTAGTGTCTAAGATCGGAGACGCACTCTTAACTTATATATCTGTATGTAGTTTATCCAGATATACATACTTATGTCCAAGACAAGACAACCCATTCCAGTCATCTCCAGAGCCAGTTTGAAGACCGAGGCAAATCAGCATTAAGTGTTTGGCTCTTAACAAAGCCATCAAATTTTATGCTGATTATCGAAAACATGCAGCTGAAGTTAATAGTCGAGCACAATTAAGCAAGGGGGATTTCTTTGAATGCATTCGGTGTTTTTGAAACAATTTGATTAACTATAAATTTCAAGCGTTATGCAATATGAGCGTCCAAGGGGAAGCATTAACAAATAAAACTTACCCAAGGAATTGAAAACAAATTCATGGTTTTTATGTAATGCAAAATCAATAAATAAAAACAAATGTTAAGCACTTAAAATATAATCCATAAAATGATAGTAAAATACATTAAGCTAAATGCGAAATTATAGCAGTTATTTCTGATTTTTATTTTTTCGATTAGGGAAAAACAGATAGGCTTTTGATTTTTATAAGAATGTTGAAAAAATTTAGTTATTACCTAATATAAATTTTCAATGAAAATATTCAAAATTATTTGTATGAGATAAATTTTAACAGTTCAGCCCCTGGTTAACTTCTTTGTCAGCTACTTTCCATGATCATTATAAAATCAATAGCTGTGTGTTGTAATTTGAATGTTAAAAATTCATAAATTATCGCTTTGGCACAAAGGGTAAACCGAAAACAATGGCTGATTTATGGATATTAAAGTGATCACTTACTGAGCAACCGTATCAAAGGTAATTGTAGAATGCAAATGCAAATAACCAGAAACTCAAATATCGCAGAATGACAACGTAAAGTGTGTTATTATTTATTCTATAGACTTCTAAAGGCGCTGAGGGGATATTTATTGGATTGGGAATTGCATTGGCCAACAGCAGCCAGCAATTTTCGGCCAATCCCCGCCAGCCTCCGTCTCCGCATCCTGCTGCAATCTTCACCAGCGTTTTTGTTTTTTTGTGAAAGGCAACCACCGACTGCCATTGAGTGCTACAGATATTTTCTGTTCGGTCGCAGGCTGCTGGCCTGCAGTTCTACATAGTGAATGCCTTGCCCCAGTTTTCCCGTCACATCTATATGTACAGATCAGGGGGAAAACTTTCTAAACCGCGCCCCAAAAAATACATATTTCGCTACGGCCATGAAATTTGCATGCTGACCACAGGCTTTGGTCCAATAGCAAGTTCAAGTCGTTCGTTCAACCTTTATGACACTTGACCACAACGAAGTGGAGTGCATTTTTGTGGTCGTGGTCAGCTCCTCACCTTCTCACCTGGGCGTTTGTTGCTGTTACACAAATTGCGGCGAATTAACTTCTCATTTTCCCTCGCAACGACTTCCGCTCTTAACCCATTGTTGCCACTGCCGCGGCGGAAGCAGCGAAAGTGGTGAAATCCATCGAAGACAATAGCGGAGGCGCCACCACATCTTTAACGGTCCAACGACAAAATGCAAATCTCGTGTAACCTGGACCATCTAAAAACGCTTTACGAGCAATGGGGCACGAAACATATAGTACACAGGAATAAATTGGTATTTTAATATGTTTAAATTATTAATACATCACTATAGTGGTGAGCATCAATAAAATGTTTAGAAAATATAAAGAAATTATCGCTAACAATTTCAATAACACAAAATTGTTTACCCACTTTCAACATTTAATAAATATCTGTAGATATTTCAATATCTGATAAAAATATTTAATTTTATAAATTCACAGTGAGATCATACAACTTATAGGAAAAAAAAAATAATATAAATATTACTGCGCTCAAGGACATTAATATTTAATATGTTTTATATTGAGTACAAAATACGGTTGTTTATTTTCTAATTGAATGAACGATCACTTTAACAGATCACAAATTATTCCATAAATATAATTATATTAATATATAGTTCGATTGTTTTTTTTGTGTCCATATGGAACCGCCTTATAAGTATAGTGCATAAATTTGTGCATGGGAATAACGACGCTCTCGAGTGGGTTCTCGAGGCTTTCACGGTTTATTAAGGCTGTTCATGTGGCGTTAAATGTTAAGACCTCGCAGTGCCAAGGTAAATGCGAGAGCAAACACATTTTAATGGCATTCGCATTCCAAAAGCAAAAGCCAAAGCCAAAGGAAAAGGAAAAGAAAAGGCTTTGAGGCAGGCCTAACAAAACAAACCCGAAAAACCGCATAAACAAATCAATGTGCGGAGTGGAGGAAGTCCATGGCAGACGCATGGGAGTTGCAAGTCGCTCCGGCTTTGATGGCCGCCAAGTGATAGAAGTGGTCAGAAATCAGAAACGAGCGCCCCAAATCCAACCCAGAGCCATTGGGACCACACAAAGACCCCAGACCAGATGAAAGGGTCGCTGTTTCTGTTTCTGTTTCGGTTTCTGTCTCCCAATCCCAAACCCAAACCCAAACCCATTTCCAAACCCCGACCCCTCGTTCGATTTTTCATTTGACGACGTTCCCGCCCACACCATAAATGTGGTGTCTGTCCCCAGGCGCTGAAATCACCGCATTGAACTTGAAAGTTTGCTCTGTGCGGACCGGACCGCACCGCAAAAAGAGACCCAGACCCCCACACAGATCCACACAGATCCACAGATCCAGATCCCAACTGACAATTGTATCGCGATTGACCGCCGGGCAGGGAACAAATGTAAATGCACTCTGAAATTGGCTTCAGCTGAAATAATAAGAAGGCTGGCCCCCAGACTTTAAAGTCGGTTCCATATCGGAGGCTGAGAGTAAAAAGCACCAAGATCAGGAGGAGCCTTGCTTGCTGGGCCAACTTACCAGATAACGACACCCTTTAATTGGCCTAATCGAGGCAATAACTCAATTTTATCAGCTGCCACATTCAGTGCAAGGCGCTAATAATATGCTGCTAAAGAAGATGACCAATTACATGGAGATTCGTTAAAATTCGTTAAATTTCCCTTGATTGACACATTCGAGTGTCATGGAAGAAACTGATTTATTTTCAAAAGTATTATGTTAATGATGTGCTACAAAATAAGCTTGGACAGAATACTCAAACAGGTTCGTTAAAATTCCTCAAAGAAAATATTTAATGTGTCAATTGATTGACATATTTGTATGTTTTAAAAGAGGAAAACTTTAATGATACACTAAGAAAATTTTCATGAATTAAATACCTTTACTGGGTTAAGTAAATTTATGATTAATAGAAGTAAATTTACAAAAATTCTAGTGATATAAATTTATATAAAATGTATATGTGGGTCAATACCCTAGGTTTTCCATTTTTGATACAAAATTGAAAAAAAAACACACCTTTTTAGAAAACACGTTACCTGTTGATTGACATATTCGTATGTCATAAAAATGCTGATTTATGCTCTGCCAGGGTGCGTAAACAAATTCATGGGAACATCAGCCAGAGATTAAGTTTTGCGGCTGGTGGAACCAGTTTGCCCTTAACCCGCTGGCGCTCCCTTTATCAACTGTCACCTCGCGTGGAGTGACGCACCCAACCCAGAACCCAGTACACAGAACCCAGAACCCGACGCTACGTGACCAAGTGACAAATTGCAGACGAACGGCGACGAAGGACGGGCAACTTCAATTTCTCTGCCATGAACTTGAAAGATGGAATTTCTCCAACTTTTTGAGTGGCTGCGGTGGGGCCAGGAGCCGAAGTGGGTGGGGAATTTTTAACGGGACAGGGCGGAAAGTGCAACGAACTGCAATTCCAATCATTAAGCTGGGTGTGTCCTTCGCACGCTGAATATCCATAAATTGATATAAGTTATGCAAGGCGAAAAGGGAAGTCTTACGCATCTCTGTTGCCCACAAAAATTTAATGCAAGTTTCGCAATGCAGAGCTTATCGACAGACCCTTTTATTTATGATCCTTTGTCTCCGATTGCAATAAACACCCACGCCTTGCTGGGAAAAAATAAAAAACAGAAATAATATCTGGGAGATATTGGTACAGTAAAATAAAGATTTTATATGTGTGTGTTTTATGTACAAATTAAACAATCTAATAAATAACTCTATATAGCATGATACAAAAGTATGTTATGATTTTAAGTCGTACACGAAAGTGCCTCTAAAAAGTTTCATCTCAGGGAACAGTTAAGTTTCACAATTATCACGATTTTCCCTTTTATCGAAGTATGAAAAACTATAGGTTTCATTTCATAAATATATAATTTTTTAAATACATCATAGCCGCTAAATTCAATAAAAAATAATTCACGTTTTTATGTAAAAAAATGCATACAAAAACAATCAAATGCTTAGAAAATATAAATGAAGTTGTTTCATCGAGTATAAGTGCAAACTTGATTTTTCACTAAACAGTGGAACCGAAATAAAAGTTTCATCGCTCTAATTAAAAGTTCTAAGCTGCTCGATAAAGTGAAGACAAAAGCTAATTGCCACATTGTTTACCCGTTGCAGGCACCTCCAGGAATTGCTAGACGGGTCCATTAGCAGTCAATCAGCCGAAGAGCCCCGGGAGGCGAAAAGGAGGTCCAGCAGAAGATACAGATACGGCCAGTGGAAAGATACAGAATGCACGAGAGACAAGTGAAGAAGTGAGTGCCCGTCTCCGTCTCAGTCTCACTTAGCAGCCAATTGGCTATAACATTTGCGATCCAATTACAGGTTGAAGGGCGGCCATTATGTGGCCACGCACGGTCGCCTCACCCCGGATCCGCCCTATGTCCACTCAAACAGGGGCTACTCGACGGACGGGGACGAAACCCACTCGCACCGCGCCCCCTCCGAAAGGACCTACTCGGAGTACACGCTGACCCACGAGCGCATCTCCCCACAGTCCCACTCGCAGTACAATCCGTCGCGCAAGAAGCGCGCCTCGTCCGCAGGTCATAATAACCACCACCAGCACCTCCAGAGCAGCTACAGCCACAGTCAGATGGGCCTCTCCAGTTCGCCGGACAACGGAGGACCCCGCCCGCTCAGCGGTCCGCCGCCCACGCGCCAGCCCCCGCGTGCCCCCTCCGCCCTCAGCTACGACCAGGCCGGAGACGCCGGCAGCGACATCTATGTGACCAGTGCTGCCTACAAGGCGCCATCCGAGATCAGGCAAGTCCTTATCCCCACTTTAACCCACTTTCATATGTTGTCATCGATTCCCTTCCCCTTTATAGTCGCTACAGCCAGCGACCTGTCTCGCGAGGAGCTCCTCGTAGTGTCTACTCGGTGGCCAGCACTGCCAAAACGGGACGCAGTGCCCGTTCGACGACCAGGAGGGGCGCCAAGATCGAGACCATGTCCGCTCCCAATCCATTCTGCCCCAACGTGAAGGGCGTCTGCTGCCTGATGCTGCTGCTGAACCTGGGCCTGATCCTGGTCACTTTGGGTTTCGTCATCGTGGTGCAGTTCTACGAGCCTGTGTATGTGTGGATCCTGGGCATCGTGTTCCTGATCTTCGGCTTCCTCACGCTCATTGGCTGCATGATCTACTGCGTGTATGTGTTCCGGGACGCCAAGACGCCGTCCCAGGTGCGAAATGAGGATCTCTACTGGACGCGTCACTGGCAGAAGAACATTGGCTACACGCCGCAGGAGATCAACTACAAGGCGGACAAATACGATGCGTACTCCGATCGCTATTCGGTCAGCAAGTTGAGTGGGAAATATTCGGATCGCGAGAGCCAGCGATATTGATTCTTTGTTATCCGTGGCAGTCGATTGGACTAGGGGATCCTTTAACCTTTAATTGCGATGCCCGGAGAAACCCGGCATAAACCATTTATATCTTAACTAATTGTAAGACTATGTACTAGTTCTAAACGGTTATTAACAAGGCCCCTCAACGTACCTGCTGCAAGTTGCTTGCTAGTTTGTATGTTTGTTAGTGAGAAACTGGACGGAATCGAGAGGATACACGAGAGTATTGTAATCTGCCATATTTGAGAAGGTTTACCGCTCGTTCGGCTAATCAACATGAGAGTTTTATGCTAAAATTGTAACTGCAATTGTAACACATGAGAAATAAACAAACGAATAATACGTAATACAGACAGCAACACTAAGTATTTTGTGAACTTTTACTACCGGTTGCTTGTTTAATTTTTACCCACAAATGAACTAATTATTCGTAAGCCCTTTATTTACGATTTTTTTCTGTTCTTATGAAAAAACCCAACATACTTTTTAAGAAATTAGAAAAATTAAATTTAAAAAGCGATAAGAAATGTTTGAATTACCATCTCTAACAATCGCCAGGGCAGCACAAATCTGCATTCAGTCTGGCAACTCTACAGTCGACTATTTTTGGTATATTTAAGCCTTCAAGAAACGGTCACATTGCGGTGTGGGAAATAAACAAAGTGCAAATTGCTAAGAAAATTGCCAAATACCGCTAAAATGTCGTTCCATTTGGGCACCAAAGAGCGCCTACTCCTCCTCATCGACGACATTGAGATGATAGCCAAGGAGCTGATCGAACAGGCGCACCAGAAGATCTCCAGCACGGAACTGGTGGACTTGTTGGACCTGCTGGTGGCCAAAGACGAGGAGTTCCGAAAAATGCTGGAACTGGCAGAGGAGCAGGCCAAGGTGGAGGAGGCAATGGACCAGCTCCGCGCCAAGGTGGAGGTGCACGTAAGTGGATCTTTCTGTGGGTGAAGAAGGAGTATTTAATGGTTTCTACATCTTAAAACAGGATCGGGAGATACAGAAGCTGCAGAAATCGCTGAAGGATGCAGAGCTCATCCTGTCCACAGCCATTTTCCAGGCGCGCCAGAAGCTGGCCAGCATCAACCAGGCGAACAAGCGACCCGTGTCCTCAGAGGAGCTCATCAAGTACGCCCATCGGATTAGCTCCGCCAATGCGGTCAGTGCTCCGTTGACATGGTGCATTGGTGACCTCAGGCGTCCCTATCCCACGGACATCGAGATGCGCAACGGACTACTGGGCAAGTCCGAGCAGAACATTAATGGAGGTCCAGTGACGCTGCAGAACAGTGGAATTCCCTCGGAGCAACAGCGCACGCTCTCCGGCAGCGGGGGCAGTGGGAGTGGCAGCGGGGCGGGCGGCGAGGTGCCCAATGCCTTCCAGAACCAATTCAACTGGAATCTGGGCGAGCTGCACATGACCATGGGTGCTTCTGGGAATACGGTGGCGCTGGAAACTCGCGCCCAGGACGACGTGGAGGTCATGTCCACCGACAGCTCTAGCTCCAGTTCCAGCGACTCGCAGTAGGATCGGGGGTATAATATATCTTATAAGCTATTAGTAGTAAGTATTTAATAAAAACGAATTGTAAGAAAAAGTTTTATTCAAAGTTAAATGGGTTTTGGGTAACTTGCCCAAAATATTAAGTACAAAATATAAGGTAGTGCTACAAACAAGGGATTTTAATGTACTTTAAAGTTAGACAAAACAAAATAAATCATAAATTATTATTTCTTCTTCTTTTCTTTGCCATTCATTCCATATATCTTCTTTCTTTATTTTTTCAAAAAAGGAGATAAAATATCGGATAACGATTTAAGCAATTTTCCGATAAGTAGCCATTCACAGCGAACGATAATATCAGTGGAGCGATAGTTATGCGATGGTTCTTCTTCTTACTTTGACAGCTCTCAAACACGAACATATTTTAGTTTTGCTTTGAAAATGGAAATGCAACGCGAATGCGGTGTGTTTTAAGTAGCTAAAATGTGGCCAAGGTGTAGTCTAGTGTTGGCGCCCCTCGCAGATCAGAATCGTGTGCGTCTCTAACGAAAGCGAAGCCCCGAAAACCAGTGCAGAAAACCGACCCCCAAGCCCGCAGTGTCTGTGTACAGAAGGCGAAGCGAAGCGAAGGCTCGACTCAAACCAATTGCAATATAAAATCGTGGAAGTGGAGTGGTCAGGGAGTGACAGCAGCGCCACCGACACCGCCATCGCCACCGCTCCGCCACATCTGCCGCT
Organism: Drosophila oshimai; assembly: GCA_018150695.1. Taxonomy (NCBI): domain Eukaryota; kingdom Metazoa; phylum Arthropoda; class Insecta; order Diptera; family Drosophilidae; genus Drosophila; species Drosophila oshimai. Next base: position 258,383 of record JAECWM010000005.1, on the reverse strand, counting down.
GCAGCACCCCGCATCCGCATCCCCAGTCGGGTTACATTACACACACAACACACCCGTCATCACACCACACTTTTTCTTTTCACCGCATACCAAACCAAACCGAACCAAAACCGATCCGATATTGTTGGTAAATTGGCCAAAAGGAGACATGATAATTTGTTTGATTTCTGCACACTGCATGTTTAAATTGTTGTAAAGTGTAAAGCAAGGCCAACAATAAAGGAATCTAAAGTTAGAAGCCCATACCCATTACCACAGTCTCCACAGACATGATGATTCAAGAGCCCGTGCAGGTAAATCGATAGCTACTCCGTCTATTTGGACTTTTTCAATATCTCTCCCCCCTTTTAAGGCCGCCATATGGCACTGCCTGAACTACTACGACTTCAAGGATGCTGTTTTCCTGGCGGAGCGCCTCTGCTCGGAAGGTAAAGGTCAAGGTCCCTGCGCTCCCATGGGTACATTACTGATTTTTCCCCTTGTATAACTTTGCAGTGGACAGCGACGAAACGATATTCCTGCTGGCCACCAGCTACTTCCGCTCGAACCAGGTGCACCAGGCCTACTGGCTGCTGAAGGAGAAGACGCGTCGCTCGCCGCAGTGCCGCTTTCTACAGGCCAAGTGCGCCTATCAGCTGAAGAAGTACGCGGAGGCGGAGAGCGCCCTGATCTCGACTGGATTCGCGGACGCTAAGAACTGCGATGAGCTGCAGCGGGACTTTGGGGATCTGGCCTGCTTCGCCTACCAGCTGATGGCCCAGATCTGCGTGCGGACCGAGCGCAATAAGCTGGCCATCAGTGCATTGAGACGGGCACTCAAACTGAATCCGTTTATGTGGCATGCGTTCGCAGATCTGTGCCTGCTGGGCCAGGACACGGATGCGGCGGCCATATTCCAGATCCAAAGCACAGATGTGTTCAACACCTGCCAGGGCAGCAGCGCCAACGCCAATGCCATGGTGCTGTTCGGGGCCGAGCAGCAGAACCAGCAGCAGCAGGTGCACCAGTCGCTGATCACGAACCTAAGCAATATCTCCAACTACATACTGACCACTCCGGTGGACCAGCAGCAGCAGCAGCTGAATCAGAACCAGAACCAGCAGGTGCAGCAGCTTAGCCAGAATCACAACAGCAGCAACAACAACAGCAACCTGGTGACGCCCATCAACAATAACAATAACAACAACAATCTCAACAGCTCGATCAACATGCTGCGCGGCGGTCTGGGGCAGAACTCCGGCATGCTGGCGATGCTGGAGGACACGCCTATGGGCTATCCGCAGGACCCAGTGGCCCAGCAGCAGCAGCAGCTGTACGACATGAGCAGCGGAACACCCTTCCGCAAGCAGTTCAAATACCTTTCGGCCATCTCACCGCCCACTCCCAGCTTCGGCATTATGCCGCTGACTAGTCCCTGCCCCGGCAACGATGGCTCCTTCATCGGCAACCACACTCCCGTGATGAACATCAGCTACTCACCGATGACCCAGATGCTGGTCGAGGTCAACCAGGAGCCCAAGATATTGGGCAAGAAGCTGAAGACGCATGTGGGCGGGCTCATCAATCGCAAGGAGGGCAGCCTCAACAAGCCCGCCGTCTTCACCCAGGCCGGAAACATAACTCCCCGCACCCCGAACAACAATAATGTGGGCAACAATGGCAACTTGAACGTGCCGCCCAATCCCAACGCTGCAGTGCGTCGCAGCTCGCGGCTGTTCAGCAACTCGTATTCGGTGAAGGAGAACAACAAGTCGCCCAACATAGCCAACAAGTTCGTGCAGCCGCGCTCGCCGCCCCGAAAAACCAAGTCGCGGATGACCAAAATCTGCCTGAATAACGAACTGATCGAGGAGAAGTCCCATCATCTGTCTGAGAAGCGCAAGGAGAAGGTGGAGACCATCACCTCCTCGGGGGCGAACAACAACAGCGGAGGCCGCAGTGCCGCCGAGGAGGCCAAGGTCCTGCTGAACAACAGCCTAAACAACGCCCAGACGATGGCCCACCAGCTGCTGGGCCTCAAGAAGCAGTCGGCAGATGGGCTGATGGCCCTGCTTCGGGACCTGGCTGAGGCCTATCAGCTGCTGTCCAACTTCCAGTGCAAGGCGGCCGTAAAGCAGCTGGAGACGACGATACCAAAGCACCATCTCAACTCCAGCTGGGTGCAGTCGCTCATCGGACTGGCCCGCTACGAGATGCGGGACTACGAGGCAGCTGTGGGGATCTTCGAGGGCATCCATAAGGCGGAGCCGTGTCGCCTGGACTACATGGAGATCTACTCGTCCTCGCTGTGGCATCTGCAGCGCGAGGTGGAGCTGTCTGCCTTGGCCCAGGATCTGATTAGCCAGGACAAGACCAGCCCGGTGACCTGGTGCGTGTCCGGAAACTGCTTCTCCCTGCAAAAGGAGCACGAAACAGCCATTAAGTTCTTCAAGCGGGCTGTCCAGGTGGACCAGGACTTCGTCTACAGCTACACGCTGCTGGGCCACGAGCTGGTGCTCACCGAGGAGTTCGACAAGGCGATGGACTACTTCCGGGCCGCCGTGCTCAGAGATCCGCGTCACTACAACGCCTGGTTCGGCATCGGAACCATCTACTCCAAGCAGGAGAAGTATGAGCTGGCGGAGACCCACTACGTGAAGGCTCTGAAGATCAATCCGCAGAACTCGGTGATCCTGGTGCACATCGGGGCCATGCAGTTCTACATGAAGAAGAAGGACCAGTCGCTGCAGACGCTGAACACGGCCGCTACGCTGGACCCGAAGAATCCGCTGACCCGATTCCATCGCGGTTCCATCTACTTCTCGCTGGGCAAGTACCAGGAGGCACTGCGCGAGCTGGAGGAGCTCAAGGAGATCGTGCCCAAGGAGTCGGTGGTGTTCTATCTGATCGGCAAGATCCACAAGACGCTGGGCAACATGGACCTGGCGCTGATGCACTTCAGCTGGGCCACCGACCTAGATCCCAAGGGGGCCAACAATCAAATCAAAGATGCCTTCGACTCCATGGCCCATCCCAGCTGCTGTCCGGCCAACAATACCGCCCTGGATGTCGACCTGGAGCCCACGTCGGAGCGCTCGGACGACTCCACGCAGGCGCAGCAGGACGGCAGCTACGACAGCGACTACTAGGGAGCTGCGACTCCAAATCCATGCGGTTGTATATACGTTAAACAGAAAAACAGTAAACAAAGGAATACATAGAGGAACAGAAACCAGATCGATTGCTGCTGTATTGTCGTAGAGAAAGCAAACCAATTATGAAGTATAATAAAGTCTAGATAACGTTTAGCATTAGTAATTTAAAATATACAACAAAGTAAATGGTTTAAACAAAATTGTGCACTCTGAAAGTCTAAGGCAAAATAACAAAAAACAAAACATTAAATACCACTTAAAAATATACAAAGAAAGATACATTTTAAATGTTAAGTTATAAGAATCCGGATCTTATGGGACTTAAATTTGATTCATTTTAAGTGTAATAGGCAAATTATTTATAAGAGAATCAACTCTAGATGTTAACACGATTAGTTTGTCTAATCCTGCATCTCTTCATCCACTTCATTTTTAATCTGAAAATGCAGGAGCTGCTCGTGGGTCATTTTCTGGGTCAATTCCATGACACACTGCAGGCGCTCCAGCTGCACATCTAACATGTTGGCCACGGCGGGCAAGTGCTCCTCAAGCAAAATGTATTTCCGCGGGAACTGCACCTTCAATATGTTTGGTACATCCTTGCTGCCGAAGATATCGCCAATGGAATCGCTCAGGGACTCGGTCTGGGAACTGTCGGAATCAGGCTCCGGTGGGCATTGGCCTGTGAACTGGCCCAGAAACCCACGATGGCGGGGCTGATGGGCGGTGTTGAACTGACGGAGCCGTTGAACGACGAAGGTGAATAAAACTGGTGTCCCTCTGGGGCGGCAACTGGTGTACAAAATGGGCTGGATACTGAGGAGGCAGCTTCGATGGAGACGACGATGTTCCTAGTTGGGTTTTGGAAACCTTGGCCTTAGTTTTTAGTTGATGATCTGGAATCGTTGGTTGGAGTTTTTCATCCTTGACCGTCAACGGTTTTTTTGGCTTTGGCCCAGGCTTCAATTTGGGCTGAGAGCTTTTCTTCCTTTGGACATTTCTCGGGGAGATTCCTGCTCTTTTAATGTGTACAATTTTTTTCGATGGCTTCAAGTGCACGATGTCGTTTAAGGGTTTCAGTGGCACCTCATCTTTTGAAGACTTCAGGTGCACAACTTTATTAGCCGGCTTCAAGTGTACAATTTTAGACGAAGGCTTCTCCTGTTGGCAACGTAGCTGGCTGCAATCATCTTCCGTTTCCCCAAACAATTGAGGAGAACGGCTTCTTGGCGGAATCACCGGCAAGTCCCTGATTTCCTTGTCGATCAGGCGCTGCGATCTCCGTACTTGCGAGCTCTGCGATCCATCATTATCTGGCCAGCATCCTGAACAGTAGGTGGACGCCGGACTTGGAGTCAGTGCTCGCCTATCCATACTTTAAAATATTACGCTCACAACACGTAGTAAATTAAAATATATTACAAAACTTCCGTTGGTCACTAAATTAAAAAGTAACTAACGGACCTACTCGATAAAAAAACTTGGGTTATCGAATGGGTAAAATAACACTAGAGTTGCCAAGTACCAGAAAAAGTTCAAATTTGTTAAGTGAACAACTTAAGTTTATTTCTAAATATTTAATAGTAGGTACAACTGCGCTTATTTTTTATTAACATAAAAATATCTTGACAGATGGGTTAACTTTGTATTTTAATTATATTCACATATTTCCTGTACACTTACATTTGTTTATCTTTTCTGAATCAAAACCAACGGAAGCTTTGTACAAAATTTATTAAATGAATTTGAATTGGTCGTATATGAAATTTTAATGATTGCATTTTTGTTGCTAAGAGTTTTTACCATAAATTCAACATATCAATGTCGAAATTTTCCGTGTTTTACTATTTCTAGCAAGAGCATATACATCTTCAGGGCTATATATTTTGGTAGGATCACTTAGTATTTATTTAAAAGTATTAATTTATGGTTCCTTTCTGAAATTAAAGAATCAATAAAAAGTTTTTTTAATAAGAATATAAACCTTTGTTAACAAATATGAACAAAATGTGCTCTAAAATAAAAGTTAATTCAACGATTCTAAAAAACCAGTTGAGCTAAATTCAAAGATTCTGAAATTTTACAGAAAATGGAATACCCTAAATCGACCGAACCTGCCAAAATGCAAAACGTGTTATTTTCTCGCTAACTATCACTGGTCACATTGGGATTTGAGTAAAATTCTACTGTTTTTGTTGTCCTGTTGTAAAATTTTGTAATATGACAGACCCTGGTATCGCCGGCTACAACATTACGAAGGATCCGGCTTTGGTGAAAAATCGCATATTTCTGGGCAACCTGCCGCCGTGCACGCGCGAGGAGTTGGTGAGTATTAGCCAGCCGTACGGAAAAGTCCTCGGGTCGATGGTGCAGAAGAACTACGGATTTGTTCAGTTTGAAACGGAGGAGCTGGCCAACAAAGCAGCGTCCGCCCTGCACAAATCCACCTTCAAGAACAACATGCTGACTGTGCGCAACGCAAGCATTAAGTCGAAGGCGGCCAATGCAAATGCCAAACGGAATCCGATGCATCCGGGGGCACCGGCAGCCGTTCAGGGTGGGCTCGTCATGTCCGCGGCTGCGGTGGCTTCTGGCCCGCCTTTGATCAACGACTGTGAGATCATCGTGGTGAACCGCGACAACACGTAAGTATGGTTACACATCACCCTCTACCATGTTTTCATTCAACTTTTTCCTGCAGAAAGTACGCCGAGTACATCGAAGAAAGACTGAGGAATGCAGGAATGCGGGTAGATGTGCTGTTCCCAAACGAGGATGTCATGCTGGGCAAGGTGCTGGCCAACATCTCCTCCCGTGGATGCCTCTATGCGGTGCTTGTGACTCCGCAGCACGAGGACCTAAACAGCATCACAGTGAACATCTTGTATGGAGTGCCCGCCGAGCACCGCAACATGCCACTGGAGGACGCCATCACCCTTGTTGCCACCGACTTCAGGCTGAAGAAGCAGCGCGATGCTGTCTCCACACCGTCTGTTACCACAGCCATTCACAAGGGACAGCGGCGACATCCCGATCAAATGCAGAATCTTTTCGAGAGACTGGCCGATAATCATCCACTCACCGCTTCACAGTACGAGGTTGTCCTCAAGTACTTGGAGGGCGAGCGCGAGGAGCAGCTGAAGCGGGAGGTGGGTGAGGCCAATGCTCTGGCCAAACTAAAGGCTCCCGATCCGGAGATTGAGCTGCAAAAGAAGATCCTTAACATTATGAACAAGCCGGCAGTGACGGAAATAAGCACCGAACTCTTATATCCCACTTTTGATGCGGTTAAGGAGGACAAGAGGCTGATGGAGCTGCTGGGCGACGAACGCGTCATGGGGGCTTTGAAGAGCATTTACAACTCGGATCTAAAGCAGACTATAGCAGAGTTCTTATAGATACTCAGTATTTAATATATGAAATACGATAACAACTAGAAAAAAATGGTTCTTTTAAGGCCAGGATCGCTTGGCTTCGTGTCCCTCGTACTTTCCGCGATACTTGAGGCCCGTGACCAGCGTGGAGCTCTTGGGGAAGGCCGTCTTGCCATCAAATTTGGTGTCCGTCTCGGGATTGAAGCGCAAGTACTCGTACTGGATGTGCAGATTCTCCGGCAGCTCCACACGCTTCAGGGCGTCCAGTGGCACGGTGGTGTCTACGGAAGTTTCGTAGAAGGCGATTACATCACCGACGGTACGCAGCTCGTGCACCTGGGAGTTGGGAACTCCGTGCTGCAGCTCCTGGAAGCAGGCGGACAAGAACTGAAACTTTTCGGAGAGATTCTCCAACTTATCTCCTTTCAGTTGAAGTGAGGCGGCCACAGAGCGCACCCGATCCGCTGCGTCTTTGGGTGGCGAGTACGGCTTGTGGGGACGCAGGAAGCTAAGAAGAGAGGGTAATAAATATGTGATTTGGGTGAATCTATGTAAAAGTACTTACCCCTTGGCGGCAATGGATTCACTAACAGCAGATAAAGAGCTGGTCTTCGTTGGCTTCGCCTTTGCAGCCTTGGCGGCGGAGGCAAAACATCTCTGCATGCTTCCCACAAGCTGAAATCACAGGGTCATTTTATTTAAACAAAAATAATCTTAATTTTTACTCACCGTTGAGGTTTTACGTAAATTCGCTGCCATTGCAATAATCAGTGTGACCAGAAAAAAATGCAGACGCGTGAATAAAAATACTAAAACTAAATTAAGCAGTTAAATCTGGTAATAACAAAAATAATAAAAGATTTTTTTAAATTTTACATGTTTTAAATTTCCTGAATCATATTTAAAATAATATTTAAAAAATAACGTACTTTAATGATTCTTTAATACAAAGATTATAAAGTCGAAATGTCTTTTAATCACTGATAACATCTACATGACTAAAACATCTTATTTAAAATTTGTAGTAAATGATTATTTTAAAGGCTTAGAAGGACGACGTATCTTTATCAAACATTATAAATTAAGCTAATGCGCCGGAAAATTAAACTACATTTTTTTGTACAAAAGTTGTTTTTTTTTGCAATTATACAAACTTTAAGACGTGCAAACACTAGCTAGAATGTTTTTTTTGTGTCAACAGATATTTTTTGATAGTTCAACAAGTTGTTAAAAATGTTGCAGTTGTTAAAAAATAATCCAGTTCAGATGTTAGCGACTGTAAAGACACACATTTGGGCAACATTCGTTCAAATACAAGTTTGACTTATCGACACAGTAAGGTCCGATTAGGGAAAACTCGTAAACTATACCGAATTTATTTAAATTTGTTTTGGTACACATTCAATATACCTTTAATTATAATTAATTCATTAAAATAAAATCGATTTTTTTTTAATTTTCACAGTAGAAGACCCCCCAAAACGTTTCGCATAATAATAAAAACAGCTCACACCATTACAAAATGGATTTCTGTGCAGAATTTTGAATTTAAGAATTTAGATACAGTACAGTAGGTAGTCATCTCGAAATGGATCCACACATTCGTGATTTTTAAAAAGAGCTTATTAACAATATATCAGCCATCTCTGTCTTCACAACACGCCGTTAAGATAACAAAACGACGTTAAGATAACAGCACGTCTGGATATTTTAGCGTCTTATTGGAAGTCCGCGCAGCCACACTTTTTTCCTTCTTTTGGCTCTCGTTTCCGGCGCGGTAGGTGCAGCAAATTTTTGCTCCACGTTTTTGGATTAAATTAACAATTAAACTCTTATTTCAGCGTTGACTAGTACATTCAACAAACGAAATGGTGGGTTCCTGCAAAAAATTTCCACAAAACTTTCCAGCAAGCCGGCCAATAACCTGCAAATGCCAGCGGAACAGCCGTCCACGTGCAACGTGAAGCTTCCTGCGGCTGAATGTCCCGAAAAAACATTTATTTACGTGCGGCGGAAAGTCTGTGGTGCTTGAAGTGCATACCGATTGCAGTTTAACCAAAAACTATAGAACAACAATTGTAAACATTGCACAAATGCTTGCAATTCAGTGTGAATCGGAAGAGGCTTTGCCCGACCCAAAACAATATGGCTAATCAGTGTATTTCGTTTGCAGGGTATTGATATCAACCACAAGTACGATCGCAAGGTTCGCAGAACCGAGCCCAAATCCCAGGATGTCTACCTGCGACTGCTCGTCAAGGTAAGGCCAATATCATGGAGATTCCTAGGAGAATGTGATGATAACGTGTGTTTTTTGTTTTCCCCTGCAGCTGTACCGGTTCCTGCAGCGACGCACCAACAAGAAGTTCAACCGCATCGTCCTGAAGCGCTTGTTTATGAGCAAGATCAACCGCCCACCGATGTCGCTGCAGCGCATCGCTCGCTTCTTCAAGGCGGCCAACCAGCCGGAGTCCACCATCGTGGTCGTTGGCACCGTCACCGACGATGCTCGTCTCCTGGTTGTGCCCAAGGTCACCGTGTGCGCCCTGCACGTCACCCAGACCGCTAGGGAGCGCATCCTGAAGGCTGGCGGAGAGGTTCTGACCTTCGATCAACTGGCCCTGCGCTCGCCCACCGGCAAGAACACCCTGCTGCTGCAGGGCAAGCGCACCGCGCGCACTGCCTGCAAGCACTTCGGCAAGGCTCCCGGTGTGCCCCACTCGCACACCCGCCCCTATGTCCGCTCCAAGGGACGCAAGTTCGAGCGCGCTCGTGGTCGTCGCTCCAGCTGTGGCTACAAGAAGTAAGCACCTGTACTTGGCTGGTTTGTCTGGATTTGGAGCCCTTTTGGTTAAGATAATGATTTTTCTCGCTGCCTGTGTGAAATCGACGGCAATAAAGAAGTTTTATTCCAAAAGGTGAAACTAATAATGTCCTTAAAGCTATGTGGTCTATGTGAATCTAGTGGAGGTGCGTGCTCCAGTAGTTGATCAGCGGTTGATCTTGGGGCTGCACGCCCAGCACCTTCTTCAGTTTTCCCTGGACGCTTGTGGATTTGGCGTGGTTGAGGCAGGTCACTTTGCTGTGGAGAAGAAACGCGGTTATCTTATGGAATTTGGATTATCTCAAGGACTACTCACTTCTTCCACTCCTCGATGAGGACCTTCGTCTGCTTGTTGAGCACCAGTTCTGTGAAGTTCTTCTCCTCCACCGCCTTCAGAAGTTTCACCATGAGATCCGGCACTGAGGAGAGATTTTACGATCTTAGATGTGCAAGGAATTCAATTGGTTCCAGTTTCCACGGAATTTCTGGGGGTGCGATGAGACTTTCTACATATACGCGCATTAAATCAACAGGTTTTTGAATCGTGTTGTTCCAAAGATCAATTTTTAAAGGATTTACGTGAAAGTTAAGTTTGCTTAAGCAAAATAAGTGGAAAGCGAAACAGGCATAGAATTAGATCAAAGTTAATGAGAATCAAATAATTATTTTTATAGTCATTGAAAAACCTATCGCAGATTCTGTGAAAATGAAAACCAGAACTTGATAGTTCAACTTACGTTTTCTAGGTAGCTCCCCAGGCCACTTGACGGACACCTCATGTCCGTTGACGTGCTTGTCCAAGAAGTCGATTCGAAATACTGAGCCACTGGCCATGGGAACGGCTATGTCGTTGGACACGGATATGATCTTGTACTCCGAGCTTATGGAGTGCTGGTGCTGGGCATCGATGCGCATGAGGTTGTGCATGGGCTCGGGCAGAAGCTTCTTCAGGCACACCATGAACCGGAAGGTCTTCCTCGGATCCCCACGGACCACGATCTTGACCCCAGTAAGGGCACAGTAGCACACCGTGGCAAACTCCTCCTTGCGCACCACGCTCTTGAGATGACGCAGCGAGAAGAACTCCTCCAGGTCGGGGTCATCAATGCTCTCGATCATGGGCAGGGTGGAGCTGTTGTAGGTGAGTCGCTGGGCGGGCGGACGACCGCTGCTTTGCGGTGGCAACCAAGGCAGGTTGCCAAAGGTCACGTGCTCGGTGAGGAAGCGGGAGCCGGCCAGCAGGAGCCACGAGAAGTGCGAGTGCAGGTGGGCGAAGATGTGCTCCTCCCCGTTAGCTCCAACAACGAGCGGGAGGTGTGAATCAGGAACTGTGCTCCCGACAGACGTCGCTGCCTCTCTGAGTAGGTGAGCTCCTCCGCCTCCTTGGTCTTCCTGGCAGCCGCCTGCAGCTCCGTCGAAACCTTCTTCAAGTGCTCTGCCAGAAAGGGCTTGATGTTCAGCAGGAAGTACTTGTCCTTCATCAGGACTATGATGGAGAAGAGCTGTGAGTAGCCGCGGGCCTGCAGATCGCTCACCCGGAAGGTGTGACTCAGGATGTGACCCCTGGCCGAGTCCCCGAAGAACACGAACTCCCCATCCTTGCTGGCATCCGTGCCGTTGCTCAAACTCAAAACAGCCGCCTGCTTCACTAGATTGGCCACCTCTGGCAGCACCGCCACCTTGGTGCTCACGAACGTGGCTCCACTCTCCGTGTCCCTGCTGTAAATGGCACTGTTGTTGCGGCCCATGGAGTAGTTGCAGGCGGAGCAGGACTTCTGGGCCTGCTGCTGGTCCAGTTGCAGGTCCTCCAGCTTGGTGTCCCTCAGGGTCTGGGTGCAGAAGATGGCGCAGGGGCCGTGCGCCTCGCAGAAGTGGCACAGCGCTATCACGGCATTCATCGCTGCTCTCTAATTTCGACGACTTGCCCAGGTAATTATTCTGTTATTATTGTTTACCTAAGTCATAAGATCTTCAGGGTTGTATGAAGTGGTTCAGCTGAACGGAAAACAGGGGAACTAGTTCGCGAGGCTTATGGCAGCCCTGGAAGTTGGGGTGGATTGTGTGCGTTTAGCGGGAAATTTAAAAAGATCTATTAAACAACGCTGAAAATAAGAGCTTAAATTAGTAAAATATTAGTGATTTGCTGGATATTATAAGTTAGTTAAACTAATATTTGCTAGAAAATATAAATCTAAAAGCGAAAACGTATTTTATGATTAATTATCTTGTAATGGTTTCAAAATGCTAATAAAACCAAAAAAGCCGAAAACAAGAAAGTGCGTTTCATTTTAAGTTCTTAAACACTTTGCAGGAGTTACTGTTTTAATTGTTTATTTAATATTTTTATAAGAAATTTAAAAAATTATTACAACTGATATAAACGTAAATAGAAAAGTTCTTATAACAAACTTCCAATAACTGGGAATACATTTCTTAAGTAGACCAATATATCAAAAACTCAAGTCAAGAAATTATTTATTTAATAAATTACATAGGCAGAACGAAAAGAGCTGAAGAATTCACATATTTTGGATGTCTTTATAACCCAGTTTGTTAAGGATGCTAATTAACTGCGTCAATATTTATTTAAATCGCAACGCAGGGCAAAACGGTACCAAGATTTAAGTGGTCTTCATTCTTGAAAGGTGTTTTGCCACTGTCAGTCGGTTTCAAAATGCAATTGCTGGCTTGGATATATTTGTTGATGTGGTTTCTACCATTGGTTAGAAGTGCCTATGATGTGGTGGACCCTTCAGTTGGTCTGAATATTACGGAATATCTACACGCCCGCCAGAAAAGACATCAACTGATCTACAGGAATGGAGGAACCATCCGCTTGGTTGTGGGTCCCGTGATGGCCACACAACTGGAGGATCCTGTCGTCTGGCGCAGCATGGTGTGGTATTACACCTTGCACTTCGGGGCGTTCACATTGCCATCAGCTCCACTTTATCCATGGGACAAATGGGAGACAATCTACGCTCGTGCGCTGCAGGAAAAGATCAGGAGCTTGGATGAATCCCACGAGGACGATACTCGGGTCTTTGTCTATGCTGCTTTGGAGAATTACATGGACCAGGTCAGTGGAATGGTGGGTCGGGGTCGTCAGTGTTTGTTGCGCGGGATCTGTGAAAATGCCCAGGTCCATCACCATGTGGGAATCATGGCAGAGTTACTAAACGTTCTACTAACGTAAGTTTATTACTTTAAATATTTCATAAGAGAGTTGTAAACTTTGAATATCCTTTTCAGACCTGGAAAAACGAGACTAGATTTGGCCTATTCAGAAGCCTCAGCAGCTGGGAAAGCGGGAATCGATTGTTCATCTCACTATTCGGTTTGTCCAAGGGGCGAAAGTGTCTTGGATGCCTATGCTGTGGATGTGGATTACTGAAAATTCCAGAGGCTTTGCGGGCAAAGCTCAACCTTTTTAATAAAAAGTACAAAAATCCACTATAATATCTTTAAACTCCAATAAATTCAGTTAATTTATCGCTTACCAATGAAAGCACTTTTCTGTTAGATCAACAGCAATCACTCGTCAACCTCGGAGTAATCACAGCCCACCTGAACAATCTTGGTACTTCGATGAATTTTTAACGCTAATTGGAAGTGATTTGCGCTGTTGTCACTGCCACGCCCTTTCCAACTCCTCCAACCTGGGGATTTCTTCTCTGGTAAACCTGAAACATGACCGAGTACGAGTGCGAGTGCATCCCGGAATCCCCCAGCTTCTCTGGGAAAAATCCGTTAACATTAATGGCTTGTGGCTGGTGCAACTTTGCCTTGGGAAGCGGTGCAGCGAAAACCAACACACGACCGCCATTTTGTCAACAATGGCGTCAATTAAATGGAAAATGCAGCACCACCAACAACCAACAACCGCCCAGCTCCAAGAACAAGAACACCAACAACAACGAAAGACAATAAATGCGTCTTAAGTGGCACATTAGGCTTGCAGACGCCGTCGGGCGGAAGAGCAGATGAGCTTTTTACAGGGTGCATCAGATGCCACTTTGAATCATTCTGGAGTGCCTCAGAAATTGGTAGAATCTTCGACATTGGTTGGTTAAAAAAAAAAGGAAAATTTACTCCCAAAAAGTGTTGATTGAGGTTTGTTATTATTGCCGGCAATGAATGCAATTCATGTTGGTAAATAACAAACATTTGTTTTATTTTAATACATTATTACTTTTAACTTATACTTGTATATCACCAAAAGAATTAAATATTTTTAATGAATTAATAAGCTCATTAAAAGAGGTTAATATTCAAACAAAATATAAAAAGAAATCTCTAAAATGTATTTTCAAAAGCAAAGCATTGTTGAAAAGGACATCTGTGATAGTAATAAATCAAAAGTTCCATGCACCCTGTTGAGTCCTCTCTTTTGCTCTCGTCTCAGCTGCGTCCTGTGTGCTCAGCTAATTCAAATGCGATTATGACAACGCGAACAACGAAGGAGCTAAGCGGCGGAAAAGACAAGGAGAGGGGTGAATGTGGGTTGAAGGATCCAAAGGATGCAAAGTGCAGTAAGCGCAGCGACAGTGGGTGGTTGGGTGGATGGGGGAGGCCTGCACAACTTTGCGGTGTTTGAACTTGTGATGGTGCAGAGGAATAGGTAACTAATGTCTGCGGCTGCCATGTTTATGCGGCTTAAATAAGAGAACAATTTCATGAAATTAGTTTGAAAAAAAGGTTCATCACCCATACGTTGTGTTGCCTAAGCAAAAAATAAACAAAATTAAAAGGTAAATATTTTATTTGTAAAAGTTAGTATTTCCTTTAGAAACTACATTTAAATACAATTTTTCTGGACCACGTGCAGCATAATAAAGATTGTATAAAAATTTCCTTAACTTTAAATAATGTTAATGTTTAATATATGTGTAGTTTCTTAGTTAAAGAAATTTCCTTAAAGTTTTAAATACTGATTGCAATATTTTCCACTTTCAAATACTTTCAAATGAGGTAAATAAACCCCGCATAAACCGTTTTGCATGTGGCATGCCAGCATCGGTGTGCACACATGCTCATCCTCGAGACGAGTCAACACTGTTTCCTGCCCCTCAGACATGCTTCCGTGCATTTCCGCCCCAAATTATGCAGCAAGAACAAGCGGAATCCGACATCAGGACAAGACCCATTAGACATGCACTTTGATTTGGCTGAAAACTTTATTGCGGATCCCCATGCTCTGCCGTCCTTCTCAGAAATCCGCAGCAACAGCAGTAAATCAATCATCCATCTTCCACAATCAGCAGCTCGTCAAGGAAGTTGTGGCCCCGAGGACAGGTCCTGTAAAGGCTCAGGCAATTGACTCCTGTTCTTCCGGCGGCATAGGCCTCGTGGTAGGAATTATCCACATCCGCCTTGCCGGGACTAAAATAGGTAATGTGATTGTCAGATTATACAAAATTAACTTAGGGAGCTTAAGTCAATTTCCTTTAATTTAAACATTGAGCTACATATTTTTTAACTGGCTATTAAAACTTTTTTAGGGTTCAAAAAAATTTATTTGTTACAAAACTTCGACGGTATTTCACTCACCTAAGTATAATATCCATTATTTCCGAAAACACACCTATGTGATGATGGATCTGGGCATTCTCGCAGATGGATCGCAGCAGGCACTGCCTGCCCATGGACAGGTTGTTATTCCTTCTGCCTATGTACTCCTCCAGGGCTGTGTACACCAATACCCTGGCATCATCTGCATATCGGACTCCTCCATTGGCCGTGTGCCGCTCGATATTCCTTCTCATCTGGATCAGGGATCGGGCGAAGGTGCCCTCCCATTTATCCCAAGGCCAGATGGGTGAGGTGGGCAGTGAATAGGATCCACCTTGGAGCGTGAACGAAAGCACACAAGAGCGGAAGGTCACCTTATCCTCGAGGGGAATTGGCAGCGATGGTCCAATGCTGAATTTCATGGATCCACTATTCTGGTAGATGAGCCACCGTTTCTGCCGGTGTCCCATGAACTCCGTGAGGTTTCGAGAGGTGAATCCCAGGGATGGCAGGGTGAGTAGACCCACTGCCAAAAGCAGACCCGTTGTCCACTTCATGCTCTCAACGACTAACTGCAGGTGTAGGCGTCACGGCTTTAACTCGCTTTGAAATCACTCGTGAATTAAGTGAGCCATCATCTCTGGATGACAAGTGGAAATTTCAGAGACGCAAACATTTGGTCAGCCAATTAGCATTATAAATGTCACAAGAATGGGACTACACTGGAATAAGATAGGAAGCTATTTAGCATCACGAAAATGGGTGAGCTCAATTTTTTATTTGATACTGTAAATATATATAATTAATTTCGATTTAATTAAGCACAACCTTTTTATTTGATCACAATATATTAAGTTGTTTACTTTTACAAACCAACATTTAATTAATAAATCTTTGAATTAAATGTAATTGCTAAGTAATACTAGGTCACTAGTTAATTTTAATCAGCTTAACAACAATGATAGCTGATGGTAAGAATATTGAAAAAAATTCAGTAAATGCCTAATTTATTTTTATTATGCGGAACACATTATTTTTCCATGTGTGTCCGGTCGGTTTTGGTTTTCTATTTGCACACGTGAGTGGAAAATTGAGTGGACAAAAGCAACCTATTTGGGTTTCGGCCCAAATGAAGTGACCCAAACAAGCAAGATCAAGATGAAAGGTCACAGAAATATGGAGTAAAAGACCCACTTAGGAGACCATTAAGAGGTGGGGAATCTTCGCACACAATCAGCTTGCAGAGCGATGAAACGAAAAATGTTTTGCAAATTATTTAGACAAATAGGGGATGCTGCACCAACCGCTGCCCCACCGCTTGAGGCGAAGATAATATCCTTTTTCGGGTTGTTTTGTGATTTGTCGACGTGGCCGGAAATGAAAAGCAAATAGCAGCTACAGCAGCAGAAGCAGCAGCAGCAGCAGGCAAATAAATTTGCTTAAATAACAGCAGTGGCAACAGCAACAGCAACAATGGCAGCAACAATCGGCAAACAGCAAACTGAGCTGGAAACCGCAAAGGCAAAGATACAGATGGAGGAAATATATCCGGACCCACACAAAATGTTAGGAAACCCATATGGGTTGACATGGCTGACAAAATCACAGTGCCGCGCAACTTTTCCAACCCAACACTACCTGTCCCTTGGACATTTCCGCTTTCTGGGAACAACAAGCAACTCGCACAAGAAATAAATTCGTGTTTACAATTTGAATGATTTATAGAAAATGCGTGCAGACGAAATTTTCACATCTTTTAAAGTACTGGGCAAAAATATCTATGCGTAGGCGTAAATAAAAAGATCAACAAGGGCAACTGACTTGATTTAATGAAGACTCTTTGAAGAATGCCAGTCATTGTTGATATTTTGCTGTAGAAAGTTGATTTGTCACCTATATTAAGAATTGTTTAAAAATAGCTAATAACAAAAAAAACAATAAAACCAATGATACATACTCGGTAGCTCACTTTTAGAAGCTTAAAAATATTTTTATGAACAAATGCTTAATTTAAAAAATTAAAGCACTTGGAAAAAGATGACTTATTTTATATAGTAGGTACTTAATAAATATAGGTACCTATTAAGTTTTTATTTACTAAACCAAAATAAAGTTTATAAAGAGTAAATTTTTATTGCCTCATTGGTTGGCTTTCAAATGTCCTAGCAAGCAGTTTAACAGACCTCCGATCATCTGCATTACGTGAAAGTAGTCCTGATTTATTAGTGCATATGTGCTGCTGTTTGCAGTATTTTGGAAAAAGCTTGTTCCTTTGCCACATCCCCGTATCTTATGCTCTGTCATGTGACATTGCACATGTTTTTCCCTGCTGCCTTTCCACATTTTTACTTGGCCTCTTCGCATGCTCCTTTTGCCCAATTTGGCACAGCCAGAAACTTTATTTTCCTTGGCCACAATTAGGCAACGGGTGGAGGGGGAAAGAGCTGGAAAAACAATATCTGAAGTGTGGTGGTCCCACCCCCAGAACATTTCTCCAACTGTCACAGGCAGCACGAAAAAAAGGAAGTTTCTGTGACACCCAATGGACTCGTAGCTACCTCATCCGACCTTACACCCAAAAAAAAATACAAAAACGACTCCCCAGAGCGAAGTTCTTCTTCTTCAATTTCTCACACAAACTGTATATAATATTTATTATGTTGGCATAATAAATTGCAACATGAGGCAGATTCATTTTCGCACTTGCGGACATTTTTCATTTTGTTGCCCGCCGGGCAGCAGCTGCTTGGACTTGGCGGTGCGACAGGAAGTGGGAGGTGGTTTTTGTGGACTCGTGGGTGGTGCTTTTTTGTCGGTGGTTGAGTGCAAAAGAACCGTCGGCGCCACATCCTTGTCGCCGCTGCTGTCCTCGTTGTGGTGCAGCAACTGATGAGCAAAAAATACTTGTTGCCATCTTCTAGTTCGGTTTTGAAGCACTGAAAGTTCGTGTATTCTTTGAACATAAATCTAAATTGAACACGTGTATTTTTGAAAACATTTCTTTTTCACTTATTTGTCATAGTCAATTACCTTTTTTTTACCAAAAAGCAATCTAAAAGTAAAGTTTTATAGCGTTAGGCACAGATTTGGCTAAAAAATTGTTTTAATTTTGAAATAAATTCTTATAAACTTAACAAATATTTTTATTTAAATTATTATTTAAACAAAAATCCATTTTTAAACAGTCCAAAGAATCTATCAATTCTTTTGAAATTATAACACGGCTCCAAAATTAAATTAAAAATATTTATTGTAGGGGTGGTACTATATATTTAAATTCTCAACTTCTTAAATTAAGGGTAGGTTTCACAAACAAAAGAAAAATAATAGCGTTTTAACATTCCGTTTATAGTAAGTTAATTATTTTAGCATTATGGTTTATAATTAAAATTCATAAAAATTCATCCTAATTAAAATGTAAACTGATAGTCAGTTGAAAAAAACATAATTAAGTTGAACCAATATTACATATGTAAGCAAAATGATTACTTTCTTGGCTGCACTGTTTCACCGGCAGCTCCTCCGCCGGCTGCCTTAGCATGTGCACATTTTAAAAGGGAAATTTAATAAACCTTGTCCTATTTCATGCTCATTAGTGTCATGATAAATTGCAGAGCCACGTAACCGGAGCGAAGAGGAGTCCCTGGGCCAGGGCCATTTCTCAGGTGAGAATGCTGAATGGAATGGAGTGAAGCAAGGTGGGGTCTAGGGGTCCATGTAAATGTGAAACGGGTAGAAGTTCAAAGGGCAGTGGCGCTTAACTGTTGCACACAGCACACACCCCACACACCCCACACAAATGGCCATAAATTAGAAAAGTTCTCCTCAGATGCGGACAAGTTGCCTTTGATTTGCCAGTTTTGTTTGCCGTTTTATAGCCGTTTAATGTGCTGACATGTCGGCAATTACAAGAGAAGGATTGTCTGCGATTCAGCGATTGGAGGGCGGGAAATGTAAATGGAAAGGCAGAGTGTACGAGTTCATAGAGCTCACATAAATTCAAGCAATAATCTCATTGTTTTCACATGCGCTTCATTGCGCGGTTTTTATCACGCATCGGGTGAGGCGAGAACTGAAAATCGAGACACTTTTCCCCATCTGTTTGCTCTTTTCATTGTTTTTTTTTTGTTATTTGTTAGCCATGCTGTCGTTGTTGTTGTTGTCAACAAAGTTTCGCAGACACAATATGTCTGCGGCAGTCGGTTGTCTATATATAAATCCCACACCCCTTTGGCTGATCTAACTGAGCGCTATCTGTTCCTCCGGTTGCTTCCATCTGCCAACTGATGTAGCTACTTTTATGGTTGATGTTATTACTTTTTTGTTGTTGCCTCCGCTGATGCCCTGCTTTCCCATTTTCCGCAAGCATTTTCCCCCTAGCTGATACTGCGGCATGCAACAGCATAAAAAGTTGAAGGCAATCTGCTACCCAGGATACCCTAGAACTAGAATAACGTTGGAATAAGTGGTTGTGTTCAATTAAAAATATTTTTTTCATAACCAAAACCTTCATAACAAAAATATTTTGATGTGTGAATATAAATTTGTTATACATGCAACCAAAAATTATAACAACCAAATAAATGGAGCCACATATTTAAGTACGTATTTTTACACTTTTTGTTAAAGTAAATATTTTCTTTTTAAGGGTATCTAACACAACTAACTTCAGCTGTTGGTTATTGTTTTTCATGGCAGTTGCAGCATTACTTTTTGCCTTTGTGGCTGCTGCACTTCAGACGTCGCCGTCCTCGTGGTTTGGCGACGACATTTAAAGCGCCATGAATATGCAAAACTTTTACACTTGCTTTTTATCCGCAAATGTATAAATTGAGGGAAAAAATGAAGAGGCGAGGAAAACAAACGCTGCTGGCTGCAAGGATATTTTTTGTGCTCTCCGGGCTCAGCACTATTAGTCGCCGGCATTGGCAACTGGAAACTTGTGCTGCCAGGATGCTAGGATGTTGGGATGCTGAAATACCCGCCCCCACCATCGCGTAATAATTCTTCAATAATAACAGAGAAGAGCTGGCGGAGGCCAAAGCGTTTGTCGGTTAGGTGGGAAATGGGATCCGGGAGATCCGGGAGATCCGGCAGTTCCGGGGCTTCCACTGCTGCAGCCAACTCCATTGCGGGCTATAAAATAAACACTCACTCACTGCTGCCACCGCTCCTTGTCGCGTTATCCTTTTCCATGCAGCTTCTCATCGTGCACTGAGAAAATAGAGCGGATACATAAAAATTAGAAAAATGGTGTTGATAAAAAATCAGCGATGCTATCAGATAAAAATATTTTCCAAGAAAACCAACCACTTCAAAATGAAAGTATTGAACAACTCACTTCTACTTGTATTAGGAATGGAGAGAGAAAAATTTGTTTAAATAAATAACCTTAGAACAATTAAGTCTTTTCACGTTCAGTAGTCTGTTCCAGTAGTCTTTTTCTTCAAACATTTATAATTTACCTATTAATTATTAAAATAAATTTTTGATACATATGTAGATTACTTTGTTTATATTTAGGAATTCCTTAAAAAAATCAAAAATATTAAGCCCTCCAACATCGAAAAAAAAACTGTTGTACAATTTAAATTCAATATTAAACTTGAGAAGGGTAAATCCGGGACATGTGCCCAAGCGTTTTTGAAAATCGGAATAGGTTGTTTCACAAATATGTTTACGGGGATTTTGTGATTGTTGTAGATCCGGTAGTATATCCAGAAGAAGAACAACATTTTATTCATCAATATTTTACGTTACAAGCTTTCTGGGGGATGATTAATAAAAAAAATTTGCTAGTTCAAAAACTTCAGGGACAAGCGCCCCGCTTTTTGCCACCGCTTTAAATTATTTTGCAAACAACAACTCGCGTAAAAAAGCCATTACATTGATTCTATGGTCTACAGACTTCAACACTTCGTAATACTGATAAAAATAACAGATCGGTTTTTAAAGATAATAAAAATAAGAAGACTGAATTTGTCTATCGAGGTACCAAAATTGAATCACAATACGAAACAACCTTATTTCAACAAATAAAAACATTAATAAACAATTGTAAATTATGGAAAAAGACCATATAGAATATTTTTTATTAATAAATAATAACAACCGTTTACAACATAAAGTGCTCAAACCAGATTATCAGTAGGGCGTTTGTCCCCGAAAAAGTGGTGCGCTTGTTCCAGCATAGATCTTAATTAAAAAATATTGGCAAACATTAAATTTAAAAATAGTTATCTGCTAAATGATCTTACTAAATTGGAAGGTTTTGATACTTCATCTGACGTCTGTTGGCATTTTGACGATGAAATAACAAACACTTTTTTAATCGCTGAATTAAAATTACTTCCCTGTTTTTGGACCTACTGCGTATGGATTTCATAAATTAATGTTATCTTACCAAAGTACAATTTTTCGCACAAGTTTTCATTTGAAATATAAAAACGAGCTTTCCGAGATGGCCTACAATCTAAAAGATGCATTTTAACAATAAACAAAGTGGGGCACTTGTCCATGATTAAACTTGTGTAAAATTTTAAACATGTTGTTTTTTTTTAAATTTTTATAATCTTTTAATACCATCTAAAATCTACAATCTTACTAATTTTTTGTAAGTGCAACTTCTTTCGTTTTTTTGTCACTATCTGCGATTTAAGTTTTCTTGCTTCTTTCTCTCTGATTTTTTTTGTTTTTCTTTTGCGACTGCAGCATGCTGAAATTTGTTTGCATTTGCAATGCAGAATTAAATTATTGCTTCCTCTACACCCATCCCTGTCTAACAACGGGCGACGCATCTGTCTGCTGCTGTTGCGGTTTTTCCATGCTGCTGCTGTTGCTGCTGCTGTTGTGCTGCATGTTGCTTGTTTTGCGCACCACAGCAACATTATCGCCGGGTTTTGGCTTGTTGTTTGAACGCCGCTCAGAGACACGAAACTTTGGGCCACAAGAGGCAAAAGCACTGCGGTGTGCGGGCCACATTGATTGGAAGGCGTTTAAAGTCGCCAGGAGCTGGCCAAGATATTGCGGGTCCCCCAACGAAGTTCAATTTGTTGGCAAAAGATGTTATTGATAGCGATATCATCTATTAAATGATTTCAGCAGTAAGTGCTGTGGGCAAAGTGGAGTCCGATAGCCAAAATGGTATGGTTTTTCCTTCTTAGTATTGAAATTTCGTTAAAATATCCAATTATGTATTTTTATCTATCTCATCTTATCAGCTTTAAAAGTTGAAGATATGACACAGAATATTTCTCAAAGATATATTTAAGTTTAAGCTCAAAATAAAATGTATGCGCAGAATATTTTTCAGGTCGACTATGTTAACTAACAACAAAGCAGTTGACTCTTATAAAAACTTTCCTTATTGTGCACTTTAATCACTTCCTTAAAAAAATGCAAAGAATTTTGTTTTATTTGTGCGCCATTTTTTGGCACATCCTGAAGCTGTCGCCTTGCTGTCGGTTATTTTCCGCTTTGCATTCATTCCAAATATTTGCCGCCACATTTTCACCAACAATTTTCGCGTGCATACTTTGGCAGAGTCAAATAACTGTGCGACTGCAGAAGAAAGCCAAATCCAGCAGTGACTGTCTTTAGTCAGGATTCAAGACTAACCAAGGATACGAAACTTACTTTCCCCTCACAAGAGGACACCCTCTCGCTGCTCCCAAGGTTCCTTAATGCGTTTGTCTAAATTATGCGCGGCGGAGTTGAAAGCAAATAAAAGTGAGGAAGTAAGCATGTTGAAGTTTATATGCCCTTTTATTTTTGTGTAAATTTAGTAGGTTTTTTTTTATAAAAGGTATAGGATATAGGAAAGTTGGGTGACTAACTTTGCCCCAACTTGGATTACTTTCAGAAAAATATATTAAAGAAAAGGTATGCTTATATATTTTTTGTAAGATACAGTAGTCTAATCCATTTTAGAAGCTCAATTTGGCCATGGATCATTTAGTTTTCAACAATTTCAATCAGGTTATTTTTATTAAACGTTGATTGGTGAGTAAAAGAGAAAACAGGTACCTCTAGTTAGAAATTTACTAAGAAATAGCAAGTGTTACACAACCGAATATAATGATCAAGATTAATAAATTAAAAGTTTGAAAAGTCAGTAAAGTCTCCTGATCGGAAAGTATAAAATGTATACCCCTCGCAAGGGTATGCCAAATAAAGAAAAAAAAGGGGAATAAAACCAAGGAAGGAAAAGTGTCGACGAGGTAACAGCTCGGGTCCTGACTCCTGGCGAAGTTTGCCAGCTTGCAGCCCATAGTCATGCCCATGCCCATGCCCATGGATGAGTTGGCCCGGGCATGACCCTGTGACAGGGAGCAGAAGTCAAAGCGTGCCGGGGTTAAATATGTTTTTTGTTATTTATGCAAATTCGTTTCTCTGTTGCCAGCGACCTGGGCTTTGTTGTAAGTCATAATGGCCTACACACACACAGAGCGGGCCAAAGGGGGAGCTCCGAAAGGGGTTTTGCTGGCTTCTAACCTGTTGGCATTCGGGCTTCGTGTTTATGTGCCAAACACTCGTGCTTTCCCCTTGCTTTATGCAAATTTCCTAACCGGCCGCATTTTCTCGTCCATTTTTCACAGCATCTCGTCTACAACTTTGTTGCAAGTTTGTCTTTGGCCGCATTCTATTTTCCCTGCTACATATTTAATGCCCAACAATAGGCTTGAATAATGGATACGTTTCCCTGCGACATTCAGCACACACTGGTTCAATATTTGACACTTTGGGCCAGCACTTTAATCTCCTGACTCCCGCTCCCAGTTTATTAGGTTTTATGTCATAATTTATAACGGGTCGGGGCCTACGAATTACTCAAGGACGAACCACAACAGCCGCAACACCCAAGTTGTTAGCCCGAGGACATGGGCCATTCCAACCGCCTCTGGCTGCATAATCACAAAAAAAAACACTCAAAACATTTTTAATTAAAATTTGTGTTGTGTTTGGGGCTGAAGTGTTGGGTCGGCTTAATGGGTGTAATAGGGTGTTGCTGCAGGTCAGCTCTCTTCACATTAATTTGTGTAACCCAAAGGGGTGCCCATTATATTAAATCAATTAAAACGAATTCGCTTACCTGGTCATTTAATGAGAACTAATTAATCAGATTGGGTTTAATCAACGAAGGGTTATAAATCAGCTGAGCATACTAGTGAGTTTATATTGCAGAAGGGTTATAAAAGGTTATTTTGTTTAAATTATAAATCCCTAAAATCCTCTTCAACAGTGACTAGGTGAACACTTACACTCTAATATGCTAAAATAATGGTTATGCATGAACCTGTGGGAGTACAGTGCACACCATATATGTAAGGAAATTAAGCATGTGGAACCTTCTGTAGGAGGAAACATAACTCCAGTTCAGGAAAGAGAACGTTGGATGGTGGCTGCGTTGTTTCGGGCCGTTACTCTTGCCTTTTCGCATGTGCGTGAGTTAATTTATTTAAATCTCACTTGTAATTCATATTTCAGAGGCAACGTTGGGTGCATAATAAGCAATGCCAAGGGTACATATATATAAGAGTAATAGTGAGCTACGAACTACGAAATCCTGCAGAACATCTGAGTTCGTAAGCATCCTTATACGAATACGAATACCAAGGTGCGTGTGCGAATATTTGAGACATAAATTTGGCAAATTTCGGGACCGCTACGTGTTGTTGGGTTTTCGTGCCCGGACAGGATTCGTGTCGGGTGTAAATTCGCAGATAAGTAGCATTAGTTGGGCCCTCCATCCTGCTGCCTTGGCTGCCTCGGTTATTATGTAGTTAACGAGTGTTTATTAGCATTTTAATTACCTTTTGGGGCGCGTGAAAGCTGCGCGCATTAGCAGACCTTTAGTCGCGGATCTGCCGCCGGGGTCACAATTTCCCCCGGGACTTGGCCAACATTGTACGGCTTAAACTTTAATTATGTTTTTAAAGTTTAATGAGCGGCATCGGCTCTGCAGCTTTTAGTGGTTTCCAAATATTTGATCATTTTGACTGATGAATTAAAGGAATTATCAGAGTAAATTATAACCTAATAAAATATTGGAACACTAAATGTTACAATTATTTACAAGAGGCTACCAAAATATTGAGCTGTTGAATTTAACAAGGACAAACATGATTTGGTGGACACTTTTATTCAAATAAACTTTAAATTGTAAAGAAGTAAATTGGTTTGAGGTTATAATACTTCAAGGTAAAAGTTCTTTATTTACAGTGAAAATCGAATAGGAAAATCCACATGAAACAAAACTATCAAATCAACTATTCATTTTTGGTAGCAATTTTTTACTATCGCTTAATACCATCCAACTTTACTCTCTATAAAATGTATGCATGGGGTTTCAAATAAACGGACCTCACTACAACACGTTCCATATGGTCCAATAGTAGAAAAATATTTGCATAGCGCTAATAAAAGCTAGGGATAAATTGCAAAAACTAATTGGATGTGCTGGGTGGAAAATGCTGTAAATAAAAAAAATGCACCACGCAGCGGTAAGTGTAGGAAAAGGTGGGCGTGGCAGGGGGCGGGGCTGGTTGCTTGTTAAAAGTTCATTAAACTCATAGAAAGCTTGTAAAGCGAGATGATAAATTAATCTACAGCAGGCAACGAAGCGCGCTATTGAGTGGGCGCAGCAAAAGGGACAAAAAAAGGGGGACTAAGAGAGGGAAAGGGACAGAATGAGAGGAAGAGAGAAGCAGGTGGAGGGCTAACATAAATGACGAGTTTAATTTGTATGCAAACAAGTTGGCGGCGTCGTCTCGACACAAACACGCTGCTGATGTTGACGGCGATGTGGATGATGTTGGACCTACAGTAATTACGCACACATTCAAAGAAATGCAACGAGCACACATAGAATGCACACACACACACACAGACAGGGAGAGAGAGAGCGAGAACAAGATGGCGAGGTAGCCATGTTGGTTGCTAACTGTTTCCGCTTGATGCTGAGTGACGTGCGAATGCCAGGAATGAAGAAGCAAAGAGAGAGAAAGAGTGAAAGAGAGGGGTAAACTGAGAGAATTATTGTGATGAAATAGTATTTGCATTAGTTAAAGTTTAAGGGGGGAAAACACTCTACTGGGGTGCATGGTAATGCCAGCGAGGGGACTCCGAAAGTAATGATGCAGAAAACACGGCAACTTTGTCATTTGTCGTCTTCCCTGAATGGTAAGATATTTCAAAGTAAATTGTATACATTATGCATTAAATGGGTCAGTATTATGATGGAGTTACAGGAAATTGCAAGGAAAACATAAATGTGTAGACGGAAACTAAAGAGCAATCCCTTAAGTACGAGTTAAGAAAGTTTATTATAAAATACATTAAGTTTTTCAGGTGAAATACAACTTTAAAGATTGTGTTTTACTATTTAACAAACACGCTAATAAATTAACCAAGCCTAGAAAAAATATTATTCCAATTACAGAACACTAGGACGTTATAATTCAAAGAAGAACTAGGGTCAGCCTTTTAATTGGATTCTGGGCAATAAAATGTAACGCTCGACTTGCAGCGCGTAATTAGCATAAACTGGAACAGTTAATTAGCGTAATAATTGAGTTCATTCAGACACACAAAAGCAGAGGGGATTTTAACACCGAACGGAATGAGAGGAGAGAAGCAGAACTGAAGCAAAAGCCAAAGCCAGAGCCAGAGCTCGATGTGTAACAAAAACTAAAACTATTGGCGTCTTAATTAGCGTGCGTGTTCAATTACAATCAAGATGGCTAGTGCTGCACCGGGAGGGCGGAGATTGCCAGGAAGTTGGCTGAGATTGGGTGGTGTTGTCGTCCTGGTAATAAGCCATTATCAGCTGCTGTTACTTGAATTTATTTGCCAGACAAAACACGCAGAAACAAAGCGGCACGTAACCCCAGTAGGTCGGTGGTGGAACGACGGACAGGCTGCCATTCATGAATTTCAAATAATGTCGAACACTTTGACTTCGTCCTGGAGCCGTGCAATGCGATGCAGGACCCTCCACCCAACGCCCAATGTCGTGATTCCATTCCGTGATGCCTGGCATGCCAAAATCCAATGAAAGACGTTTAGTTTGCCTCGGTGTCGTAGTCCTGCGACGTCTCAAGGAATTCGCAAAGAAAACAAGCAATGAAATCGCATAACTAACAATGAATTCCTAACTTGAAGCTACTTGAGCAGCCAGCCACCAGCAGGAAGAAGCCAGGAGATGAGATGAACGTGGTCTATGTCTGTGTTTCTAGCTACGCTTCTCCTATTCCCCAAGCGCCTCCACTTTTTAGCCACCACACACGTAGCTACACAGGAAAAAATAATAACTAATGTAAGGCCATCAAATGATTTTTATAGCTTAAAATTCCCGTACTAAACATAATCTCAGAAATTTCTTTGGACTATTAAAATTTTCGAGGACTTCTGTAGCACTTTTAAATTTATTTAGTAGGTTCCTTTTGACTCGTTATAAATGTTCTATTTAACTTAGATTTTTTTTGTAACCGTAAAAAATATAAAAGAAATTCCACTAATTTTATTTCAGTGCATAGTGTTCCAAAGTCGACAGGGAGTTCCTTAGAGATTTCATGGCAAAAAATAACTTGAAGCGTGCTATTCTCCCGTGTGTCCTGCGGGCGAGCCTTCATTCCTATGCTGCCTGTGTGCTGCCTGTCGCGATTTCCTTTGCTTTTCCATTTTCCTCCTCCTGCTCAGGATGGGACGTGGATTCTTTGCCTTGCTTTCTGCCCGCCGCTCGGTTTACTTGTGGGCGCATATTTGATTTCTGCTCGCTGGAATTTCAAGGGGGCATCAGCACCAGTTCCGGCTCGAGATTCATATTCTCAGTTTTTACGCCATTTGAGCAAATGCAGTCAATGCATTGCATAACATTGAATTTATCTTGTCCGAATGCCTTTTCCGAAAGTCAGAAAATATTTATGAAAACTGACGCGTTATGATGTTGGAAAAAGCTTTTATTGAGAGGAAAATAAAATGGTTGACCCATGGGATATTTTTTCACTGGAAATTTATAGTTTGCAATAGGAAGGGCTTAAGACAAAAAAACGAAAACATTTTTTATGGAGTTAAGATTTAAGTTTTCATGTTTGAAGCATAGTTTTCGCTTTACACAGCCTATTACTGTTCTTAAAATTAAAACCCACAAGTATTGAAAACAGTTGCATCTAAAATTGTTAAGGTTTAAATTTAATTTGTTTTTTAAATTTGCGTTACTGTTTAATTATTAAAATTATTGACTATAGCTCACAATAGATAAACATGTACGTAGACACATACATATGTGGTAGTTTCTTGAACGTATTTACTTGAACCAACTTGTTCTATCTGCCACTAAGCCAACAAACATGGGAGTAATTTCATCGGCAAACAAAGGTACAATTCCTTCGTTGATTTGCTTACTTTTAGCTGGAAAGAACAACAAAACGAAACCAATCCGAATTGGAGGTTTTCCCAGTGAAGTGAATGCGATTCCAACCCTGAATCGGAATCCGTTGCATACTTCCAAGGGAATGTGACGTGGCTGTGGATGCGGCTGCTCTTGACTTGCATTTCAAGTGCATGCTGGATGCTGTCGCTGCATTGTTCCATTGCATTGTGGTCTTCTTCTTGGCCAGCTTCTAGTTTTCACAATGCCACTGACTGCGGCTGACAGCATTTCGTGTTCCAGTTGTTGTTGTCTTAACGCCAGCCCCTGCGGGCCTCCAGGCCTTTGTGACCATGTGGAAAGTCACTTCTACCTACAACAAGCTAAAAACCATGTTAATTTTGATTCCAGTAAGGGTGGGAGGCCGCAGGGTAGCGATTATCACCGCCTAATGCAAAGCACCGCAACTGTTGATGCATAATTTATATGGAAGACTACGCTCTAAATGAAAAGACGGCTTATCAACAACGCCTCTAATCAGGGCAAGGTAACAAAATAACCTCCTCCGCCAGACATGTTTGACTTGCAGCCCACCCACCCAACAACCCACAAGAATATCAACAACAAAAAACAACAGCAGCAGCAGCAGGCAAATAAGCGTTATAAAAACACCGAGGAGACAAGAAAAAAGTGTGTACAAAATAATTCCGCAACACAGACAGAGGGTAAAGAATAAACAACGAGAAGGCAAAGGTGCAAGTCAGGTCGCAACCATGGGCGGTGATGATAAATATACAGTTAAATGTTTGGGGTGTCTTGGAAAAACACTGAGTTTTTGCTTAGCAGTGCATTTTTCACAAGGGCTTTTTTATTTTACCAAAAATATGACTTACTGAAAACTATTCAAATTGTTAACCTCTTTTTTCAGAATTTGGAAATAAGAGTTATGAGAAGCACTCACGAAGTATTATTTTAAGTAGGTACTTTAAAGAGAGGACAAAAAGTTACTGCGACGAAAAGAACGTATTTTGAAATACCCTCGTTTAAAAGATATTCATATTCAATTTTTATTTTACTTACTAAATTTAAAATTTTTTTTTAAATATTAAAATCTTTAAGGTCTCCGTTTCTTTTTTTTTTAGCTATTTCTGTAGTCTATATTGTTTTAATGTTGAAACTTTTTGGCGCCGCACCCATGGTTTCTGGGCCATTTGGTGCGTCGTTCCCGTTGTCGCCAGCGACTTGTTGGCAAAAGGCATTTTTACGACACCTAAACAGAAGACGTTCGCCCAGGCAGGAGATCCTTTGGAGGACTCAGACGCAGGACACGAGACAGAAGATGTAAATGGTGTTGGTGAAGACGACGCTGTTTACATACAGGGTCTGGGCAGCAATTTTTGAGTGAGGAGAGGAAATGGCAGAGCTCCTGCTCGCAAATTCTAATAAATGTAAAAGAAATTGAATGAGGTTATGGGGCAGGTTATGCCACGGCAGCTGTGAAAATGGCAGAAATTGCCAGGCAAACGCAATTTTTAGACTCATCTTTCTATTTTTTTTCTTTCGTTTTTCTTTTTAGCTCTGTGGGTAAACGAGTTTGTGCTGGCCTAGGCAACATCATCCTATCCTTGACTTGGATTTGATGGCAGTCAGCAAATTGCCAAACACACTGCGGATTCGTGGTGCTGTCGTGGTGCGACAGTGAAAATTGCTGAGCCAAATGGATATCGTTTTAATTTTTTCAAATTGGGGGACTCAACATCGTTACGCGGATAGACAGACAGACAGGCGGGCGGAATTTATGACCCAGGAATTTAAATTATAATTGTGAGCGGTGAGGCCTGAATGTAAACTGGCTATTGAAACTCGATAATGTTGCGAAGAGGAATTCCTGATTTGCAACCGGATATGCAGCTCTACAGCAGCAATTTGGAAACGATTTAAATTGGGCAGCAGTGCAGCAGTGCAGTGTGCAGTGTCCTGCTGGCTGACTGACTTTACATAATGCCTGCCTGATTAGAGCAAAGAGCATGCCCGTTTCTACCCCCTGCTGCTCTGCTGTGCTCTACGCTGTAGTGACCACAGTTAATAGCGCCTGCCTGCATCTAGGCCTCAAAATATATAGCCAGAGCATGTGGCTACTCTGTACATGAGTGCGTGCATGCGTGTGTATCTACATAATGCCCAAAATGTGTATTTGCTTGCGAGTGTGTTGCGAGTGCGTACGCAAAATTCATGTCTCTATACGCACAGGCGGCAACATTGGCGAATCAATAATGATGACCTGAATACGCAAAAGCTGCAGCCGATTAACTCTGGACTCTGATATACACACACACACACACGTAGAGCATGCATGCATTCAGATATTACGTATACGCACAGATATTACGTATACGCACGCCTCGAAATAGGCAACGGAAATGGTTTTTTGTTTGGTTTGGTTTGCAATTGCTGTTTTCCTTCAATTTGCTGGTCCCCAGTTTCATTTGCGCTTTCGCCAACGTCTTGTGGCTTGCTTTTTGTGTTCTGTGCTCTGTGCTCTGTGTTTTCATTGTCTTGCCGCTTGATTGTTCAAAGCGCAGCTTTCGGCTGAAACATTTGCAAAGTACTATTGGAGTCCCTCGTTCGTTCTCCTTTTGTTGTTGTTGTTGTTCTTGTTGCAGTCACCTGCCAACGCGTTTTACTACGATACTCGCCTATATAGTAGGAGTAGTACATGGCAGTATATAGGCCTCTCCCTCGCCGGTGGATGTGTGTGCTATATTTATAGGCATGTGCATTCCATGTGCATTCCATGTGCAGTCCGTTTTCATTGTGGGTCATTCCCGTTCCCATTCCCCTCCTCGCAGGCCCCCTGCTCCCTCAGGTTTTTATGTTTTCGACGCCTGCCTGCTTCCATTTGCATTCGCACTGTGCACACGAAATCCGCTTTGCCCACACACACACATACACACTCACTCACGTGCATCCAAACAGGCAGATGCACAGACAGATATGGCTACAGATACGGATACATACAGGCCTTGGTCCTGGGTCCTCGGTCCTCGGTCCTCGGTCCAGTCTCCGTCTGCCATGTGTGCCTGTGCCTGTGTATTGCGTATACGCCGCGTGGCCCATTGTGAGCCGCGCCTCGCTTCGTTCTTCACCGCACCGCTCGCCCCTCACCGCCTGTCCTCGTGCATTACTCATATGCAACAGCAACCATCGAAATACCGACAAAAACAAAAAGAAGTTATAAAAAGCATTGCACAAAAAATTTATTCATTTACGTGGCGAACCAGGGCTGCGCCACAACAGACGATAAAGGGGCTGAAAGTCGAACGAAACTGGGTCACCCAATCGAAGCCTTTTAAATGCATTACAAATTGATTAAGTCCCACACGAAAATTTTAATTTTAACTTGCAAACAACCAGTTGGGACCAGTCGATGGCAACAAAGGGCATACATATTGCCATCTGCTTTTGGAATATTTAATTGAGTGAATAAATTCGGGTATTTCATGGAGAGTTCTTTAATACAAATGATTTAAAAGAAATTTTCAGAGAGAAAATTAAATAAAACATTTTGTAAAATATTACAAAATAATTTAAGTTTATTGAAAAAAGTACATAGTTTTCAATGTTGAAATGTTAAGAACCTTTTAAAAGATTTGGCTATGGTTCTTGAAAAGTATAAAAATGGTATTCAGAAATTGGAAAGTCGTTAGGGCCACAAAAATACCCGTTAGTCACACTCAAAAATATTTTAAAGTACTTTTTTCATAAAAAAAAAAAATATA
This sequence comes from Drosophila oshimai, assembly GCA_018150695.1. Classification (NCBI taxonomy): domain Eukaryota; kingdom Metazoa; phylum Arthropoda; class Insecta; order Diptera; family Drosophilidae; genus Drosophila; species Drosophila oshimai. Next base: position 226,392 of record JAECWM010000005.1, on the reverse strand, counting down.
AAAATAATAAAATGTTTTTTTCCCCCCCCCCCCCTCCGTCCCTCCGTCCGTCCGTCCGTCCGTCCGTCTGTCCGTACAAAGAGATCGGGACCAAAGAGCAGAGCACCAAATCACACAGACTTCTAAAGCAAGCGCAGATCAAGTTGTTTCAAAACCGACCACGCCCCTTTACGCCCACAAACCAAAAAACTTTGGTGTCCAAATTTGTGCTAAAAAGGGCCCTTACAAATGTTGTTCGTGTTGAAAATATGTACCCAAATATCTAAAATTTTACCAATCTGACAATTTTCAAAAATTTGTATAAAATAACTTGAAAATTTTTATTGCTGTCAAAAAAAACCTTTTTTACCTAAATAATCCATGAAAGTAGGCTATAATTATTATTGTTGTTTACAAAAGGGCTAGATAATCTTATAGGGGAAACCACTATACGTTCTTTCTTGTTTTATAATGACAACAATTAAATAATTTAATTTGTGTCACGCTGATACGAATTACAAGATAAATTTGAGAGATATCTCTGATTTATTGAATTTTGTTTTGTTATCAAGTTCATCTATTACAGCTTACATCTTAAATATACTCATTGTGTGCCGGCTTTTAATAGGTGATAGGAAAGATAATAAAATATGTAAGATGAATGTGGCTACATTTCCCATCTGTTACTTTCTAACTCCGGTGCGTATTTCTGCATCGATTCCTGTGATATGCCATTTATCCTTGTTATGCATAACAGGGCTACTTCTAGTCCTTATTTACCCTTTTACCCTGCCCCTTTCTTCTGTCTTACTTAACCCATTTGTTATGGCTCTTAAAGCTTGACCCCTTATTGCATTCTACGGGTACGCACACTCACACACTCACACCTACTATACATACGTATGTACGAGCGTGTACATATACGTTTGCTGCAGCCCTGTGTGGTCTTCACTGTGTATGTGTGTATGTGTGCTGGTCGTCATTCCGTGCTTCTTCTTTTTGTTCATCTTCTTTGCAATGCATTTTCCTGCATTTTATTTATTGTTCCACAGGCTGGATGTTGTTGCATGCATACATTTTGCATTGCCACCTATGCATCTGCATGCGTGTGCGTCTGTATCTCTCTGTATTCGTGTATCTGTGCATGTGTGTGTGTGTGCATTTTGTATTTACGCCTGCTCCAATTTATTTATTGTATGTATATTTGTTTATATCGTATATAGAACTCTCAACAAATTGCCGCTCCTGCTGCTGCAGCTGCAATTTTTTCGACATTTTTTATTGGGCGTTGGCCGCTTTATCGATTGGTTTTCAAGTGTTTTGCGGCTGCCTTTGCATCGCTCCACTCCCAATGCAATTTCAATTATGCACGCACAAATAATTAAATTGTTTTAATTGCCAGAAACGAAGTTGCCATGTTGTTAATTAAGCGGCGGAGGGCTGCAATACTAAATATTTATCAGTGGCCTGCCACACAGGGACACAGTCCATCATCCTTCGTCCTTAAAAGTATTACATACACTGAAAGAAAGGCAAGTTCGTTGGAGAAAATTGAATCTGTGGTTTCAAGTAATGTTCAGATATTTTATGTGATTTTTACTTTTTAATACAAACATTTTTAAGTGAACAAACGTGTAAAAACATTATTTTGAAAAATTAAAGAAGATTACTCTTTATTTTTTGTGTACATTTATAAAAGGAAAACACTCAGCAGGCAATGGGCATGAAAAGTTTTCATTTTCATTCCTTTTGCTTCGTTTTGAGCTTATCTAAAATTACTCCTTCGCACAAACACATTCGGACGCAAAAGGGAAAAAGGGAGAGAAATGTGTGGATAGCCTGGCAGCCAGATTAGAAAATATTAAGGTCAACAGGTTAGTGTGCTGTCCCCAAAGGACACAAAAAACGGCAGCTCCTGCCAAACTGTTTTCAAATTTTTCTCTTAAAAAGTAGGTTGACTCCCGTTCCTTTTTCATGTTGTGTGTGTGTGTGTGTGTGGGTGGGTGTATTTTGATTACTGCCTAATTTGGTGACGGAGCGAATGTAACATGGCGTATACTTAACGCGGCATCTGCAGCTTGGGTCTTTCATGTGAAGTGCGGTTTCTTGCTTGAGTGAATGAGCGAAACCTTTCCTCTTATCTGCCACTCCCCCTTCCTCTTTCCTATTTACGTACAATTGCTCTATGTGTGTGTTAGTCAGAGTGTGAGTGTGTGCGTGCTGATGACGATGCCAGCAACGTTTCAGCAACACTTGTCGCAAAATGCCGCATTAAGCAACGTGCGTGGTATATAAAGTCGCCATGGGTGTTAGGCCATGTTGAGGCAAAGTGCTGGGATACGGACAAGTTTTCGGGGGGGTGGGCTGTGGGATGTTGGGTCGGAATGTGAATGTGGTGTGGTGTGGCTACGGAACTTGGCCAGAGCGTAAAGCTGATGAGAGTTGGGCCGGGTTGGGGTATGTTGATGCCGCTCGAGTGGAGAAGGCTTGATGGGTTCCTAGCCACGATCGGTTAACACTAAGCGGTAGTGCACTTAAGCAAAAAGTTTAAAACGAATAATGATATATATATTTTAAGCTTGATAAAAGATTATAGATTTTTTTGTTTGACTTTTGTGCTTTTGTTGTATATGTAGTTCACACTAACTAAGATTGGATTCAAACTTTAGCAATTTAAGATCATTTTGAAAATTTTGATTTTCTCTAAAAATAATTATATTTTAAACTATTTAAAATTAATAGAGTTACTTTTTTTAATACTATTTTAAATATTTGTATACATTTTTACAAAATCTACTTTAATCTTATTATTTAAATAAACTAAAAATATTTAAATAATTTTTAATATTTCATTTTCTAGTTACAATTATTTCTGTTTATAATGTTAAATTAAAACACATTGGCTTTAAAATTCATTAAATAATATTTTATAATGGAAAGGGTAAACGATGCCCTGATATTTTAAATAAAAATGGTTGTGGTTATAAGTATTTGAATTGAAAAAAAAAAGTTTAGAGGCATATTTTCGACAGTGCATTTCCCAAAACGTTTATACAAAAGCGGCTTTTCCGTTATGTAAAGGAACACAATACACCCACACTTGGGCAAGTTTGTAGACGCTGACAAACCCTTGCAGGACGAACTGAGACCTCCTCACGGACAAAATGTTAGCATAATTTTAGGCACGAATGCGCTGCCACCGTCCTCTATCTGTCTCAGTGTCCTCCAGTCGTCTTCCTCCAGTTTCCGCTCCTTTATCCCCCTCCAGCCCCCTTGTGTTTGTGGTCTTTCCCCCGTACAAAATTGTGTAACCGAGGAGAGTGCATTCGGTGAAGTGGGGGAAAGGCTGGCTGAGCTTCTGAGCATAACTCAACGAGTCAATGACTTCTTGGTGGCAACGTTGATGTGCCTTAATATTAACAACATCACGGGCAGGAGCCCTGCACATGAGGCGGCAGTTGAAGAGCCACATTGCGCATCAAACTGCCACTTACCCGAGCACACACAAATAATTTTGCAAATGAACACGTTCCGAGCGTTGCTAGATGGGTGGATAGTGGGTGGTCGGTTACTTCCCAGGCTCCACTGTAGATGTCTGATAAGTGTGTCAACAGCTCAGTATCCCCACCGCTCTTCCAGAGAGAAAAATTATTGGAGGACAAGCATTTTTGACTTAAGAATATATGGTATTAAACATGTAAATTGATTACGACCGAAAAACCTTAAACAACGTTATAGAAATAATCATAATTGTACTACACATTATGTTTTCAATGATATTTATTCAATAGGAATGCTATATAGTACGTAAACGTTTTGTTTACAATTTAAAAAGCACTTTTTTTTTACAGTGGTTAGTTTTCTCAGTTTCTAACTAAACTAAATCAGCAAATTGGCTCCACTTGACTCGTTTTCGCTGCTTTTGGTCGGAGCCTGCTTATTAATAATCATCTTTTTTTGGGCCTCCTCTTTGGGGAATGGTAATTAAGCAACACAATAATAATTATAATCATCATCCGGCAAGAGATGCATAAATCAGCAAATTACCAGCGAATGCCGCTGCTGCTGCATAATTAAATAAAAGGCGAACGTGATAAATAACAATCTTTCAGCAAATACGCTTGGGAGATTTTTGCATTAAATTGATTAAATGCGCAGCACATGCAAAATGATAACAACTACAGAAGCACCAGGAACAGCAGCAGCAGCAGCAACGGCAGCCAGCAGCAGAAATTATCAACTTGGACCGAAAACCCGTTGAGACTCATAAAAATGTGCCACTTAGCCGGGAAGTTGGGTGGCAAACCGGGGAATTGGTTAAGGGAGGAGGCTGGGGATTGATAGGGGGTGGTGGGGACAGTGGGTGTGGATGGATGGATGAGTTCTCACGCACACTGCGGCATAATATGTTGCCTGTTGGCTTTATGCGGCTATGTGGCTTTCAAGAGCGCTTCTCTCTTTGTGTCATGGTGAGCATGCGCACGGCTTTCAACTGCCAAAATGGCGGCCTACACCAACAAGAGAAATGTGGTGGAGTAACTGGAGGGGGAGGTCTGAGCCACGTTAACAAGAGAGTTGAGTTTCTGCAGTTCGGAGCCGTAAATGTCAAGTGTAATGTCACAATCAGCAGCAATCAAATACGGAAACACACACTCAGCCGCACGCATGCACACAAAACGCGAACGCAACATGCACAGGAAATTTAAGTTAAACAATAAACTTTGGTAGCAAATGCTACAATTTAAAACCTTTTTAATATGGAAATAGTTTAGGGAGTTCTAAGATAAATAATATGGTTATCAAGGGATGGTGGCATCTATGGGTTTTAAAAGATCATCATAAATACGATTACTAATAGATCAAAGTTAATTTTAAGATACAGTAAAAACACAATTTTTTTTTTTTTTTTAATTTGCAGTTGATCGCTTTAAAAGTATTTTAATTTACGCCTTAGGGTGAGTTTTATTAATTAATTTGGACTAAGTGAAGTTATTTTCATAACAACATTTTAATTTGTTCTTTCTTTCTTTAAAAAGAACACCAAAAACCTATTTTACAAGGATTATTAGAACGCCAAAAACATATTTTAAAGGAGACTATTCTGTCTAAAATATGAAGGTTTATAATAAAAATGTCTTTAAATAAAAGGTTAAGTAGAATATAGTGGAACCACAATGTTTCCCTGACCCTTAAAGCAAAATTGTTTTTTATGACTTTACCCTTTGAAAGTGCGCCAAAAAAAGTCTCACTCATTATGTGAATTTTGCTAGCATTTCCTTTGGCACATTTTTTGTTTTGTTTCTCTAAATGCAAAACTTTTTCGTAAAAATCATAGTGCACAGAAAAAGCGGGGAAAAAATATATACAAATATCAAAAAAGAAAAAAAAAAATCTGCTGCCCAGCTGGCCAATCTTCTCTGGGGTCAACCTCAAGTCTTGGCTCTCAAGTTTGCGATAGTCAGAGGAGAAGGTTTGTTTGGAGAGCGGGGAAGTGGAGAGTGGGGTGCAAGGGCTAAAAGTGTTATTAGTTTTTGCGGTGCAAGCTCATAAAATGTTGTTCTTTTCAAGTGGCTGCAGCGCGAAGTTTGGAACGTTCTTTTTGTTTAATTTTTTCGTTGCTTGCAAAAGAGGAAATAATTAAAAAATTTCAAATAGCTGGAAGCCTCTTAGTTAAGAAGTTTGAAAGAGCTGCTGCAAGTAGTTGATCGGATATCTGTTTTGGACAAGTTAAAATAATATTATATAACTGTCTTAGAGTCTGAGTTGGGAAATGGCTTAAAAAATACATATAAAAAATTCCAGTTATCCACTAAAATTGTTCATACATTTATTTATTTTTCTTGACGTTTATTACACAACGACATTAGCTTCAATTAATCTACTTGTGGCTTCGCCCTTGAGCAGTTTGATTGATTACCCATCATTTATCTTCCTGTGCTTTTTTGACATTTCTGCTAAATGTATTTATTAAGTATACGGCAGAGAACACAGGAATTTCTTGTAGCTACCTGTTTGCTTAAATTTAAATATGTTTTCTATTTGGCTTTTTTTAAACTATTTAGCTATTCGAATGTTTAAGGTCCAAGAAAAAGTTGTCATTGTGTTAAAAGGACATATTTCGTAATGAAGTTTTCCCCTTCGACACAAACTATTTACTTAAATGTTCCCCATTGTTTTCCTTCCCTGTTTACAATTTTGTTGCACTTCATTTTAAGCTGTTTATGTTTGGTTTGCAATGATGAGAACGTTGCATTTTTGTCATCACATTACCGAGACACTCATACAATAAAAAATAAAAGGGTTTTCCAGTGTGTGTGTGTGTATGTGGCATGTGCATGTCACATTTCCTTCGTCCTTTTGCTGCATTTGAGCAAATGCTTTGAGTCAGTCAACCGAAAACATTGTGGGCAGACTGGGGACCAAACTAACGCCCACCACCACCCCCCAAAAGTCCCTCCCCTGGCCACTCAAGGCCTGTTGAAGTGTGCGAGTGTGTGTGTGTGTGTGTTTGGGAATACAGGACATAAGTGGCAAAAGCCTTTGTGGCAACACTGAAAGGCGTCAGATTTTGACAATTGCTTTTCCTTTTGCTGTACCACACAGTGGTGCTCAAGTTGTTAGCTAAAAATTTTTGAGACCGCTCACATTTTTAGTAATTAACAAAACCTCCACTCGGAAAGTAGAGGGAACAGAATTGAAGAGCTTTCTTTCCGCTTCTTCTCCTGCAGTCCACAATTTTCTTTCATTTTCCAACGTCTCTCTATTCCATAATTCTAGTTGTTTTGCTTGGCTTCTGTTTGGCTTACTGCTGGCACTTCGGGGGCTTTGCCACGCCCCTGGGAAGGAGATGAAAACCCTCAGTTGTGGCATTTGCCAACGTCAACTTCAACTTCAACGGCAAAGCGGAAGTTTTATTGTTATTTCCCCCAAGTGCGTGCAGGAGCGCTTTATATTGGCCATAAAATATGTCATATGAAAAATGTCACCCACACGAACGCACCAATGCCTGGACCCTCGGTTTTATGGTCACAGTATTCGCTTTACCCTTTGTCCTTTCCCCTTTTCTCTTTCCCCCACATTTTACAGTTCAATCAACCTTTCAATGCCCCGCTTTTGTGCGCAAATTGTTTACAAATGCAACAGCAATTATGCAATCATTTGTGGCCGGCAAATGAAAAGAGATTTACATGCAGCACGCCCAAAAAAAAAAAACTACAAATCGATGGTGCAATAGAGCAAATATATATCCAGCTGGGGCTGTGTGTGCGTGTGTGTGCCTGTGAGGGGTCCTGACTATTCCAATGGACCAGGTCAGTGTTCAAACCGGCCAACGCCCAAGCCTCGTCCTTGTCCCCGTACCGTCCCTGTCCCCGATCATGGGTCCACATTCTGTGAGCCTCTCCTCTCTGATTGTATGCAATTGTGTTCTGCGTATGAATGACCAGAGACCACATTGCGAATGAGTGCTCCTGACTCGGCCTCTTCGCCTCCACCTCCTCATCTCGCCCTTCACCACCCAGCATCACAATTCCCACCCCCTCCATGTGCATGTGCTTATTTGTATGTATTGTATTAGCCAACATAATGGCCGCAACAGCAAGAACAGGATTGGCAATAGCATAAACACACAGAAAGAAAATTTACTTATAGCCAATAGATATAGGATCATTACTTAAAGATATAAAACCATTAATAAAAGATTAAAATTAATTGAAAACCATTTATAACTTAAGAATAGAAATAAGTAAATATAAACATTTGCAAAGAAATGAACATATTATAAATACAAATATGTATGCTAAAAAAAGTTTTAATGTTAAATATTTTGGTTGGATTTAATGATAATTTATCCTTCCAGCTAATCTTGATTAACTAATAAGTCCTTATTATGCCATTTGATATTACAAACTAAATGGGGACGATGAATCAAAAAAATTTATGTGTAACTAATTACTTCATAAGAACTAATTGGTTGGACGGTTTTCAGTTCAAAACACTTGACTTTCTTGCTGTGCAGCAACAACTGGAAGCTGCTGGCAGCAATTTCGCATTGGTCATAACGCCGGCTGCAGCCTGGGTCAGGTCAGGCCGCTTCCGTTTCCGGCTGGAGCTGGAGAGCCTGTTGGATCTGGCATCATGGTGGGGGTGGGCGGAAGTGGGTGGCGGATCAGTGCGGAGCGGAGGTGCTAGCTGCTCTTACTGCAATCCAATTTTCGTTGCTGCTATGTTTTTGACACTTACAAAGTGGTTACGGCTTTTGCTTTGGCATTTCTCACTTCAGCAACCGCACAAGCAGCGCACAGAACCCACACGGCCCCCAAAACACAAACAAACAATGTCGAGCGGCCCGAGCAATTTACCAAATGTGTGTCAAATTCCTCCCTCCGGCTCTGTGCCACTCCAAATGCCACCCGGCTCTCATTGACGAGGTCAGTTCTTAACAAGTTATTGGATTGCCATTATCAGGCGGGCCGCCTCACTTCAATTAATCTGCTTATTGCCCCGGTCTGTGATTGATTTATCTTTGCCGAAAATAAAAAAACCGGGTGGAATTTCGCAGAGAAAATAATTTTCTGCAGCCCGGACTTTACGAGCGCAGTCAAAAAGGACAATAAACCAGTTTAATTAAAAACAGTTGTGACTTGGAATTAGAAAAATATATATAAAATAGTACGGTAGTTGTGTCAAATTAAAGTTATTGTGTAAAAAAACTTGACATGTTTAAATTTAACATTTAACTTTATTTTTGTTATATTTCGCAATTGACTGCAATTAAATATTTTAAAATTTAGAAAAAGTTGGGGTGTAAGTTTTATATAGGTATTTAAATAAACATCTGAATTAAGAGACCCATTAAAGAAATCCCAGCAAAAATGTTTTCAGTTAAAGTGCTTGAATACCATTTTGTGTAGTATGTAGTCTTCAACTGCCACTTTTTGTATTGCCAATAAATTGTTCTTGCTCTTTAAAGAATTTGTTTCTTGGAACTTATTTCCCTTATTTTTTATTAACTTTGAACGATACATCTTGAACTGTGAACCTTATTTTATGTTTAACTTGCTAAAAGTATTGATAAAAAAGCTGAACAATGAGACTCATCGATTTGTGTAAATTAGGGAAAAGGTTTTCGTGAGGGGTAACCGTGAACAGCATTAACTTGTGAACTTCCGTATGATTTTCTACTTTCGTTTTGAACAAAAAGTTTAACGTTAGCCAGCTTATATTACAAATGTTGTGCATTAGGGGCATTAATTTTACACACTTATGACACCCAAGCGACTCGTAAAAGCGAACCGCACGCAAATTACATTGGGCGAAGATGTTTTGCCTTGAAGGAGGATTGTGGGTAGAAAGTGGGAGAAAGTGGGTAAATGGGGGCAGTTGCCGGCTGTCAGGACTGTCAGCTAAGCAGTGGCATTTATTAGAGCTGCCACGCGACAGTCGCAGGATCCGCAGCCACCACCACCACCACCACCACAACCACAACCGCATAAGCTCATTTCCAATGGCTGTCCATGTGACAGCTATGAAAAAGCAGCGCAAAGGACACACCAACCCAACGGAGCCATCCCAACGTCTTATTGTTTCGCAAGGAGGAGCCAGGATGCGGATGCTGGAGCCAGATCCCTAGCATTTGCTAACAAGCCAGCCAAATTGTATTTGCATGCAAGGCGCTACATCCACATCCACATCCTTCGTCCTGTCAGCTACAAATGTATGCAGATGCCTGCAGAAAGCAAACCAACGCACACGACAGCCACGACATTCTAAGTGAATTTTATGTCGAAAAGTTTGAAAAGGGTAGGGATGCTATTGCCTTTGCCTTTGGCTTTCTGGTAAGTCGGCTGGGAAGGACATCCCCCATCCTTGGGCCCAGGCCCAGGCTCAACAAGTGCGCTGCCGAATGTTGCAACATGCCGTGAGTCGCAGGACGAGTGTGGTCCTGGTGGGTCCTGTCTGCCCCCGGTTGCGGCATTTGCATTTTCGGCTTTCCTGGCCTCGTTTCGGGAGTTGTGAATTATGTAAATGCTTAAATAATAAGATTCACCCTGGTCTCTATTACCCTCTGGCCCCGCTGCTGCTCCCTGCCAAATGCGGTGTGGCTTAGGCTAATTGAAATAACAAATCTAATGCAAAATAACCCCAAATAAAGTGGCAGGGGTATAACAAATTTGATGTAATACAGCCCCAAATAAAGTCGAAGCTGGTTAACAAATCTGATGCAATATTAGCGCAGTTAGTTGTATGTTTAGGGATATTTAGTAAAGTCTGAACAACACTTTAAATTAAAGGAAATACTTAAAAGTAAGGGACCTTAAGACTACACATCCTACAAACACAGTGAGTTTAGACCTTTTAAAGCCTTATTTTCCGTTAAGGAACTGTATTTAAATAGTCCTAGAAAAATAAGTCTAATTAAAGTAACGCTTCCTAAAAAGACTACTTAACTTTCGACACATTTCAACAATATTAAGCTTCCCACATTGTCTCCAATGCATCAGTATAATTAACAGGGGAAGCAATCGCAAAACTCATAAAGATAACAGCAATTTAATGTTATGAAGCTCAGCTCAGAACTCCCATTAAAAGCTCTAAGCGAACTGATTTTGTGGGTCGAAATCCCATCCAGTCCAAATGGAGTCGGACCCCCAACAGCTGCCACATAACAAGTTGCGCTAATTAGAAATATTTCGAGCCATAAACAACATTCGTTGGCCATATCGCTGAGGGAGGTCTTTTGCCATGTTCTGGTTTTTATTAAATTACGCGTACGCGCTGCTCTGCTCTGCGACAATAATTTCTTCGGCCGTCGTCAAATGAAACGCAATAAAATATGAAGCAGCTTGTCGACTGGGACTATGTAGCTTCAAAGGTTTTCCAGTTATGTCTAAACTCGGGAGGAAAATGTTAATTAGGCTTCATTTTTGATGATGAAACTTAATCAAGGATGAAAGGGGTAAGAGCCACACTTTAAAAATGGTACTAATTTATTAAACGGAGTGCTGCAAAATTTATTGCCTTTAACATTTACAATTAAATAATAAGATGGTTTTATGGCAGCTGTATTTAATGTATCTAAAATATGAAATAAATAAATAAATAAATATAATAAATATTGACAATGTAATTTAAACTGATTAAAAATGTCCATGATTTTTTTGTGCGCCCAAGAACTCACAGATTTTTTTTTATTCAAAAGATTAGATTAGATTTCCCAAAAATGTTTAAAATTCATGAATGCAGCAGAAATGATCAGAAAACCAGTCAAGCGCTGGACTAATCGAAAGCAGTCCTTGATGGAAATAACTGGCTAAAGTCTTCAAGAAACCCCCATACACAACTTCCACTTTACCATGTGCTCCTCCCACTTGCTCCCTGTTTTCGGGCTTGGCACGCATGTTGCATATTTAATAGATTTTGACAGCCTAATCCATTGCACACAGGCACAGACCCACCCGGCTGTCTGGGCTCCTCGGGTGGGTTATGCCCGGAATTTCAAGCATAATTTGCCGCATATTTCTGGCTACTGTATTATTTAACTATTAACGTTCAATTGCCGCCAAGATTTATCGTCGAGCTTACAGTCTCCACATTTTTTCATATCACCCAGCGATGTTTGCCCTGGCACTGCGGGTGGGAAGTGAGAGCGTATCCGTGACCGTCTCCACCTTCACCACCATCTCCATCTCCGTATCCGTTTTAGTCTGAGCTGCACGAACAAAAAGGTAATTCAATATCTTAATATCCGCATAGATCAAGTGCAGGTACGTGCAGGTTTGCACAGTTTGACTCGGGCGCCGTTTAAGGTGGGCTGCCTCATTGCTGGGGCTTCTTCTTTGGATTCCAATTCTCTGGCTTCCGAGACTAACAAACGGATAGGGAAAATGTTGGGAAACCCTTTTTTGTTTTCCTAGAAAATTGGCTTGCACAGAAAAAACATTATAATAATTAGCTTTAATAAGATTGGGAATATTCACATTTTTGAATGAACTTTCTCGAAACTTTAAATTAGGGTTTGGCTTAAAAATCTTTTTAAAATCCTTAGTATATATTTTCATATGGAATTTGTGTATACTTATTTGTAAGGTTAAGCACTTACTTTAAGATGTAAATGCAATTTCTCTGAGTAATTTTTCTTTGCGTTAGACAATCATTTGATTGCCCTGCGTTGATTTGGCGAATGGAATTGGTGTGAAAGAGTTTTTCCTGACTACTTCCCTGTGGCCATGGTCACCAGTTTTACCCCCAAAATGTTTGTGCGGTTATTATTGCACATTTACGAATTTTTCCTTTGTTGGTCTTTTTGTATTTTGTTTCAAGCGAAAATCTCGTCGAAAGTTTGGCAATAAAACTAAAAGTTTCAACGTTTATTGTCGCCAACTTGAAAGTTTAAACAATGAGCACAGTTCATGAGCCACAATTTTGGGAGAGGAGCTGCGTGGGTGGTGGTGCATTGCTAGAATTGAGTTTTGTGGCAAAGGGTTGCCGGCAGCATAATTAAAAGTCAGCCCCGAGTGTGGGGCTTAAACTTTATGTAATTCTAGTTTTTAATTCATTTTTTTTTTGTATTACAGGGGATCAATTAAAACGGAGAGGAAAGATAAGCTGCAGCCCAGAGGCAGGCGGGCATTATAAACTTTTATAAATTATGCGAAAATTATGAAATATTAAAAATGTCACAGAGAAAGCCTATGGGCTTATATATTATTAAACGCGACAAAATTATTGCTGTCGCTGACGTTTTTATTGACCCACATGCTGGTGGCGGTGTTTAAACAAAAAAAGAATTAACAAAATGCCAACTAAAATTGCCATTTGCGGCAGCTGAATCGTTATGGTCCCCGGCTAACATACATATGTGCACCCACATATGGGAGTCGCTTAAAATCTTTTGTTTTTTTAGAGAATAAAAATAAAATTTATTTATTTTAATTTGCTGTTTACTGCTGCGTTTTGCGCAAACAAATGCACGAACAATTCATTTAAAATGTAACGGGCACACACATACACGCATAACGCACACACAAATATACATATACGTGTATACCTACCACTACACTCACGCGCATAAATTGCAATCGCGTTATTTGCATTCAAAATTGCCAGGCAACCGAAAGCCAACTTTGTACGAGGTTTTTCGCACATTTTTTTCACTGGTTTATTCGTGGCAATTTTTTGTAGATACCTGCCTATTTTTTTGTTCTTATTATATTTTTTAATGGATGTTTTTCAAAGATGAATAATTTAGATTAGAGTTTGATAGGCAAAAAAATTCTTGAATAATTTATTAAATATTAAAATGAATTATAACATGATAAAATCCAATGAAAAAAATAGATATCACACAGAATATTCTAGAAAAATACCATAAAGCAGAACTGAATAAATAAAGTGCATAATAAGAAAGAGTTAATAAATAAATTATTATCAAAAGAAATTCGAAACTGTGTCTATGTGTAATATTAAAGACTTATTTATTTAAGAAATTCTTTTTAAAAAGTTTGACCTTTCAGCCTCCAACAAGTTCAACTCAAATGAGTTAATCCCCAAACCCTGTTTTTGCATAATTTCAAGCAAAACTAACAACATCCGTTTGTGGTTTGTTCGTTTTGATTTCAATTCTGATGCTTCAACTGCGAATGCAAAGCGGCTGTCAATTACACACAATTAAGCCGGACTTCTATGTATTTGGATTTCCATTTCCGCTGCGTGCTCCGATATTAAACGTCGGCCGCAAACCCACAAACAAAATTGAACGACATAAGCCCCCGTCTGGATTTCTGTTTGTACATAATCGAAGAACGGAAATTGATTTCGTTTTTATTTGTTGTTACGGAAAACCAACTTTGTTTAGGTAACATTTTCGATTTGCACGCCCGCATGCCGAATGCCGCATGCGGGTCACTGAACTCGGGTCAATTCAATAAGCATATTATAATAATCAGGCCACAATGATGATGACCAATCCCAAATGCACATAAAGGAGATGTTGACAGAGGGGTTAGTGGGGCGTGTAGGATGCGGTGAGTGAATGGAAAAACTTTTTGATATATTTTGCAAACAATAATGCCGCAGGCAAATTGAGAATGTGGGTAGCAAACACTGAAGCGACGGAGAGAAAGTGGACATTCCGCATCTGGGAATGCGTATCATGGGGAAACCCAGCGGGATTACCCAAAACATAAGCTACACGACCAACTCTCCAGGCTGTCCAAGAAAATGGTAAAAAACGAGGAACAAGTAAAACAATCATAAGCAGCACAACTTTTCCATATTTCGCCAGTGCCATCCTAACTATCTCCACTTTCTTCTCCACTTTCCTCCTCCTCCGGCATTTGTGAAACTTTCCCGGACCCGGGTCCGGGTTGTAGCATCCATTAGAGCGTGTTGAAGCGCATTGAATTGTGTATTGGGAATTGTTTACAATGCTGAAAAAGTTTTTACGTTCGCTTAGCCAAAGGCAAAGCGACTCGAAAGTTTCTTAAGCAATTGCCAGGACCCAGCAGAACAAAAAGCAGTAAAGGATGGTGGTTGAGGAGGAGTCCAAAGAGATCCGAAGGCAGGTTTTGGCATTTATTAGATGCACCACCCCCAGCGATCCAGTGTCCTTTAGCTCTGGGCTATGACATAACTTTTCAGCCACAGCATTTCGCTTTGCGGTTGTCACCGAAGGACTCTGGCCTGGGTTTTGGGTCCCATTTAATTTATTTAAAATACTTTTTGCTGCAGCTCTGCGGAAAGTTGTAGTGCAACAAGTTGTGACAAACAGGACCAAGGTTTTCTTGCTAAATGCTAAATAACCCTGCAATATCCAGCTGAACTTACAAATTATGTAAATTCCGAAATGATCTATTTGTTTTTATTTCATCAGGTCAGGTGAACTGTGTGTGAGTGTGCTTGGGTAAATAAATCGAACAAATTAGCCAGGGTTTTGTCCCCCTGGACAAAGTCAATTTAGCTTTGACTTTCAGCTAATATCCTGTCGCCGAAACTATAATCGAGATGCTGTTTGGATTTATAATTGCTTTTGCTGCGGGCCATGTTCTCTTAATTATATCCAAATGGCTTTTTTCCAGGACCCGACAATTATTTTGATTGCCTTCGAAGGGGACAGGGGACTGGACATGTTAATTTCGGTTGAAAACTTTTACGACTTTTGCGCAATATTGGTTTTTATGACCATTAATTAGAAATACAATTTCCCTGGGGCGGTGTGCTTATGTGTCCAAGGAGTCAAACCGGATGCAGGATGCTTTGGGGCGGTTCTTGACACCTGACCAAGAACAACAACAGAGCAGATCCTCGCCCTGGGTCTTCGTCTCAGTTACATCCGCCCGAAGGACAACGATGGGAAAACTCTGGCTCCGACTGGCTGACTGATGAGATTAATTAAGCAAGGCAAACAAAAGGATTTTAGTTTCATGTAGATACTCCTGACACACATGCTCAGAGCGTACATTGTTATTGCTGCTGTTATCCTTGTTGGATTGACAGGCAGCATTGCGTATGCCTGTTGGCATTTTTATTGACAAGGACACATTAATTACTCAATGACATTGTAATCAAATATAAGCATTGCCTGAAAGCATTTGCTAGTTCTTGTTCATCTTGTTGTTGTTTCTGCCATTATCCTTGTTCCTGACTTTGCCAGCGTGTGCGTGTGTTACTGGATTTATACGTAGCCCAATTCATGCAATCATTTCATGAAATGGGTGTTATAAACACCATTGCATGTATTCGGCAACACACAAATTACTATAATTCAGCGTCATTGCGTGAAATGGAGAGCGCTACCAACTTAACATTCATAAATTAGTGGCAACGCCAAAAATTGTGTGAACGGATTTTACTCACATTTTTTGCCAAATTACACTTCTGGCAACTCTGCTGACATGAATACATGCATTCGTCTCTAACGTATAAACAGGGGCTATTTTTAATTCACGCATTCAAGAATTCATGAAATAGCATAGTATAAACTAAGTATTTGTCAAAGTTCACCGTGGCTTCCGTAAATCTTTCCCCGGTGTCAATATTGCGCATACGCCACCGACATAGCCACGATGCACGAGTGCTTATTTAAGCCACACTGGCTCTCCCATGAGCCTGGACACGCCCTTATATCTGTGCCAGCGTTGTGTGTGTGTGTGTGTGTGTGCCGCAGGGTCCTGTGTTTTATTAATTACGTAATTATGTAACAAATTAAATGCATGTACAAGCGCAACGGGAACGGGTAGCTGGGGCACGGAGCTACTTAGACCGCTTGCTCGCATGTCGATGGAGCCAAGTGGGTTAACTTGTGCCCGAGTATGCCATATATGATATGATGCACATCCTGACACACATCCTCCTCAAAGGGAGAGTGCTTCGTGTTTACTTGGTCCGCATCCTGGAGTTTAGCCAGGTACAAAGTGAAAAACATGTTTTGAAAACGAGCTATGAATAGCATGCTCCAAAATGCGAACACTTGAAATTCAGGATAAGAGGTTGAAAAACAAGCTGAAACTAAATGAAAATCATAAACCACTTGCCTTGCAAATGTTTAGTACACAGTGAATGGGTGTTATTAATTAGAGGCCCTACATTAAGGAGTCGATGGAATTTTAAACACAACCAGAGAATCAATTAACAGTTCAATTAATTTGCTTCATGTTTAAACTAAAAATTAAAATAATTAACATATTGAGAACAAAACATGTTTCTACAACAATTAAAAGTTATTTTCATAAAATTAATGAAAAATTAAAGTCGAACATTCTTGATTAAAACATAACACAGCCTGAGGCTAAATGAGTATCAAACATTTTTAATTTAAAGTGCAAACATTACTTTTTTATATATTTTTTGTGTGAAGGTTATTTAAAGTTAAAAGGGAAGAAACCCTTAAAATTTAATATAAAACAAATAATTTGAAAGTGTAAAATAAATACAGTTTGCAAAAAAAATTAAAAATAAAAAGCTTTTCAAGAGTTAAAATCACACAACAGATTTGTGTTTAGAGCTAAACAAAGATAAACAACCTGCAGACCACAAATCTTCCACCAGACTCCACACAACTTGCTAAGAAATCTGAGTAATTACAGATCCGACACTCAAAGTTTATCCAGTCCAGCAATCGCAAGGTGGCAAGGACATTCTAACTCCGTCCAACCCAACAGCCATAAAAAAGTTTCACTTGACGTTTTCCGCTGCGAGGTGTGTGTGTGTCGGTGGGCTGCAACATTTGTCTCATTTTCCCTGTCGCCGTCAAGAGTCTCCGGTGCTCTTCATCTCCATCTCGGGGCTGCTTCTGGTTTCACATTACACCATGGCACGCATTTAAAATCCAAATTAAATATTTCCGCATGAAACTCAAATCTTGCAACTGATTAAATAACCCAGGACCGGAAGAGAGAGAGAGAGGCAGATAGCTGCCGGTGTGAGAGAGATGGCAGATGGATGCTGGTGGTTGTTGGTGCTGAAATTCTGCGGGGCAAGTCGAAAAGCCAGCGAAGGCAGCAAGGACTTAAAGTGCGACAAATATGTGAGTATGCGAGCGTATGTACTTTAAGAAAACATTTAATTTTTGGGATCAAAAACCAAAAGATTTTTTAAATCTTTCAAAAGTGCAGACCATGGGCGTTGACTGTTAAAGTAAACAAAAAACTTTTTTCAAGGTTAGATAAGCTAAATATATTACTCTGTTTAATGTATTACAATTGTATAATTTAATTTCAAGCTCTTAAACATAACAATATATTTCCCAAAAATTCATTTTAATAAAAAATACAAGGATTTTAAAAATTTTATTTAAAAACTGAACATTTTTAGAACAAAATATTACTTCTCAAGTTCTTTAGAATGTTTTTTTTCAGTGTACAAGTGTTAAATGTGTATGTATAATTGGCATGCCAGCACACATTTGTACATACGTTTTGCGGGAAGTTTGTACGTCTCTCTCTCTCCTTAATCTGCCTTTCTCTTTTCCCCCCGGCTGTTGTTATGTGTCAAGAATTTTTACCATTTAACAAAACTCGTTGTCCTGGGGTAATTGTGTTGTTATTTGCCATCGCCCGAAACTCGCTCGCTCGCTCCTCTTTGCGTGAAAACTCATTTGGCCTGGCCAGGAGGAGACGGAGCACCTGGCTAGATGTGTGTCTGATTGTGCGTTTTATGAATGAATTTAGCTTCCCCCCGGCGGCTCCTTCCACCACACCTTGCTGATTGCTGAAAAGGACGAATGGAAGATGACAATGAAGGGAGCGGAGCAAAACTTTGCCCTTAGCTTTTGGCCAACTTGGGTCCTGGCTCTGTCACTCACTCGCCCATTGCTTACAGTTACAACTTTTTTTCAGCCAACTTCCTGTCGACGTTCACAGAGAAAAATATTTACTTGTTCTTAAGTTGGTTTCATTTTTTAACTTTATGCGCAGTATTAAAATTGTGTTAAAATATACTGGATTTATACGTAGCCCATTTCCTGTCGACGTTCACAGAAAGAAAAAATATTTATTTTTTATAGGTTTATTCCAATTACATTTTGGCAATTCATGAAACAGCATAGTATAAACTAAGTATGTGTTAAAATAGTCAACAATAACAGGAATAGTTTAAACTTAAAAGTTTATATTTATGTTGTTGTAATGGTACCAAAAGAATCTTAATTTCTCGCCGTGTTGACCAGGCTAAGATGCTAGTGGACTCCTGGTTATCACTGGCCAAAGTGAAAATCATTTGCACGGTAAAACGTTTTTCGGTAAACTCGTCCTGACTTGGATTTCGGTATATAAAATAAAATTACCAACAAATTGAAAATTGCATCCTGCGTGCATCCTTCCCCTGACATCCCATGGTGCCCGTTCAAGTTGCTACACGAAAACTTTTCTATTTTATACCCAAGGATTATGCTATGAATATAAAATCTTGCGAAATTACACTCGCACAGACACAGGCACACGTGCCTACATCTACACGTAGAAAGTAACTGAAAGTTGCGGTCGTGACGTTGCAGTGGGCGGGCCAAAGGTTATGACTGTGCGAATGTGATTTCAGATTGTGTGACTTAGTTAGGGCTGCACTGGAACAAAAACATGGTTATACTGATTGCAACAAAAGTCTTTAAAATATATGGTTTCTTGTCTTCAAGACTTTTTTTAAATAAAATATGTAAAATTATAAAAATAAACTCAAGTTTTTCAAACAATTTTGCATGGCCACATCCCGATGTAAAAGGAAACTTGTTATCCGATCGCTGAGTTGACGCTTGCCAACAAGTTTGTGCCCCCAGTGAAATGCAACAGCTGGCATTCAGGTGAAAGGTTGCACTGCGTGTTTTAGCCCCGGGCTAAAAGTGCTCAGTGTAGCTCTCAAATTTGGTGCAATTTGGGAAACTTACTTGCAGTTTCTTCCGCTGCATCCTGCGGCATCCTGCCGAGGTGGAGAAAAGTAGCATCTGGCAGAGGAGCTGCCAGCGCAATCATAAGCCAACACCTAAGCACGTCAACAACAGGGCACACCCCCACCCCCACGGAGGGGAATCCCCTGCAAACGCCCTCATCAAGCAACACTATTTAGTGTGTGAAGCAGCGAAACTTTTTGCAGCCTTACTACAAGTAAAACTAAAATTTGCCAGATCATTGCTTCCGCTACGTGCAAGGATTCAGGATGCAGGGATTGCTGGTGCAGCATCTGCGAGAAAGGTTTTCTGCCCCCGGGAGCTGTAAGGTTATTATGCATATGGAGTCCTTGCTGGCATCCTTGTTGTGATTGTCTGTGCAGGGGAAGAACTTAATTCGAGTGCAGGCTGCGTGCAGGCCCCTTTTGCGGATTTGCCTAGGCACAACTTTCAGACCAAATTAAATGTTAATTAAAATGTTATCAGCTGGGGTGGCAGTGGGTTAAATTAAAAAAAAAAATACTGGGTAAACTGTTTTTGAGCATTACTTGCATTGCTGGGGCTTTGAAACTAAAGTTAAACATAATTTCTGCCCGAATTGCCACTTGGCAAGTCTTCGCTTGCTGCTTACTGCTCTCTGTTTGCTGCCTTCTACTTGAGCGTAAATTGCAGAGCTCCCAGACTCCAAGTCGGAGTCAGTTTCAGAGCCACCACATCCACATCCTTGCTCAACAGCCCACACACACACTCACACACACACTCACACACACAAACGCCAGGCAGTCAGGCGAGTAAAGCCCAAGGGGTCGGTCCAAAAGGGCAGCAAATGAAATAAACGTGAGACCAAGGAGGGCAGCAAACCGAGTTCCAGTTCTCAGTTTTAGCACGGAGAAAAAAATAATCGAAATTGGTCATCAATCTTTTATATATAAATCGAAAATCTTAGATACCAAAACGTATTTTTTTCATTTTCATTTAAATCATATTTCCTTTTTCTGCCATTCTATTTAAACTTAACGCTAAGAAATCTCTTAATATTTGAAAAACTATATTTTTCCTTGTCTAAAAGTAGGCAACAAAATTTTACATTTGTAAAAGTAAAGAGAAAGTAATATATTTTCATATTTTTTTTAAATATATAAAGTCTTTTAAAGTCTTAAATTTTTTTTTCTTTAAGCTTCAATTATACAATTTATTTTAATATACATAGGTAATTTCCTGTTGTAGTATAATAATGTTACAATTTTTTTTCTACATGCATCTCTTCCACTGAGTCACTACAAAACTGCAATGAATGGTTAATCAAGCAGCCGGCTTGAACAGCTTTTGGCTTCATTTTACAGCAAGTTGCACTGGGAATGGGAAAGGGATACCAGGTTTTTAGGTGGTTGGGTGGTTGGTCGGCAGTCAGTGGTGCGGAGTGGAGTTCCAAGTGCCGGCTGCTCAAATGCAAGTGCAGGAGCGGGTATATTATGTGCAGAAAACGCACATAAACAAAAGCCCAAAGCCGGAGCTAAATAGGCCGAGTGCAAGGAGGCAAATGCTGGCAAAGGTGTGCCATGCTTGACATAACCATGGACAGGCCGCAGAAAGGACTGCCAACTATACGGGGATTAGTATAATGCCTGGCTAAACTTTTAAGTATATAGGAAAGGCAGCAAAAGGCCACTGTGCATTGATATGTAATTGATGGATGCACTTGGCAGGCAGCTGAAACTGAGACATTGTTCGGTAAATAAAGGAAGTTGATGAACAAAGGGTTTTATTGCGCCCAGTAAATTGCAAACAGCCAAGTTTATCGGGTTTTATGAGTGCAAGTTGGCTTTAATTTAAATCGAGCTCAGCTATTTCGATCGTGTAAGTCATAAATCGCCTGGTTCTAAATCAAAAAACTTAATATTTACCATGACCGAAATGCATTCCTTTAGAAAATATATTTTTACGACTGCAGTAAGCTGCTTTATGGATCAGGCTAGGCAAAAGCTGAATAAATAGGAGCAGATGCAGCATTAAATTTCGCAACGACCCAGCATTACCTTAACCCATACAACTGACAATTTAACTATCTGCTAAAAAAAAATAGAGGTGGATGGAAATAAATTTTTACGTTTTATTGGCTGAAAAGCTTAAAATCGTTGAATTTCTATTTAATATCTGGCGCACACGTCGTATACGTAATATCGGATTACGGCAACGGCTTAAAGGCAAACCAACAAAAAAGAAAGAAGGGTTGGGCTGAAATGCAAAGAAAAAACAAAGCGCAGAAAACAAAACAAAATAACAAAACAACAAAGGTAAATACAGAAAAGAAAAGAGAGTGCTGCAAATACAAAAAACGCTGGCATAAAAATAAAATGGAAATTACACGGAGTGAGATGGGAGTTGGCTCGGTATAAAGGTGCTTACCTTTTTTAATTACCTCGTTTAAGGCACAGCCCTATCGCGAATGTGTGTGTTGGTGTGTGTGTGTTAGCCAGCTCTACAACTGTGTTTGTGCGCGCTTTTATCAACTCGTTTCGCCGTGTTTTACTCACTCGCAGACGTTGCCATAAGTTTTAATTAAAATTACTTTGCTTGCTGCCTGCCGGCTGATGATGGTTGCTGCTGCCGCTACAGCCACTTTTCCATTACGATGCTGCTGCTCCTGGTGCTCCTGCTGCTCCTGATCCGGCTGCTCCTTCTGATGGCTGAGTGTTTTGCTGTGTGCTTTTTGTTATTTGCTGTTTGGCTGCTCTCTCTCACTCATCACCTGCCCACTGTTTACGGCGGAGTTTTTGCGGTTCAGCCAGTTGTTTTTGCCCTTGCATAGGCCCCGCAGCGGAGTTTTTGCCGGATTGCGGATTGCATATGCCAAGCCAAGCCGGCATTTCCAGCCTACGCCTCTGACATTGCCCCACAGCAATGACAATGGCAGTGGCTGGCTGGTCGTTGGCTTCACTCGGCCCCGGCCGGATATTAAAACGCTGCGGAAGTTGGCGAAATATTGAACAATTATCAAGCTGCATGCTAGCCATTGCATGTGCTTCTAAAGGGCACTGATAAATTGGGGTGAACCACTAGAACCACTAGATATTGAACATTATAAGCCTTAACAATTGTGTTGAGTAGTTTTATTAAAAAAAATTAACTTCATTTAATTCAGGTTAATTAAATCTATTTTCACATAAATTACTCATACGCCATGTGTTATACTTTGACGTTGGGGTAGGTATTTTCTTTTTTTTTAACACAATTGAATAAATCCAATTAGGGTTCACTTTAACATATATTTAGTTATGGATTTTCCACTAAATTATAATATTTTTGTGACTAAATTTATATAAAGAATTTTTTAGGGATAATAGAGAGTCAACTATTTGTTTAAAATTTAATTTAAAGCTTTTCAGTACATAAAAACCTAAAAATGTTATAGTAGCTTAAATAATAAATTCCGCTTTAAAATTTCAACAAAAGTTATGAAAGACGGATGTATTTATTGAGCGCTGATATTCAACTGGGCATGACAATTCGCTGGCATTTAGTTTGCAAGCTGGGCTTCATGGACTCCACGGCGACGCCGTCATCATTCAAACAATCAGCCAACTGTGAAGCGGAGCAGCCAAACGAGCGGCTCTAAACGCGCAGTTCAACGCTTGGCTTGTGTTGGCCCCTCTACGCAGGGGGTCCTGTGGTGCTGGTCCTGTGATCCTGGGACTGGGACTGGGAATGAAGCTGGAGCTGGAGTATATTTGCCACATGCTGATAAGCAGACATAATAATAAAAAATGTATGAGCTGCCTGGCAAGCGGCAGTCATAATAAAATGTGCAAAATAAAATGGAATGGCTGGGAACCGCAGCGAGGGAGCCAGAATACCAGGGACCAGGGACCAGGATCAGGACCAGGACTAGCAGCAGAATGTTGGCGGCAACGGATGTGCGCCAAAAGCAGCAACGGAAACGTTGCACAATTTTGCGGCGACAGCGTTAAGATGAAAGGGGCGTGGCTTAGGGGGGGCGGGGCGGACGCAAGGGACAAATGCGACATAATGAAGTCAAAAGTTGTGGCGGCAACCGGCCCAAAAGAGTTTTGAACGTTTTGCTAATGAGCGCTCAGAAAGCTGGCTGCGATTATCAGGGCCAACACACCGACCCAGGCGGTCTCAGACCAGACGATGGCTAATACCATCTCTCAACTGGTCCATCGCTATTTTAACGGAATTTATTTTTGAGGCTGAGGGCAGCTAGCAATGATGCACTTGACATAAAATATCATACCTACTTATCATAAACTTGAATTTTTTTTAACAAAATGTTACATATCAAATTAATTTTAAGTCTTGTGATTAATCTTTCAATTTATTTATTTATATTTATTTATATATTAACCTAGTGATGTTACTTGAAATTGCTTGTTTTGTGTTCAAAAATTAGTTTCTTTTTTTTAAAACTATAATTGTTCTGAGAGACATATGTTTTTTAATAAAATAAAACTTTAGAAATGCTCCCTCACTTCTGAACATATAACTTTTTTTTTAATATATTTAAATTTTTATATTAAAAAACAGTAGGTAACCAATTTTATTCTCTGTGTAATGCAGCTTTTGAAAAACAACATGTTAGTTGCATAACTTGCTTAATACGAAAAACCAACAAGAAAAAAAGGAGCAAAAATATCTCGACATTATGCCACTCAACGCTGTTCAGTTGGTTCATATTTTGCGATGGAGGCGACAACATTCATGGCCTTTGGCATTAAGAACCTTCATAAATTCCAGAGAGCAGCCAATGAGCAGTGGAGTCTCCTCCAGAAACGAGATTCTGTCGTTTTCTGGCAGCAAAGTCTGCATTTGATTGATACTTGATGGAGACGGCGGAGGAGAAGGAGGAGGAGAAGGGGATTCGGATGGTGAAATGGTGAAACGGCACCAAAATGTGCGACCAGGCGATGGTGTTGATGTTGTTGACGTTATTCGTGCCGTTGTTTGTTTGCCCTGTCACTGATGCCCCTCTTGTTTTTGTTGTCACAAGCAACAAGAATTTAATAATAGATTCATTACACATACACACACACTCGCCGAGGTTCCATCCTCTTGGCTAGAAAAATAACGAAACATCTTTCACTTGACGGTTGGGAGAGCGTGCCGCATCATGCGTATCATTATGTCAACACAAAACAAGTGTCTCTATATCGAATATAATAAATTGAATATATTTTCATCAGCAATAACAGCAAAACAGCCGCAATAACAACATTGCCAGCAGCAACATCATGTTAACAAAATAGAAAAGTCGGCAACGAAAATTGGAGTGAGTTGTGTGCTGAAATGGTGGTATGATTTGTGATTTGTAAGCAAATAGAAGGCCTGCGATACCGAAGCTTTGAATATGGTTTGATATAGAAAAACAAATTATTCACAGCTTTTTAAAAAAAAATTGTATTTAAAATCCTTTTTTTGATAAAAAAAATATAGGTACTTACTTAGTCGTTTATAGAAAATGAAAAATCCATGTGGCCCTTTAAAAATAAGGAGCACTACAACGATAAGTCTCCGAAAAGTCCTTGTGTTAATTGATAAATCATTTGGTACATACCTAAGAAGGAGCTTGTTTACCTATTTCCCGTAGTTTCAAATGGACCACTAAAACCGTCTTTTAAACAAGCAACGAAAATATCGAGCATATCCCTTTTCAGATCCTGTAGCTGTCAGGACAGCGAAACTTAGCCGAGGCGTTGAGGCGCTAACAGTTTTGAAGTTTATTTGGCATGTGGTAACTTTCAGGCAGCCGGGAGTCAAGAGTGGCTGCGGAAGGATGTTATCTGGGAACAGTCAGGAGCAGAGTCAGGGGCAGGATATATGTATCCCGACCCAGCGCGACCCTTCAGCGGAGACCCTTTGGCTGTGTTTTCAATAACGTTCTTCCGGACTGACTGGGTGATATAAAAATTTCATAGGAGCTTGCTATGATATTTTATTTATTTTTATTTGCCCTGCCACCACTACCCGCTTTATCTCTCCATCGCCTTTGCTCATTTTTCTTGCTTCTTGCTGCTTCTAATCAATTCCAAATCATTTAGCACACGCATGAGCTGTCAGTGTTTGCATTGGTATGTGTGTGTGTGGCTGTGCTTTCGATGGTAGTGGTGAGGGTGCAGACTCCATTTTGATTGCGTTAAAGTTGTGCGGCTTTAAGCCGCTCAAAGGCAAATGGCGGTCATAAATCAGGGGCGTGACAGGGCACAAAAGCCAGCCGACAAAAGCCAAAAGCTGTGCGGGTAATTATGGCTAATTAACGTGCCGAAAGCCAACGGCCAAAGTCGGTCAGTCGATATTATTACGGCCCATCCAAATATCGCCAACTTCTTTTAATAAAATCATCAAATTCGCCTCGAGGCAGCAGCAGCAGCATAAAAGGCTTTTGCGGCAGCCATAAAAACGTCGTCGTCAATGTCGAATGTCCAACTCCCAAGCTCTCGAATCTTTATGGCCAGCACATGTTCCTTTCTGGAGTTGTATGTTGTAGTGCCGGCAATGGCAATGGGTCTGTAATTTAAGTGGCGTAAATTATGGTCAAGAGGTTGCTTAAGCCCTTGAACCGAAAAAGGGCAACACGATGGCCCATTATCCTGTTTTGGTCCCTGGTCCATGCTTTGTTACATGTGTGAACCTCCTGCCTGCCCAGCCCTCCAAGTACGAGTATCTGCCCAAAGCAATTTCTGGCCATTTTATGTGCGTACCAGACCAGGACATACCAAATATGACAGTCCCCGCACAGAATGTAATTTCAGCAAAGAAATTATAAACAGCAGGGACATTTTCCAGTCTCAGTTTCCACTTTTTTTTGGTTGCCCACCACACAACTTCCGGCGGAGTTCGAGTTCATTTTCCGGTCCCAAGTATTTTCTCTTACGTTATTTACTTTGGCCCGCTGCGAAATGCGCAATTCAGCACGTTTCCATTGTTCATAATAAATGTTCATAAATAAGTTGATTAGTTTTTTATGTGGTTAGCTGGTGGTCACCATCTTCGGTCCTGATTCCTTGAGGACGGTAATTGAAAATGGCTCTTTAGTGCGTGATTATTACATTTTTTTGCGCCACATTACAACGTGATAGGACAAAAATATAAAAGACTGTCCCCATTTTCCCGATGTTTATTGCGTCTTAACTTGGAATGTAAAAGTGCACGGTAAGCGGCTTTTGTGCTGATCAAAATGGGAAATGTCTTTTGGAAACATTTTTAAAATTTTATAAGTATTTCGTTGGTTAAACAAGTTTTTTAAGAGACATTTATTTAATTACATTTTTTTTAAACAATTGCCCCAAATATCTACAAGCTGATTACACTTTTTGTTTCAACTTAAATTCTTTGGTTTCAAATTGCTTTAATTTGAATTTGCTTTATTTTATAAAGTTTCTGTTTTTGCATTTAAAATAAGCTTTAAAAATTTGGCTGACTTTCACTCAAAACTTTAACTGTAATAAATTGTCCTTTTTTATGACCAAATCACATAGAATAAACTTTTCTTTAATAGAGTTCTGTCTCGAGCCATTACAATTTCCCAATTGTCTCTGGCTAAAACGGAAACTAAGTAACGGTTATTTCATCTTTAAGTGTGCATTTGTGTATGTTATGTTGGCCTTCTTCATCGCAATTTCCGCTCCGCCAATAGAAATTCTGAGTTTAGAGGGAAAACTTTTGAAAACTTTGCCACATTCGGCAAGTCTCTCAGTCGATATCCTTAACAACTACTTGGCAAATTGTTTGCCATTGCAATTTCCGTTTGATAGAGACAAAAACGATCTTAAAACAATCTTCTCTTTTTTTTATAGCTGCTAATAGATTTTGTCTCAGTTTGCTTTGGCTTACTCTTTGGAAGGTAGATTGGTATTTGGCTGATGATTGTTAAGTCTTTAAAAATTACATTGCTATTGCAAATTTAATCATATGAAAAGAAAATTATTTAAAGCTATTATTAAATTATTTTAGTTCGTTTAAGAAATGTAAATTTTTAAAATGCAAAAAAAATTGTTTTCAATAATTGATGTTTATTGTCTTTTAGACTGATTATTATACGTTTTAGGACAACGATTTTTCTGATAAAAAAATTCTTGATTTGATTGTAATTTTGGGTATTTAGTGCTTCGATGTATCACAGTTACCTCATGCTAAGAAATTGAGTGTCTGTTGCGACAACTTTTAATTATTTAACGTGCATACACAATACCATCTTCGACTTGGGCTGCAAATGCATTTTGCATAATTTGTTTGTGCGCTGAGGCGTGCGCAGGCTTCATCATCGTCATCGTCATTCACATTCCCGTCCCTGTCCCCATCCCCATTCCCATCCCCATTCCTATTCACCTCCTCATCGTTGGAGCTTGTCATATCAATCTCCTGGCTCAA
This sequence comes from Drosophila oshimai, assembly GCA_018150695.1. Taxonomy (NCBI): domain Eukaryota; kingdom Metazoa; phylum Arthropoda; class Insecta; order Diptera; family Drosophilidae; genus Drosophila; species Drosophila oshimai. The sequence goes on along the minus strand of JAECWM010000005.1, from coordinate 198,653 downwards.
CCCATTTGCTGACTGTCAACACGGGGAGGGTGCAATTGAGGAGTTTGTAGGGTGACACCCCATGTACATCTCCCCACGTGTGTGTGTGTGTGTGTGTGTGTGTGTGTCAAACATCAACCCTCTCTTGCCACACACTTACACTCTCACTTTAATTTATGTGCCACGACCCTCTCCGTGGCCCAAACAATGTCACTTGGCTTTTGTAAGCTCACGTGTTACATGCAAATGCGCTTCCCAGCCTTTGTCTCCTCCTGCAAGGGGTTAAGTGTGGGTAAATATTGTAATGATGTATGTGATTCCCTTTGTGCCTTCACCCCTTCTATCATCAGTTTATTGAAATCACTTCTTATCCTTATCCTTATCCCCAACTCCCTGTTTATCCCAAGTACTTCTGCCAACCACTTGAAGAAATTCTAAAAAAAAAAAAATTGAAACATTTTTGCAAAACATCTCGCTTGATGAAGTAACAACATGGTTGAGCAAAAAAAAAAAGTCATTAAAAAATGCTAAATGCAAGTGCCAGGCAAAAATCAATAAACAATCAGCGGTGCCTGCCGCAGGCCTCAAGGCTGCAATTATGGTGAAGTGAATGACGTTTTTGCAATGTTGTCAAAGGAATTGCTGCAAAAAAAGCAATGCTGCTGCAGTTGAAATTGAAAAACATGTAAAATGCGTTGACGATTGCGTTTTTCAAGTGCAGCAGTGAGAGAGAGAGCCGCAGTCGCCGTCTCATTTCAACATCGCACGATTTTCGAGCTTCGCGCACGGCCAGCTGTATACCAATTAAAAATGCAGTGGACAACGCCCAAAAAAGTATGCTACAAAATGGGTGGCAAGTGGGTGCACCATGTGTGTGTGTGGCATGCTGCTGTCAATGACAGCGCAAATAAAATGCAACAAAGCGTATTGTAAAACGCGCAAAAATAAAAATCAATAGTGATTCTCGTGCCCCTCTGCCGCATATACATACTATATATATCTGGGCCCTATATAACGCACAACTCATACGCCATGTGGTGTGTGCAAGGTTTGGGCCTGGTCAGCTGCTGCCTTTTACATGGGCGTGGGTGTTTGTCATAACAACAACAATAATCAGAGCGACAACGACGACTGCGGGCGGTAGGTGTAGCAGCAACATAAACACGGGAAGCGGAAACGGACAAGAGGAGGAGGAGGAGGGAGTGGGTGGTCCATTTCCATTCCCTGTCCATGTTGACGTCAGTCATAGAGCGTGCAAATGTTGACCTACATACAAAACGTTGAGCAAACAGGCGCATAAATGCCACGTTAAACAACTGCAACAGCAGCATCAACAGCACCGCGCAGTGCAGATAAGTCCGCCTTTTTGCCCAGCTGCCAACGCATTGTTAGAAATTGTCGGAGGACATGGCCAGCCGGCATAGTTAATAGCCCATATTCGTACTACCAGCCATATCCAGAGCAATAGCTACATTTTTGCATAAATACACTGCAAAAAGTCGCTCTTAATTCGAACTGGAACTGAAAAGTGTTGAGAATAAGTTAGAAGGCTGCTTAAATTGATGGATAAAACCTCAGTTTTATAACATTTGGAAGCTTTTTCTTCTTAAACAAAAAGATGATTCAGAAATTTCTATTTATATGTAAAGCAAATAAATACGGGTCTAGGTTATTTAAGTTTAGTATATTTAAGCCTTTTTTTTTGTTTAATTTGTTAACTAAAGAGATTTCTGGAACAACTAAAAATAAATTGTTTGTGTCAAACATATACAAACTGTTTTCTAAACATTTAAAATTATTTAAACATTTAAAATAGTTTTAAACAAAATTTAATTTTATTAGTCAAAGAAATTTTTTTAGTTTTAAATAAAAGGCCACTTTTAATTTCTGTGCACTGCCTTCCTTGTTATTGTTTTTAATACTTACAAGCATCATAATTGTTATGTAGATTTATAGAATTGGGTTGACAGGCCAACGGTGACCAGTGGCCAGCATCGGATGTGGACCAAGCCATTGAATGCATCCGAACAATGCTCGACTGCATTGTGAGCCAAGAAACGAATGACCAACTGAACTGAATTGAACTGAATTTTAAAGGGGTAGCCTCGAAAGTAACTTCCCCCCACAAAATTTACGGCTTTCTCAACGGCGAAGTTGCCGCTTTTTGGCCCGATGCATGGGCCTAGAGTGGACGAGAGTGCCGGGGCACCTGGTGCGTCTACCAATCCACCAATCTACCTCCAAGCCCCACCTGGCCCAGTCTAATGATGATAGATAGAGTGGGGCTGGTGCGAGTGGACCAGAGTGAACAGTGGCCATAACGGCTGACGCTTCCCTGGTCGCCGCTGGTGTTGTTTTTGCTGCCCGGTGACTGCATTTACTCCTGTTAACGCTGGCAACGTGTGTAGATACGCATTGGCAGGCAGTCAGTTTGTCAGTTTGTCAGTTTGTCACTTTGTCTGTTTGTCAGTCAGCCAAACCAGGCAGCCAACAAACAAACAAACAAGCTCACGCTGCTTGAGCCAAGGAGTGTTGCTGTTGAGCGAAGGGGAATATAGGTTGCTACGGAGATCGAAGCGTAATATACCCGCCTTTTTCAAAAATTATTTAAATTATTTAAGTAAATTATCTGTATAAACTTAAAAAAACATCTGGATAGATGAGACAAAATACCATTTACCCAACTAAAATGTGTTTATGTCTTTAAAATATTTTTTTTATTGATGTAAATAGGAATAATTTGATGTACAAGTACATTTATATGGTTTTCGTTTTAATTACCTATTACACAAGAAAATATTTTAACCCCTTAACATTTTTTTTTTCATTTATTCTTATTTTTTTCCTGTTGAACATTTTTACCTTTTTGATACCTTGTGCGAGGGTATAAAAAGGTTCACATTCAAATTTTTTCAACACACACATTCACATGCACAAACTCACACCGAGACACAACTCAATGAGTCAATGACTTTTCGGTGTCGTTCGTTGATGCGCAACGCGGTCCCGTTGTCATTAGCAGCGACACCAGCACCAATACCATTACCAACAAGGACACCGTTACGCTAACAAATGCAAGTCACACACACACACACACTGGCATAGAGGGCTCATGAATATGGTTACTGTTGCTTGTTGTTTGCTGGATACTGGATGGTGTTTGGTGCTCGGTGCTCCCTCGGTGTTGCTGCTGTGGGAAATGCGGCCAGGTCCGAAATAAATTTGGCAGGCAAACACGTTTTGGCTTATGTTTTATTGTTGTTGTCATTGTTGTGGCTGCGGCTGCTGCGGCCACTGTCCTTGGCAAGCCTAATGTGTGCCAACACCAGAACACCGTCATCCCTCCACTCCTCTGCCGCCTTTTACGCATTCACGCGTCCTAAATACAAGAATTTGGCCAACGACAAAAAATGGATGCACTGAGACTTAAATATTAATAAGTTTGAAAAGATTTCTAAATGAGTGGTAATAAAAGTTAGTTACATTTAAACAAAGTCCAGTTCAGTTAGGCTCACTAAATGTACTAGTTTTAAATCTTGGAAAAAAAGAAGGACTTCCAAATCACAATGTTTTGATACTAAACATGTTAAAACAAAGGACCTATAAAAGTTGTAAAAACTTTTTTTTTTAGGGCAAACATTTTTTTTGTTAACATATTTTAAATTTAAAGACTCGTATAAAATGTATTATTTTTATTTTTTATAAAAACTTATTTTGAGTGTCAAAAATTTTAAAACGCACTTTTTTGGCTAAATAATATGAATGTTGGCAACTGACTGGGTTCGATGTTGTTGTGGCTCTTTTTTACTGGGATGGATATATATACTTACCCCGCAATGCTGGCCATAATTTCCCCTGATGCTCATTAGCAGAAATGGCCAAAAAAGTAGACAACATTTATGCGGCAACAGGAAGGGACTTAAGTGTGAAATTGCTTTGCATAATGCCAAGTAAATTATGCGAGCAAATGTTGAGTCCATTAACTGATAGGCTACCCGTAAGCGAGTCATGACCAAGTTACAGAATTGCTTTATTAATTGAAAGCAAATTAATTGAAATTAAATGAGATTTGTTAACCCATTCCCATTCCTATTCCCATTCCCATTCCCAGACCAGACCAGGCCGAAAAAGTCATCAACGTCAGAGAGTTCATGAGGCCTAATCTATGCCAACGAAGATGGAGCTGGCCGAATAATTGAAACATTGAGCTAGGCACTCACGCATGTGGCTGCACCACCCAACCACCCAGCCACCCAACCACCCAGCCACCGAAAACCCACTTTCCAGCTTGACCCACCCACCCAAGTGGTCCAGTGTAAACACAGCTGTTCGAAGACGAAAACCCGTGCCTAACCACAGACAACAAATGGTGGGGCGCATGCGCGGAGAGTGTTTCGCAACGGGGCTGCCAACTGCACCACTGAAATCGTCTAGAATGTTGTGGAACGAACCACCAAAAAGAGCTCCGCATCCGGCAGTTGCTGTTCGAGGCTCGAAGGATACGCACGGCTCTGGCGGACGACGGAAGTTGGATTGAAAATGCATCGGGACTGAGTGCGAGAGTGAGTGCGTGTGGTGAATTTCCGCTGAAGAGAGTCCGGAAGAGAGCCGAGAAGTGTCCCTACCGTTTACCGTTCGAGTAAGAGCTCCTAACGTGGCCAACAGTCAAGTCGAGTCCTTGCTGGCAGTCGGTTGTCCTGGCGGGAGTGCTTTTGTGTCGTGTAGGAGAGTGTGCCGGCTCCGCTTCCATGCAGTCCCTCAAAACATAACAAAATACCAAGTCATCAAATCACCCAAATCATCAAAGTAAAAAAATCTAAAAGATACAAATGTGCCAAAAAAAGAAAAGTTAAAAAATAAGAGAGAAGAGTCAAGTGTCTGAAATGTAAAGCAGCTCAAAAGTGAAAGCCAAATCAAAATTGTACAAGTCACTGCCCACGGAAATTCCTCAAAAAAAAAAAGCTCAGCTCCAAAAAAAAAACCCAACCAAATAAAATAAAATCCAAATTCACATCAGAATCAAAACAGAAGCCGGAAAACATGTGGATTAGTAGCCGCTTTTTTGTGATTTTCCTGCTGCTCCATCTCGGTAGGTGCCACCTTCTACTTCTTCCACTCTCCGGGAAAACTCTTAAGCCGGGCTGCCGGCATTTTAGGCGCCTTTGCTGCCTCTTCTTGGTTTTCCTAAGTCGCTCGGCACGCGCCGCAAAGTATGCTTAGTGCTTTTTGTTTTTGCACCGGCTGTGCGTGTGTTTTTCTTTGCCATAAGTCCCAACAGCTGTCGGTGTGTTTTTCCTTTTTTTTTTGCTTTTGGGATCTCGGTTTACGCCTCCCAAACGGAACGGAACTTATTATTAAGTCTTGCGAGTAAAACAAAAGGATTTGGGGCTTTTGCGGGATATTCATGCCGGCTTAGGGGGCAAAGAGGGCAAAGAAAAAAAAAGCGGGTCGGGAATTATCTTCAGGCAGGGCAATTACTCAGTTTATTATCATTCAAAACGGAATCTTCAGTGCCGCATAGAGACCTCAATTTATGGTGATTCATACGAGTGAGGAGGTGCCATAATTCATTCTATATGTACACGAGTATCCTTCGCCCAGAACTAAGTGCAAATGACTTGGTAGCTTTATGGGGCAGCCAAGACCAGAGACCATAAAATTGCCAGCAAAACTAAAGCCGAAATGCTCCTTCATAATATGAAATTGCCTTATGATAAAAACCAGGCGTCAATTTATGCCACACAAACGACTACCCCTGCTTTTCCTTGTACATTTACACTGAAACACTTGTGACGAGGAAGAAATTTATGATTTTATTATGACTAACAATCATCTTCTTGGCGTAAATTAAAATTTAAGTTAACGGCTGAATAATTTTTAATAATTTTAGTTTCTTTCAAATAAATTGGAGATCTAGTTAAGTATTAAAATGTATTTTAACAATAAAAATATTTTGCTTTTATTTTATTTTATTTTATTTTATTTTATTTTATTTTATTTTATTTTATTTTATTTTATTTTATTTTATTTATTTTATTTTATTTTATTTTATTTATTATTATTATTTTTTTTTTTTTTAACTAAGGAAAGTCTAATCCTTCTTCGCTCACACCGGAAGAAAACCCTTCTAAATCCAGATTTATCTAGCAAAATTTGTCTCTGTGTATGTGTGAAAGTGTGTGCGGGACAGCCTAATGAAATGTGTCAGAAGCAGAGCACTCGATCGACCCACCGACCTTTTCATATCCGTGGAGCTGTGTGTGCAGGGGAAACCTCTTTTGGAAATTTGATATTTTCCAATTTTCATAGCTTGGCATTCGATGGGGACTGGCTTACATGTCTATTCTCCATCGCAAAAAAAGAAAAAAAAAATTATCAAATTGCCACACAGATATTTCATGTTTCATATTCACCCAGAAACATATATATTCGCACCCTCACCGAAACTCGGAGCCAAAAGCAAATGAAAAATATGCAAATGAAATTGTTGCTCAATGTCTAAGCGCACACACTTTTTTTTTTAGCTTTCGGGGTTGTGAGAGATGGCTCACATTTTTCGGTGTTGTTATTCCATTTCCATGCAGATAAACATAAAATATAATACGTTATATAAAATCACCATCACAAATCCGATTACAGGCGAGCCGGGGGAAAAGGTTAGGGATTTTGATGGAAAAATTATGAAAAATTATGGCCAACGCAAAACTTTGGAGCACACTGTGATTGATTATGTTTTAAACCGTTTATGACAGTCACTTTAATTTGTTGTAGGATTAATGAAGTGCAAGGGATAAAGTTTAAATTAAATGCTCACCAGATGGCAATCTTACATTGTGAGGTCTTAGTTTGTGTAGCTTAAAATGATTTTTTTTACCGCATTAAAGTTGTTAAACTTTTGTTCATCACAGGAACAGAGTTGAAATATAACTCTTTAAATGCTGTAATTAAGAATGCAATTTTAGGTCTTATTGTATCAAAATCATTAAATAAAATTAAAAATGTTTTTAAATTGTAACTTAATTGTCAATAAACAAGTTGATTTAAGCTCCCGGTTATTTTTTTTTTTTTAACATAATATACACTTATGTAACATTTTCTGGTAAAAAAAGCTTTAATAAAATAATTGTTTTGTTTATAAGCAGAGATTCTTAAACAAATAAATATTGCTTTACTTTTTCATGTTGTAGCAGAAAAGTTGCAAAACTTCTTCACACTAAATTTCAACGTAAAGAAAAGTTTGACAAAGTTGACAAAGATCTTTTAAGCTTTTCTTTTAGAATTTAAATAAAGTTTTAAAAATCTGAGAAAATTCACTTTGAATATAAAGTAAGGAAATAAACAAATCTAAGTAAGACCTATTGAAACTGAATAAATATTCAAAGCCATTAAATTTTCACTTGGATTTGTTCATATTTCCCAAAATTCACTCAGTTTCCACAACGTATTCGTTTTTATATCTTGCTCTTCTTTTCCTAAACAATTCGCCCAACAAAAGAATTGGACGTCTTATTGGACTCCCGTACCAGTCTTGAGTCCTGGCCCTCATTCCACCCGAATCCTGTGTGCACTTTGGGCCAACTGGAGCACATTATTATTCGTTTCTTGGCTGTTTTTGTTGTTGTTGCTGCTGTGGGTTGCGCGTTGGTCTGTAAACGTTTTAACTTCTTTCAAGTTTTCCTTTTATTTTCATTTTTCTTTTGGCCAAGCAATATTGAGTCGATATCTTTGGGTGCTTGGGTCACGCCTTCCTGCCGCTTGTTTTTGCGCATAAAAATTGAATTTCCTGTATTTTTCGAGCTGATTGCTTACAAGGTTCGTCCCTCCATTTCCGGCGGAGGCGCCGGGAATTTCTGTGGTCTTAAAGTCTACATTTTTTTGGTGTCCCTTTAATGGGTGTCCCTGGCTCGTAGGCCATTAGAAATATTACCACTGCATTGCCAGCCGAATGCAGACACACTGCAGCAGCCACAAAACATGCATCACCACCGCCCGCCTGAAGGCAACGAAATAATTTCGAAAAGTGCCAAAAGGGCATAATCCAAGCTGAAAAAAAGGGAACTCGAAGTGGAAAAAAAAGAAATAAAGAACACACACGGAAAATAATGTCTGAGAAGCTTGGCAAAGTAACCCCTCAAGACTCGCACAAGTGGATGGGAAACACATTCGGAGTGAAAAGAGTGAAATGTACGACACAAAACGAGCGGAAATGCGAGCCAAAGGAGGCAAGGGTCCGGGGGCACGGAGGCGGAGGCGTTACAGGGAAAAGGAGGCAAGGCCGGGGGCAGTTGCACATGCAGACGAAGTAGACCCAGGACCCAGAGTTCCATGACTGCTGCAGGTATTACAGAAAACCGAGATGAGAGAAAACAATTTGGAAAAGAAATTTGTGGCAAATGGAGACAGTCCAAATGCGCTTTTGCATTGACCAAAGAATGCTGTCTGAATTGATTGGGGAACACTCAATTGTATTGACGAGGAGGTGTAATATCTAAATATACAGATAAAAGCACTGACAATTCTTTAAATTATTTTCCCCCTGACATTTTTATTAATTTTGAAGAGCTTCAGAAATTTATTCATTCTTAAGGTCACTGATAAATGTGTCTTAAAATATTCTGCTTGATATTATTATCTGTTGTATGTAACTTAGTAACTACTACAGATTGATTTACCCCTTAATCATCATAACATTGTCAAATCCCAATCAGTTCTATAGTTAAAAAAATATATTTTAAATTGCATTTCCCACTTAGTTTTCTTATGAAAATATTTATGTGATTGTGGCCGATCTGGGTTTTAATACTGTAAAATAATGTACAAATTTTTTTATGTACCTACATTTTAATATTAATTTTAATATGTAATATAAATCCGAAAAGTGTCAAAAAAACTCGAATTTTTTAAACCAAATTTAATACCTTGCCCGAAAGTCACAAATGAAGTTCCTTGATTTTTGAATTCGGCATTGGAATAGGCCGGATTGCAAGTCGAGTAGGCAACAAAAAAAGAGTCCGAGTCGAAACAAAGCTCACTCACACATCAACATATGCAGGACTTCCAGGAAGAACACACGCACAGGAACACGGAGAGGGTGGACTTTCTGTTTTTGCAGGAAAGAATAAAACCCCTACAAGTGGATGTATACCGAAGCCGACTTACATACATGCACCCAACCACATATACACACATGGGATCCTGCTCTGAGGCACAAGCTCGTAAAACATACCCTTTCTAACGAAAAGCTGAAAAAATGAGAAACGAGTGCCAAGCATACTCAAGACATACTTGCAATAATTTTATGGCCTGGCAGAGGCCTCCTCTTTATCCGCGTCCTGGACCAAGAGCTGGGCCTACACAGGGAAAAATTATTAAAATATAAGTTATAAAATATATATTATATAAAAATATATTAAATCTTTTTGACTGTTGTTAATTGTTCATTAGGCTTTTACTTCGTTTTCGTTTCGGAACTAACTAATATGAAATTGAAAACAAATATTATTCTCAAGGAACTAAAGATTAATCGGTTTTAAATATTTTTAATAATTTAATTTTATTCAACGACAAAAAGAAAGACCGGAACTATATTTTTAATATTTAAGATATCACTTTAAAGTGCTGCAGTCAACAGTTAACAACATAAAATGTATGACCGATTTCTGTGATATTTTTTTGCCGTGTGACCCGAGCCGCTGAAGAAGCAACGGTGAGCCATGAAATCAGCGGGGAAAAGCGAACTGGAACCATCTCGGTGGACGAGGCGATGAGACAGACGGAGACGAAACCAGAAAGCAGTTACATAAAAATCCATGCTGTCGAGCATAAAACAAAAAGCGCCTGGCCAGGCACAACAACAAAAACCGTACAAAAGCAAAAAGAACAAAACACAGAAAGGCAAAGAAAATAGGGGAAAAAAAGGAGAAAATAAAACAAAACCAACAAAAAACAACTCTAATTGCAGACACAATGACTTGTGGAGGGCGGGGAAGCGGGAGAATCTGGGGATGGGATCAGGTCCTGGGCAGGACGAATGCTGGAGATTGAACGAGTTGCAAGGATTTGCACAGCGCCGCAGGGAAAGATGCCCGCTTCGGTGGCAGACAGACAGCCGAGGCGCATTCATGTGGAATATGAAGCGAAATGTCAATTTGGAGAAATATATACATATAGAAGATATATACCCCTGCCACTCCGCACATATATGTATCTGGGTCTGGGGGCCATCGGGAGCCGAACCCGAGCTAAAGACGAAATTGTTATTCTAATTTGGGATAAGGCTAAATCTGTTTGCTCGCGAAAGGGGCTCCCTGATGAAACGAAAACGGGTTTCGAATGCGACAATGGCCGGGTATTATGAAAAATGTAAATGCTTATTAAAGTGCAAAAAGGCCTCAAGGGATTTGCGCACCCAAGAAGGCCAGCGGCCTTTTATGAATTTTTGATATCTCTCAGGGATTATTGCTTTTGTTTATGGCAGCTCACAATTTTAATATATGATTGTGGAACATTTTCCAGCATTTTTATGCGGTTTGTAAATGATGTATGGGCTACAAAAAGATTTTATGTCCGTAAATGATTATACTCATACGAAATTCTAGAAAAAGGACTGCTGTGTTACCTTTTTTTTTTATTAAATATTTACATCTTTAGACGTTTTTAGTGATTAAAATTACTTCATACTAAGAAAGATAAAAAAAACAAAGTTTAGGTCTGTATGTTGTTATTATTTTTTTTAATTTATATATAAACATGTAATTTTCCTTTGTGTAGTAAAATTTATTGTTTTTTTTAACAATTTTATGTAAACAAAAGTTTCCTTAAATCTTTTTTTCAAAAAATTGTATGACAAAGACCCTTTATTTTAATGACTTGAATAAGAAAATAATATAATTATAATACAATTAAAGTTGTTCTTTTCATAACTTTTGACAATGTTTTGATTTGTGTCTGTGCTTAGCAAATATAAAGACTTTAATCCCATTTTTACCTGCTTCCTTCTTTAAATTTTAATTGATAACATTTTGTCCCATTCCAGATACCACCTGCAGTGAACCGTTCGAAGCCCACCTGCGCGGACCCGGATTTGTGATGGAGCCGCCCGGGCGGGTGGAGTTCTCGAACTCCTCAGGCGGCTGGCTGGACTGCTCGGCCTCCGGAAGTCCGCAGCCGACGGTCGACTGGGTGCACGCTGATGGCTCGGCGGTGACCGAGATCCATGGAGTGCGACGGGTCCTGCGGAACGGAACCCTCGTCCTGATGCCCTTCGCGGCTGCGGCTTACCACCAGGATGTGCACAACACGATCTATCGCTGCATCGCCAGCAACTCGGTGGGTCGCATTGTCTCCAGGGACGTGCAAGTGAGGGCGGGTGAGTGGCTACAGTCGGCAGTGGGCGTGGCTGCATATTAAAATATGTATATGTATATTTGTGCAGTGGTGGCCCAGGCCTACAAAGTGGATGTGGAGGTGCTATCTGCGTCGCGGGGCTGCACCGCCATCCTGCGCTGCGTGGTGCCCACGTTCGTCAAGGAACTGGTACGAGTGGTCTCGTGGGTTCATGAACCCGCTATCTACATCTATCCCTCGTTGCAAGGCGGTAAGTAACCCACCCGGGGCTCTGTTTTACGTCGTCCTTCTGCCAGAAACCGAAAGGAAACGAAACGAAACGGAGCTCAGCGGAGTTCAGTCTGCATCCTTGTCCCTGTGCCAAGCCAACAAAGTGCATTGTTTGTTTGCTGTATTTGCCTCACACGTTTGCCTGCTTAACTGCCATTTTCATCCGCACCTGCACCACCCTCCTGTCTTTCGGTGCATAATTAACATTGTCCTTTAGCAATTTGAGACGAGCTTTTGGCTTGCCTTAACCCAATCCTCGGCGACCTGCCACTCCTGGCTGTCTATATTACAAAGAACATTTTCCCTCTTTGGAAGTTCGTTTGGCTTTTGTGGGGGGCAAACTATTCGGAAAGGTCAAGAGTGTCTGGTGGTGATTCAAGTCAGAATCATGGACAGGATAGGGGCATCTATCTTGATTAGTCCCGTGAACAGTGATGTCAATTTGTTTCAAAATTGTCAGTTTTTTGAAGTATTACTTTTTAATGTGTGTAACTTTTTTTCAAAAAGATAATACGTTGCTTTAGTATCTAATATCCTAAAATTAGGTCGCAACTTAAATTTTGTAACATTTTTTGTACATTCATTTTCTATCGTAAAAGACTAATAAATTTAATTTAAGAAAATAATTATTAAATCTTTAAAAGGACACGTTTCTTATTTTACTTTTGTAAATACAGGTATAATAAAATGCAAAAAAATTTATTTCTTAACGTTAAGAACATTTGAGTTAAGCTTTATTTATTTTAAAATGTTAACAAAACATTTACGCTAAACTTTATTTATTTAAAAAAAATCATTTTTATTTAGGCACAAGAAAATTTTTCTTTTACTCTCCAATTATTCTTAAACTGGCATCATTTCTACCCAGCGTTGTGTTCTCATCTCCATTTCACTTAATTTTTTTTCCCAGATGGAAAATTTCATTTGCTGCCCACCGGTGAGCTGCTCATCCACAATCTGCAGGAGAGCGATGAATCGCAGTCCTTCCGCTGCCGCAGCATGCACCGCCTCACCCGCCAGGTGGTTGTCAGTTCGCCCACTCGCCTGCGTATTAATTGTGAGTATACCCAGACCCAGACCCAAAACCAAAACCCAGAAACCCGACCAAGAGGACCGCACCAATTTCACATACATCTCCATCATCTCTATCATCTCTCGCCGCAGCGCATCGCGGCATCATTTCACCGAGCGTGGTGGAGCACACGGCTCATGTGCAGGTGTCGCAGGACGAGGGCGCAGTGCTGCTGTGCGTCGCCCAGGGATGTCCTTCGCCCGAATACAGGTGTGTATAGGGGCCGCAAATCGATGGTTCCCCACACCCACTGCCCCATGGACTCCCTCACTCACTTCCCCACTCGCTGAGAGCTTTAGCACACATTTCTGGTGAAACTTTTGACGTTGACAGGTCCTGGCCGCACAAACACTATAACGCTGTCCTAGAAGATATTAGAGCAGTGGCGAAAACTATAGCTAAGAACTATGCATATTTTGCTCTTGAGTGTTTGGGATCTTAAAATTATTTTACTTAAAGTTTTTAGTATTTATCCGAGTTCAATTATTTGCCTTGCTATAAACACTTATTTAAAATTACGTTGTTTCCTAATTACATTTAGAAATTTTAAGCTGAGTTCAATAACAAAAATCTATCATTAGAAATTATTCTATTACTGAGTTTGCCTTCAAACTTATGTTTTAAAGACATTTAAAGAACTTTTAAAGACATTTTCCCCTGTGTAGTAGCAATGCACTGGTGTAAGTTAATTGGAATGCATACATCTATAAAATGTGCGGCCAGGGCATTTAGTTTGCTAGCCAAATAAACAAACAACCGTTCGAGGAGGTCAGAGGAGATGACTCTGACGAGAGGGGAACTCTGAGCTGACGTGCACATTATTTTGTAAAATGTGTCTAAAGAGTTGGCAACGTGTTGCCTTAATTGAAATGTGAGCTAAAAGTGTTAGTTAACTTTCTCGACAGCCAACGGGTCGTATGCGTGATGCAACATAACGTATACCCATGTTCAGCAACAATGGCCTAGGTAATGATGTGTATATAGTACGGAGGGAAAGACTGCAGCCACATCGAACCCACTGACATCATATGTGCGCCCATAATTACGCTTTGATAAGCAGACAAGTAATGCAGGATTTGAGGGGGATGAAGGGGAAGGACGAGGGACAATGTCAGACTGCTGACAGAAAACAAAAGAATCTATAAGCAGCGGGTTGGTGCTCTACACATATATAGATAGATTGCTGTGCCAGGGGAAAAGATTGCTGTAGCCATTTCATAATTAATACAGCAGAGCTGTAATGGGGGGTCCTTCGAGAAGAGGGATAATGAGCGAGGCAAAGGATTAATGCAACATTAAACAAAGGCACCACCGACAGACAAACGAGGATGATACGAGGGATAACGGATAAAAAATACCAAAGGTAGTCAGTCCATCAGGCCTTGAACTTCACTTGGTTGGGCTGATAGGTCCAATGAAGATACTCTTTCAATATTGTGCAAACTTTGACTTTGATCGGATGTCAGATTTGTTCGGGTGGACCAGATGGTCCTTGATAAATGAGCCAGAATTCCCAAAAAGCTAAAGTCCATTAATTTAAGTCAGTTCGGAAAACTATGCTTTGCACAAACTACAAAACGAAGTTTTCAATTACAAATGTACACAGGGACAAACATTTAAACTGTATAGGTAAATTAAAACTTTCCTTTTAAATGTGTACAATTTAATTGATTCATAATTTTACCAGCTTAAATTGATTTCTGATTAAATTAAATGAAATTATAAAATATATGTTTGTCTCGTGACACTCTTCTTTTAAACATTTAGAAAGAAGTGTGAATTATTTCAAATACTTATATCGGGCACAAAACCTAAGACCACAGCTTTTGGTATTCTCTTCTCTATAAACTTTCACTCTAGTTTTGTTTTTTTTTGTTTTATATTAACCATTTTACTAAAGTCCCTATATTTTCTGGTGTATAGGGGATTCCGTTCAGACTGCAGTGAATAATGGAATAGATTGCAATAACCACAATTCTCTGCACTTTTTTTATCCTTTTTTTTAATTTTCCAATTGAAAATCGCGATTAATGGAGTCGATTTACAATAGTCTGATCCCCATAAATTTTCCAATCTCCCTTTCCCTCTCCACGCAGCTGGTACACCCACAATGGAGCCGGTCCCCTGCCCGTGCTGAGTGGTCCCCGCGTCCGACTTCTGGGCCCCATCCTGGCCATCGAGGCCGTGACTGGAGAGGATTCCGGCGTCTACAAGTGCACGGCCGGCAATGTGGGCGGCGAGGCCAGTGCCGAGCTCCGGCTCACGGTGGCCACGCCCATCCAAGTGGAAATCTCGCCCAACGTACTCAGCGTCCACATGGGCGGCACTGCGGAGTTCCGCTGCCTGGTCACCAGCAACGGGAGTCCAGTGGGTATGCAGAACATCCTCTGGTACAAGGACGGACGCCAGCTCCCATCCTCGGGCCGCGTGGAGGACACGCTGGTGGTGCCGCGCGTGAGTCGCGAGAACCGCGGCATGTACCAGTGCGTGGTGCGAAGACCCGAAGGCGATACGTTCCAGGCCACTGCGGAGCTCCAACTGGGAGGTGAGTAAAAAAATATTAAGGAACTGGGGGATATTTGGAATTTAAGTCGTTTATTAACTTATTTATTTCGCTTTAAATATTTAAATCTTCACTAATTTTGTTTAAAAAATTATAAAATTTTGATTGATTTAAACGAATTAAATGAAATTTACACAAAATAAATTTATAATTTTTCATGAAGATGATTTTAAATATTATTTGTCTAAAAGACATTTCAAATTAATGTTATGTTTTCCCCTTTTTTTTACTGACTTATAAGCCGCTTAGTAATCTATATTTTAAAATTTACGATTTTTTAGAACCCCTAAACCCCCCTGTGAAAAAGCGACTAGCTTATGGTTAAAATATTAATGTGACCTCCTACACACACTCTCCGCTCTCCTTCATTCCGCAGATGCGCCTCCCGTGCTTCTGTATAGCTTCATCGAGCAGACCCTGCAGCCGGGGCCAGCTGTGAGCCTCAAGTGCTCCGCTGCCGGCAATCCTACGCCGCAAATTTCATGGACACTGGACGGATTTCCGCTGCCATCAAACGGAAGGTAATTGAACTTGTTGAAAGGGGCTGCCCGGGGGGTGGAAAGGAATGGGAACAGGGGGAGGTGGTGGCTACGAGATGGGCTTGGCAATGACGGCGCTGCGGGTGCTCTGCAAAAATTTATCTCAACTGCGGCTGCGGTTGCATTTATTGCACTCGTTCTGTGTGTGTGTGTGTTTTCAGCTTTTTCCCCCCCATATATTTTTCCTTTTTTTTGCGCTTTCCTTTCAAAAACATTGCCCCACGAATATATAGAAAAACATATACATATATAGAAAGTGGCTGCCGACTGCCGCGCCTACAAAGGTGGGTGGGTGGCTGGTTGGCCCAAAGGATACAGCGTCGTCTGCTCCAGCGTTCATTCACTCCTGGGCCTCTGCGACTGTAAATGTATCTGTATCCGTATCCGTATCCGTACATGTCTGGCCCCAAGGTTCCGACTTTGCCTTTCTATTTGTTAATTAAGCCTGGTCGGCCAATCCTTTAGTAGCCCTACGCATTTAATTGCATTTTTAGCTGGCCCGTGGCCAACAAAATCAGCTCTTTAATGACATTGACATTTGCGTTGGCCGAATAAAATTGAATCCAGACTTTTCAAATAGTTGGTTGGCTTAGTGCAAGCAAATAAAATTCCACAGCCAATCGATTGATTGGCAATTCGGTTTGCGACATTGTCAGTGCCATTCATTTGATTTTTATCGTACTCCTTACTCACCTGCTGGCAAACTCTTTTTGTGGCACTCCTGAAACTGTATCTGTGTCTGTGGCTGTGCTTCATTTGCAGTTCGTTGGCAGCTGCCACTAATTGTTTGAGTTACGTCTGTAATGATTTGCAAGTCAAAGTTTTTGGCCCCGCCCACTGTTGACTTCTGCTGTTGATTAAAAATACCAGCAGCAGTCGCCATCAAATTCAGCAGCTTTTTTATATTTATTTTCATTCGCTTTTTGGCTCTCTGGCTCTTGCTTAGTGATGCAGACCATCGCAGCAAAAAGCTGCAAAATAAAAACTAAGGCAACAGTGTCCTGATTGTTGTCCTGCGTCGCCCAGCTGTGCAATATTTTAATTAAAACTTATGCAATATGTCGAGAGCAGGAGACGAGATTCAATCAACATGATGCGATGGTGGGTTGTCAACAAATTTGATTCGATTAAAACCTACCTCTTTATCTTTTATACTTTAAGAAGTTCCCTATTAAATAATTCTCGTTGTTATAAAGTTTTTTAAAAAATTTATAGAAATCCCAAACTTAAACTGAAAGAGATTTTGATTAATTTTTAACTCAATCTAAGCCCTAGAAAATAAAACCTCCATTAGTTCTGAGCTCTTCAAAACTTTATAAAAATATGACTAGGTTTTATGCATGTAAAGCTCTTGAAATTGCGACTAAAGGCTGTCGACGACATCCCCATGAATTTTCTTCCCTCGAGTGGTCATCCTCTGCAGGGTCCTTCAGTCTTTGACCATTCCACTCGAGATGGGGCCAAGAGATGGCCAGGAAGATGGCTTGACCACAAGGCAAAATTGATTACAAAAATTTGTGTGTTATGTGGTTGGTGTGAAAATTTGCTTTCGGAAACTTGTGCGGACATGCAGGCGCCGTTGGCTTTAATTTAAAAGTTATCTGGGCAACTCAATTTTGACACATAATGGCCGCAGGCGGTATCCTGGCGTCGCTGGCAACCTAATTTGCCAGGCGGCATCCCACATCCAGCATCCTTCGCAATGCTGCACAAATTCTGGTGCTGTTTGCGTTGTTATTGCCGAGTTTTAAGTGGTTTACATTATTCGGTTTAAAGGTATATCAACTTGGTAAGTGTATTTATTTAATACACACACACACACACACAAGTTGGAGAGGCAGACAGACAGGCAAACAGGGAAAACTCTGGGAGCGGAAGTGGGTGGGAGGGGGGAAGTGGAGACGCCTTGGGGCGGAAATTAAATGATTGCGCGCACGAGGTAACGCAACACTCAAACGCTCATTTTACGCCATTTTCAAAAGTTTGTCTGCGGCGGGGTTCCAGCAACTCAGGCTCAGGCTCCGGCTCCGGCTCAGGCCCAGGCTGTTGAGGAGTCGTCTTCCTATCCTCCGCACTTTCCCCCCTCAGATTTCCTCCGCCTTTCCGGTGGAGCTGTGAAGATGAACGAAGACGTCGACGGAGGCGTGTGTGCGTGATGCGTTTGTCTACAACTGCAGGCGTTATGGAAATGTGTGTAATTTTGGCCTAAATGGGAAAACGCTTAAGCTGCCGGAGGAACGCCTTTTAAGCAACATTATGCAGTGTGAATTAGAGTGAGCCTTGGTTGTAATAGTTACATTTTTAGCACTACTTAAGTCAGTTTTATAAATTTTAGGGTGTGTTATAACAGTAACCAATTTTATTTTATTTTATTTTAACACGGGAAATGGTCTTTTATTCCAGTGTAATTGAGAAAATATGTGAAGTAAAAAAAAAAAAATTAAATCAGCAGTAAATACACAGATTATTTGCTACAAGTTGGTTTCGACATAATAATAATTGTTGTAAACTAAAAAAACAAACAGTCTGTAATTAAATATTGTGATAGCTGAATTTTCTAATTTTAACTAATGAAGGTCCACCCCCTTTATGCGCATATAGGAGCACTTAATCTGTACCTGCAAACTAACATGATTGCTATCCAAGTGCAAACTCGATTGCCTCAAATTGAAATTCATAATTTTTCGCAAACTTTTGCCACGAAACTTTTCTTCTGCTTCTCTGCCCCCCTTAAAACTGCAAGTGGCACCTACAGAAATTCTTAACCCTGTATTCCTCGCTAGCTGGCTGGAGTTAAGCCACCCACAGAGCCGGGCACTCACCCTGCAATCAGCTAAAACAGCACACAAAAGCCGCGCCAAGCTATTAGGTTTATATTGTTGCAGCCAAAGCGTTTTACGCTCCACACACTCGCAAACACACTCGCACACACACATTTAAACTTCTGCAATGCCGTTTAAGCCGGCGTTGTGCGGATGTGGATGCGGATGTGGATGGGGATGGGGATGCGGATGCGGATGTGTGCGACTTTGTTGCAATTTTGTCCTAGCCATTGTTTCAATGCGCTCAAGTGCTGCACAGTCCACGACTGAGTGTCCCCCCCCTGGCGACTCCATTTCCATTTAACTGCAGTTGCTGTTTTTACAAGTCTGGGCACACTCCATAAAGATTTTTCGGCCTGACTTGGCCACTCTTTCTGGGGAAATCAGCGGAAGCTGTCCGGGGCTTATGCATTCATAAGCCCAGCGCCGGATGCGGCTGCTGCAAAAGTTAATTAAAATTGTAATTACTTTGCCTGCGCCATTATTGTTACGACTCCAACTTTAACTCCAACTCCGACTGCGGCCGTAATGCCAATTGAAAAGTTGCCACCCGAACCGTGGTGGTTGCCACAAACTAATGAGCCGGCGGGTGTGGGTGTGTGCTGGCTTAGATCGCAATCCCGGCCATATAAGATGCCACAAAAGCCGATTGTGTGAGTGCCACATGGCGTATGCGTAACAATGTTGCCTGTAATTAATGTCTGTGCCGATAAAGGCTCCTTATTTGGCTCGCCAAACAAAAGGAGCAAACGCAGAACCTAATGCCAACTTGAGCGCTTCGGCAAATCCTTTTATTTTCCTTTTTCCCCTCCCTCCCCCCTCATTATTTGAGCTTAGGCGTAAGTGGGAGTGGGCGTGGCACATGACATTGACAGCAATATGGAAACTATGCTAAGCCACGACAGCTCGACTGACAGCCTTCATTACGTCTAAATGTGGCAACGAAAAAATACGAAAAAAAAAGTAGCGACACAAACAAAATGAAGCCTACAGCCAAAAGGGAATTTGGGTCAGGCTGCATTTTTGAAGTGTGCCTAGCTGATGAGTGTGCAAGTGCAGTGCAGTGGTGTGTGCATCGCGCTTAAATATGCAGCTGCAGCAGCAGCAGCAGCTCGAAAACAAGAAAACAATTGTAGAACACCCGCACATTGCAAATTTGCACATTGCGCATACGCCGCGTGTGCCCGCTAGAATTGCAACCAACCCAATATTAATGTGTTTTTTGTGCTCTCATCCAAAACCATCTCTTTTTTGCCTTTTCAGATTTATGATCGGACAATACATCACCGTGCATGGCGATGTAATTAGTCATGTTAACATAAGCCACGTCATGGTCGAGGATGGTGGCGAGTATGCCTGCATCGCCGAGAATCGGGCGGGAAAAGTGATGCATGCGGCCCGCTTGAATATTTATGGTATGTTGTATTCACACTTAAACCCCACACTTAGACATAGAGATACACTATGGAAAAATATCACCAAAGATAGGGGATTTATATTAACCAATGATAATTGTTGAGCTTAAAGCTGGATTTAAAAAGAACATTTCTTAATTGAATTGGTTTTTAAACACAAGCTTTAAATAATAACAATGTTGCTTATCTTATTTAAAAAGCCATTAATAAGCATACATCTGCTTTTTAAACACAGTCCAACATATTGATCTTAAAACGTTGTTATTAATAAATGTTTTTAAATATTTAGAAAAATTTAATTGAGGGATTACAATAATAAAAGGTATTTTCAATTAAGTATGATACATTTTGAAAAAATTGGCCTTCTAATCGCATTTAGAAAACATTTAGATGGTGACTAATTTGAATGGTTTTTCCCTCTGTGCAGATACAAATATGGGCAGCTACTTACACATGCACTTAAACGCTTTCCATGCTCGAGGCTTGCTCCTCTTTCTTTTTGGGCATTTGCCTACTTTTGCTTGATTTTGTTTTACAACACGTTTGCCATGTTCCATCCGTGCCCCCATCCCCAGTTTGCCCAGTTTTCGCAGATCCTTTGGGCTGCCCAAGTTTACTTTTGTGCTGCTGCTGCTGGTGCTGCCTTTGCAGCAGTGAGGCAGTGAAGTGTTGTTCGAGGCGCACACTTTTGTTGAACATGGCTCTCGGCTGGCAGTGCAGTGCTTTTCCCCTTACAAAGCCCTTTTTCCCATTTTCCCCACCCCCAAAAATCCACCCAGTTCTCAGTGCTCAGTTCCCAGCAGCACGCGCACCATCTGCCTTGTTTTTGCAAGAAATCAAATATTTTTGTGTCGCCAGGCAAACAAAATGGCGTTGCCAGCGAGAAAGAAGGAGCAAGAGCAGGAGCAGGAGTGCAAACACAAAACGACGGCAGCGGCAAAAAACTGCGCCATGTTTACAAAGTTTTGCAGTGAAAAAGTTGAAAAATAAAGTCAAGTAAATTCACGAAAAAATCCCCTCACGACTAAACTATGCTCTGCTGCAGCTACACAATTTAAATCACTCTTCTGTCCCCGTTTGACATTTATTACCAAAATAAGAAGGAAACCTTATCCTTTTGGGTAAAGTTAAACCTCTCTAGTGATTTGGTATGAAAATCAAATAAAGGCAAAAAAGTGTGTCAGAAATACCACTCCTACCTTTCTATCAAGCTCTTTGAAAATGGCCGCATACCCTTCAAACATTGTTTGCTGCCGGAGCTCAAAGGGAGGGAAATGAATCCCACTTCCACCATCATCATTTAGTTTAAAGCTCGGCGATGTCGCTGATTGCGCGACTTGGTAATGGCGGTGATTACAAAAATCTCCATCCACTCCGCCGAAAACACGGACACAGAGACCACGTATCACATGCTCGAAAATTATGCATGTTCTGCAGAAAAAAAGCCCAGCCCACAAGGCAACCACTCCTGCCGCTCCTTCAGCTGCTGCCAGGGCCGACATTTGCTGCATTATTTCCTTCCACGTTCCCGAAAAGTGTTTTGGCCGAGGGCACGGGGGAGACAGGACGAAGCCAGCCAGGATGTGCATATTACATTGTGCTCCTGCTCCTGCTTCCTGTTTTATGCACAGCGAGAAACAGTTCTAGAGATTTAAAGAAGTTATTTTTTAAAATTATTCCTTTTAGGCCTAAAGGTATATTTTATGAATTCTATTTTATGAAGATCTAGCACAACAGTTTTAAGTTTTTATACATCTTAAGAACCCTAAATAAATATTTTAAATGCATTGACAACTATTAGGAATCTGTGGACATTTTAAAGCAATAATTTAAGGCTTAAGATAAGAAACTAAATTGAATAAGACAAAGGGAATGTTTTTGTTAACCAGATAAATTCCAAGTACAAATATTTCAAGTCATACTTTTACTCACCTTAACTTTTGTTCTATCTTTGAAAATGTCATTATGATAACACAACTTTGGTGATCATTTTTGCTCAGTGTAGCGACTCCTTGCGGTACCCGTTTTGCTTGTTGTTTACTGCATTATTAAAAAAGCAACGTGCGCGCAAATCTGTTGAGCATTTACCTTCCCCACTTCTCCAACTCACCATCTGTCCATTTTTTTCTTATTCCCTCGCTTCGGTTTCTGTGACAGGTCTTCCGTACATTCGACTGATTCCAAAGGTGACCGCCGTCTCCGGCGAGACACTGAATCTGAAGTGCCCGGTGGCCGGCTATCCCATCGAGGAGATCCACTGGGAGCGGGGCGGACGGGAGCTGCCGGATGACATACGGCAGCGTGTTCAGCCGGACGGCTCGCTGACCATCAGCCCTGTGCAGAAGAACTCCGACTCCGGCGTATATACGTGCTGGGCGAGAAACAAACAGGGTCACAGTGCCCGGCGGAGTGGCGAAGTGACGGTCATAGGTTAGTATGTGAGGCTGGGGCCTCTAAAAAAGACGAACAAATAACCCAAAGAAAACCCAGGAAAAACAAACAAAAAACATACATACTCGTAGATGGACAAGAGGAGGTCGAGGTTGGTTTCTTCTTTCACAGCTTTCACAGCTCCTACCCAAAACGATGACATCAAGCAGCGGGCTACGAAACGAAGTGAAAATTGCATTTTAATTATTAACAGCAAACTAAGTAGTTTCCTATGGCGCTTCAAGTTGCTTGTTTCCTTTTTTGCCAACCTTTTTGCATTTCTTTTTCCCTTTTTGAATCTGCTTAATTTTGTTTTGTTTTGGCCCTCAGCCGGGTGAGCGTATACTTTTTGCTCCTGCTGTAATTAAATATGCGCAATAATCTAAGCTTAAAAGTTGGTAAATTAAAAAAAAGGGAAGCTGAAGGAGGGTCCCTTTTTTTGTATTCGTGTTAATGTTAATGAATTCGCGCCCTAATGAAGCGCCGCGCTGATTAAATTTTCATAAATCGCAACCTTTTTGCGCGACTCTCTGATTGCTCCTTCCGCTTCCGTTTTGGCTCACGAATCCTTGGCTGATCCCTTGCAGTGCCGCCGAAGCTCAGTCCCTTCCAAACGAACATCCTGCAGCTGAACATGGGCGATCGCGCCTCGCTCACCTGCTCGGTGGTGAAGGGAGACCTGCCCCTGACCATCAACTGGCGCAAGGACAACCGCCCCATCGACCAAACCCAGCACATGTCCGTGAAGCAGGTGGACCAGTACAACAGCATCCTGGTCATCGAGAACCTGGGCAGCGATCACACGGGCAACTACTCCTGCGTGGTGCGAAACTCCGCGGCCGAGGTGGAGAACTCGCAGGCCCTGCTGGTCAATGGTAAAATAACGAGCGCCTTGCGTCCTGTAATCCAGTATCAGTAATCCCGTTTAGTTGCAAGTAGTTGAGTTTCCTTTCGTATGCACTTTGATTCCATGTACCATTGAATTGCATATACCATTCATTTTATATATATATACATAAGATCCTTGCTATCCTTTGTAAATGATGTTTCCACTTTCGGAATGTTTGTACAACATTAAGTAGCGTTTTCATTCGAATGTGTTAACAAAACTGCGAAGGTTTACCAAACGTACAAATTTACAATTCAGCAACTTAGCCAACGTGGGAGTTCCAGGTGTCTTCGTCTCCGGTCATCGGTTATATTCAACATCCACATCCATCAGCGGTGCCAATCTTAACCCGTTTCGCCTGATCTTTCCTCTTGCAGTGCCGCCGAGCATAGAACCGTTCGCCTTCCAGGAGGGTTTGGCCGAGGGCATGCGGACGAGGACCGTCTGCGGGGTCTCCAGGGGCGATCCGCCGCTAAAGCTGATCTGGCTGAAGGACGGTGAGCCGCTGCCCGACCTTTTGGGGGCCAATGTCACCATGCTAGACCAGTACAGCTCCCTGCTGAGCATTCCGTCGCTGTCGGCCACGCATTCCGGCGAATACACGTGCATGGCCAAGAATCCGGCGGCCGAGATCAAGTATACGGCCCTGTTGCAGGTCAAAGGTAGCGTACTAGCGTACCCATCACCACAAAAACGATACACAAAAACACACAAGAAGAGAGAAAATGCCATTGGTTATTAAAATTTTGTAATTACACAAAAAGTTTACAAAGCTTGAGAAGATTTAAAAATAATTATGAAACACCATTTTAAATAACTGAAATTATTGGTCTGTTTTTTAATAACTAACTTTGTTAAAAATATTACAAATAGAAACTTACCACTTGTTTTTATATCTCTTTGATATTTTTTAAAGGATACTACAAATATTATTCCATACTTTAGGGATCAAACAAAAATTAAGTTAAAATCATTTCACTATAGGTTCATCCGTTTACAAAAAAAAAATACATTAAAGAAACAAAATTATGTTTAAATGTTAAATTTTCAAAACTTTTATTTTAAAAATAGTTCTAACTTAACCAAGTGTGGCGATTTTTAACCTCTTTACACACAAACACCAAAAAACACACACATAAAAACTAAGCGAACTTCACTTGCCCCTCAATAACTTTTTTGCTTTCCCGCTGATGTATTCAAGAACAGCTTCTTAATGGTATTTTCAGTTGTTGATGATATTTTTTGGTTGATTTTTAACAACAAAAATAACTAGGCTAACCAAGCTTTTTTGAGCTGTTCGACAGCTCCGGTGCAACTGAACGTTGCCCAGCCCGAAGGTGCTTTGATTTTTTGACTCTCACTAAGAAAACAACCCCCGAAAAAGATAACCCCCCTATCATATAAAAACGTACCGCTTTAAAACCCCAAAAAAAAACCCTACTAATCTACAATTAAGAGCTCCCCGCCACCCTTAAGTCGCTTTGGCACGCTGTGGGTTTTTTTGACAACCGTCTCACCAGGTAAACCGTTTTAACTGCACTGCTTCTTATTCGCTTCGTAACCAAAAATCAAACAAACTAAGTATATAAAGCTTATGAAAATCTCTTTTGATTTGCTGCATATTATTTAAACTGCTTCTTACACGACAACTCGGGTTTTTGGATGCATAAATTGAGTGCGTCCTCCCGGACGAAATTCAATTGGTGGCTATTCATTTTGGCGAGCTTGGAGGGCGCACGGCATCCGCGATTAGCTGTAATTTATAATTTATACAAATACTGCTGCATAAACATGGAAAGATAAGCTGCTTTAAAATTAATTTGCCTTACTCGCTATATCCTTTTTTTGGTTGCCTTCCCCTGGCGCTGCTGCTGTGTCTGCAGGATTAATGCAGAAACTCCTTTGTTACCCTCGGCTCCTCTCTTCATTTTTGACTTGCAGCTTCCGAAACTCCACTCAATCTACTATGCTCAATGTGCTGTGCTTAATTAACGAACGTATAAACAAGGCGAACGCTGCAAAAGAATGAACTCGCATAATAAAAGCAACGAATCTGCCCAAAATCCTCCTCGAGATGCTATGAAACTTGCGCTTATGCTTCAATTTGGTTTTGGCCTCTATAATCGCTTACTCTATTTACACACCGAAAAAATTTATAAAGGGATCTTATTTAATTAATACAATAAAACAAATTGTCTAAGGTTTCTCTTCCTTGTTTAATACTTAATTCATGATTAATTTAGTTGAAAGATTAAGAACATTTTTTTTTTGAGATTTTAATAGAATTTTTATTGAATTGCAAGTCGAAAATTCAATTAAAAGCTGAAATGTAAGAGAAAGTTCAAAAAATTTATTAACTTAAAGCACCCATTTTGTTTTAAGATTTAAATGAAACTGTTTTAATAATATAATTTAATTAAGAGAAAAACTTATTTAAAATATGTATTAAAAATCTATATAAAAAAAATCAGTTTGATCCCTGATGTATTGTTTTCGGTGTATAACCCCTTTCGCTTGTGTGAGTGCCTGATTGCCTGTGTGTGCGTGTGACTGGTAAAACGCTTAAAAATAATCCTGTGGCAGAGCAAAATGAATTTAACCACAAAAATAAAAGAAATAAAACAATTACGGAGAACCCAACCGAAAATAAATGGATAAGAACTTAAAGCTTCGCAGTATTTGCTAATGTAGTTGAGAATGAATGTTTTTTCCTAGCTAGCGGCTAACGGGCTGCACTTTTTGTTTCAGCATGCCGACTGTACATAGTAGAAATGCAAAATGCAATTTTTCGTTTGCTCTGTGCCATCTGCATGCGCGTAGTGCTGTGAGAAATGAATTTTAATTTCCATTTATTTATGATTTGCTTGCTCTCCGTTTCGTTCCGTTTTTCTCGGTTCTTAAGCTCTGGTTTTAATTCGTTTTTGGGTTTTCCTCCTTTCACACACAGATTGCTCCGTTAAGCTTTTCCACCCGATTTCGTCAGCCTCGGGAGGGTGGGCAATTATATTTATTTTCATTTGCTGAGCAAAAAGCTTGACGTACACAGTTTTCAAAATTTCATTTCGTATTTATTTTGCCAATTTTCCATTTCCATTTCCCAGGCTGACGCTGCGCTGTTGTTGTGTGCAAAGATTTTTTCCGTACTCAAATTAGACACGCTGTCACCCAAAAACCCAATCCAAACCGCTTTGTACTATGCAAAATAACCCATGCAAAACAATATAATAATATTCAGAAATCATTTTAATTAATACTTGGCCCTGGGGTCATCTGTTAATTTCATTTATAGCTCTATAATTTGCTCCTTGTCCGGGTTTAATTTTTAATTATTATTTTTCATTTCGTTAGAGCTGCACAAACAAAGGCTGGCAATTAAATGCAGCTGCTAAGTAAACAGTTTATAATTTATTGAAAACGTCAGTCCACGGGAGTGGTGGAGGGACTTTAATATAATTCCATTTTATTGGTTCGCTTTTTCGTGTTTTTTTTGTTTGTTAGCTGCGTGTCCAACTATAAAACTCACAAAACGTTCCATTTATGTTGCGCATTATATAATTTCTATGCAAATATATTTTCCATTCTGCTTCTGGCATGCCTTTGTTATTTAATTTATGCGCCAAACCGAATATATCGAAACGTATTAAGCCTTTTTTGCGATTTTTCCGTACAACAAACAACGAACAGCGAGGCACAGAGCGTGGGCGAATCAAAGAAAACACACAAAAGAGAAAGCGATCAATTTGAATATAAACGAAAGAGAAATAAAAATAAAATCCTTGCACACCAACAAATCACATTAATTAATTTTTCCCATGGACATTCCTAAACGATTTTCCTTAAACAAACTCACAAAAGAATCAACATTAATTTTTGTTCCATTTTTGACTCAGTTGCATATGAAATTCTTTTTGTATTTGATTTTGAAGCAAACAACCCAAAAGCAAAATATCCATTTGTATATTAGTTGAAAAGTTCCTACTATAATGCTACCACTATTCAACCAGTTTTTTACATTTGTGCTAGGCACAATGAAAATCTTAAGATCGTAAACAGCAAAATTCTTTTATGCCGTTTTTTACTTTGCCAGAAATCTTCACTTTTCCTCTCTGTCTCTGTCTCTCTCTCTATATCTCTCTAAGAACCATTACTCTTACTGTATGTCTTAGCAGTTTTAATTTGAATCATTCGTTCTGCGGTCCCAGTTATTTTCTGACTAAGCTAACCAACTCTCCCCATCACCCATACGCCCCGTAGTGCCGCCCCGCTGGATTGTCGAGCCCGTGGACGCGAATGTGGAGCGCAACCGCCACATCATGTTGCATTGTCAAGCTCAGGGTGTTCCCACTCCCAGTATAGTGTGGAAGAAGGCTACAGGTAAGGCTCAATTGAGCTTAAAAAAGGTTTAAATTTTCATTTTAAAAATACCTTTTCTATTAGTTCATACATAATATACATACATCCAATAGGATCATCTTTCCTTATTATTCTTAAATAATGCTAAAGAGTCAATATATCAAAAATTCTACCATTCTTTAACATTTGTGATTTAGATATTTCATTTTAAAAATAAATGTTATTGTACTTTTATAGGCAGTAAATCTGGGCGAATATGAGGAGGTTCGGGAGCGTCCTTTTACCAAACTTCTGGGAAACGGCTCGCTGCTTCTTCAGCACGTTAAGGAGGATCGCGAGGGCTTCTATCTGTGCCAGGCCAACAATGGCATCGGCACCGGCATCGGAAAGGTCATCCAGCTGAAAGTGAACTGTGAGTATAAAGGAGGGAGGTAGGGAGGAAGGAGGCCTTGGAGGCAGCGACTGGCAATTTGGTTAATTGCAAGGCTGAAATCCCTGGAGGAATCACCGTCGTAATTAAAATGGGGGAAAAATGTTCGCCATTTACAGCCTCGCCGTACTTCTCCTCGACTTCGCGGTCCGTGATGGTGAAAAAGGGCGACACGGCGCTGCTCCAGTGCGCCGTTAGTGGGGACAAGCCGATTAACATTGTTTGGATGCGCTCGGGCAAGAACACGCTGAATCCATCAACCAATTACAAGTGAGTGCACTCAGCCAGAGCCACGGAAACGAAAGTAATCCCGCCGCACTCGCTTTTAGAATCTCGGTCAAGCAGGAGGCCACGCCAGACGGAGTCTCAGCCGAGCTGCAAATACGCACTGTGGACGCCACCGACAGTGGTCCCTACTTCTGCCGGGCCAGCAATCTCTACGGTAACGATCAGCAGCTGGTGCAGCTGCAGGTCCAGGAGCCACCACTGCCACCCAGTGTCCTGGAGGCGGCCATGATCAGCAGCCGATCGGTGAACCTCAAGTGGCAGCCAAAGTCCCTGGGAACGGGCGATGTGACCAAGTACCTGGTGGAGTTCCGCGAGGCAGATCGTAAGTAGAGGGTTTCAAATTATTTCGGGAAGAACATATTTTATATTTAAATTTAGTTTTTGATTTACTTGTTCTAAATTCCTGTTATTTTGTTGATTTTAAAAATCCCTAAAATTTCTCTAAACAAATCTTCCCTCCCAGCAGCTTTGTTCGTGGAGCAGTGGCAGCAGATGGAGGTCAAGGATCCGCCCACGTTCAACGCCATGATCGAGAACCTCAAGCCAGCGACGCGCTACGCGTTCCGGGTGATTGCCGAGGGCTCAGCTGGACGGAGTGCACCCAGCCAGGAGCTGATTGTTCGCACGGAACCCCAACGACCAGCAGGACCTCCGCTCAATCTCTCCGCCAGACCATTGTCATCCACTGAGCTGCTTATTAGTTGGGTGGCTCCGTTGCCAGAGCTGCGACATGGTGACATCCAGGGCTACAATGTAGGCTACAAGCTGTCCAGCTCGGGCAACACGGCCTATAACTTCACCTCTGTCTCGGGTGATGGAGATGGTGGCAATGGAGAGCTACTGCTCAGCGGATCTGGCCAAGTTTGCCCGCTACACTGTTGTGGTGCAGGCTTTCAACCAGGTGGGCCCAGGTCCTCTTTCGGAACCCACAGCCGCACAGACAATGGAAGATGGTAAGTGTTATTATTAAATTTAAATGGAGGATTAATTGGGAATTTGTCCAATGAATTTTTAAGGGGTCTAATCAATTAACTAAAATTTTCTCACATCCAGTTCCCAGTCGCCCGCCGGAGGATGTGCGCTGTGCCGCATTATCGTCCCAATCGCTTCAGGTGTCGTGGCAGCCACCGCCAATCTACCACACTAATGGCCTGCTGCAGGGATACAAGCTGATATTTGAACCCATCATCGACGACATCCAGCCCAGCAAGGATGAGGTGGAGTCCCGGAAAACCACAGCCCTCACCATGGTGCTGACAGGTCTGCGAAAGTATACCAACTACAGCATCCAGGTTCTGGCCCACACGCGAATGGGCGATGGAGCCATATCGAAGCCGTTGTTCTGCCACAGCGAGGAGGATGTGCCCGAGGCTCCGGCGGACATCAAGGTGGTGTCCAGTTCATCGCAGTCGTTATATATTTCGTGGCTGCCGCCCGTGGAACCCAACGGCGTGATCACCAAGTACAGTCTGTACACCCGTGTGGTGAACGGTCGCGAGGAGCTGAACAACGAGAAACGAAGCCTTCCATCGCAGCAGGCTTACTATGAGGCGAAGGGTCTGCATCCGCACATGGAGTACCAGTTCTGGGTGACCGCCAGCACTCGAGTGGGTGAGGGCAAGAGTTCGCGGGTGTCTTCACAGATCACCACAAATCGTGTGCCCGCAAGGATTATCTCCTTCGGTGGTCCAGTGGTTAGACCTTGGAGGTCCACTGTCACCCTGCCCTGCACAGCGGTGGGTAAACCCAAGAGGGAGTGGTTCAAATCGGATGTTGTCCTACGACAAGGTGGTCTGCACAACTCGCAGTTACTGGACAGCGGGGATCTGATCATCTCCAGCTTGCAACTCGCGGATGGAGGCAACTACAGCTGCCAAGTGGACAATGGCATTGGAACGGATCGACTGACTCACACCCTCGTGGTACAAGTGCCGCCCACAGCTCCGACTCTGTATGTAACCAGTGCCACCTCGAGCAGTATTTTGATGCACTGGAAGTGCGGCTTCACGGGCAATGCACCCATCACCGGTTACACGTTATTTTACCGGAGGGCCAATGGCAACACGGACGAGATGCAGCTCTCGCGGCATGCCTCCAGTCATGAGCTGAAGGGCTTGGTGTGCGGCAGCACGTATCAGGTCCACCTGAGTGCCCAGAACAAGGTGGGCACCTCGCCCACCAGCACCATGCTGCACGTGCGCACCCAGGGTCAGTCACCTGGCCAACCCGCCTCCACCGCCCTGCTGGCTCCCAACTCCACCTCGCTCCTGGTTCGCTTGCACTCCTGGCCAGACAACGGCTGTCCACTTCTCTATTTTGTGCTCCAGTACCGGGCGATCAACGAAGATCCCGATACGGATTGGGTGCTGGGTGAGTATTACTCTTATATTATAAAACAAACTGCAGGAGATTATACAAATTATTGATGGGGGACTAACTAAGGTTAAAACTAGACAGAATCACTCTTTTTTATTTTTTCTTTTCCAATTAAATTTAATATTTTTTGTAACTCTCCCTAGTATCCAATGCTCTGAAGCCCCAGCGTCGTGTGGTGGTCCAGAATCTGCAACCATCGACACTCTACCAACTTCGCATGGAGGCCCATAACGTGGCTGGAATCGCACAGGCAGAGTTCTCATTCGTGACCCTGACCAAGGAGGGGGATCCACCACCGCCGGGCATTATGCATCGTGGCCATCGGGGCCACACCACCGTGTTGCTTGGGAACATCAACCTGCTCATTCCCACCATAGCGGCGGTGTCCGGAATGCTCTGCACCATTGTCATGGTCATCGTCTGCTACCGACACAGTAAGTACAGCAATGATTAATTAATAAAATGCAGTGACCCACTAATTGACTTAGTGCTTAAAAATGCACCACCGCTCGCAGAGCAAAGCAACCACATTCAAAAGGAGTCGCTGGAGAACAGGGCCAACTCAGAGGCTGCCCAGCGGGAGCGCTACTATGCCACCATTCACAAGGTGTCCATGCAGAACAACGATAAGATTCCGGGTAGGTGTCTGTTTTTCAGTGTAGTCACAGAAATCTCTTTCACCTGGGAACTTGAGACTCAGACACTTATTCCAAGAAATCACACCCCTTTAATCTAAGAGACACCATCCAAATTAACGTGGTTTTTGACATGAGACCCTTGAGATTTCTGTGACACCACCTATACAGTATTATCCACTCGATCAGCTCTGCTAATTGCCCGAGGACTTTTCGCAGAAACCTCCGAGGACATCTCGCCGTACGCCACCTTCCAGCTGTCGGAGGCTGGGGGCAACATGTCGCAGCCACATCATGGCGGCCCGGCCAACACGCTGCTCCACTCGTTCATGTACCACGAGCGGGCCCTGGCCGAGGGCTGCTCGTCGCCACCACCAGCCGCGGTACTGAACCCGAATCCGAACCAGAACCATCCAACCACCACCCATCACCACCACCACCAACGTCCACTAAAGACAATTCATAATTATTATCAGACCTCACCGTTCCATAATATCGTGCGTTTGTTTATTCATTTCTTTGATTTAGCTCTCTCTCTCTGAACCATCCACTTCATTCGATCTGTGTGGTCCACAATTAGTGTTATCCTAAGTGTACTACTACGTGCTTTTTATGTTGTTCTTTGCTCGTGTATTTGTTTGCCTTCAGTTCACTTAATTGCAATGCCTTGATTGTAAACCATGCGAAGGGGGCCTGACCCCCCGGACTCATGTCACCTGCCAATCTTGAGTTACCCTTTCTTTTGTTCGACGAGCGTTCCATCCCCAGGCGCTTTTGTAGTGCTAGCTGCCATGTTACCCGCTGGTAAATGCAGATCCAGACTAATTTCCCGCTCTGTTCCATGGTTCCATGTGCAGTCCAAGAACCGGAGGCGCCACTCCCGGAAGACGGAGCCGGAGAGCGAGGAGTCGGAGTCGGACCAGGACCAGCTGACCTCCAGTCGCACCGAGTCCTCCAACCAGCACGAGGGCAAGATCAAGCACAGTAAGTCCACGTCTGGGGTTATGTATGTTGTTGAATAGATTTGAAAGGAAAGGGGCCAAAAGCCCATCTTTCAGATCATAATTATCTTTTTTTTTAATTTTGCGGTGAAAGCTCTGTTTTTTGCATAGTACTTTATATCACAATAGTAATAATTGCGTTTGCTACAAAGATAAATATTATTGTTAAATTAAAAATAATCTTTAATTTGTCCCTAAAGTTTACTACTTATGAAGTTTACCAACTAATTTGAATTTTAAACACATTTTGAATTAAAAAAATAATGGAACATTATGTTATTTTTAATTCCCAATTTACCTAACACTTATAGAAGAACTATAAACACTTTGTAATTTGTTTTTTTAAATTTTTTGTCTTAATATATGTATAAGTTTTAAGTGATCAAAAAATTATAAAAGAGCTTTCACTGTACCTTTTTTTTTGTTATTAGTTCCCAGGCTTTAAAGTAAACTGCCAGCTGAACTCTCTTTTTGTGTTGCTTTGTTTTTGCAGACTCTAGACTAATACAACACTTTCCAAACCACAATATATCGATAACATATCTGTAGTAGGCCAAACTGACATAGCACCAAAAACTCAACACCAACCAGATCAGGCCAACAAATAAGACTAAGCCAGCCCGATTTGTAATTGATAGTGCTAAGTTAGTGATAAGTTTGTTGACGATAAGTTTTTTGTACCCCCAGCCGAAGAACTCTCTATCAGCCCGCTCTTTGTTTTTCTGTTCTTTTCTTCCCTTTTTTTTAAAACATCTCTTTGCCTGCGCTGCGATCCACCAATACCGATCCATTGATCCGCTGATCCGCTGTTGCATTTAATCGCAGGCATCATCTACCATGGAGCACAGTCAAGCACCTCCTCCGATCTGTCACCAATGTCCGAACAGAAATCATTGCCCCGCCGCGGTCGCTCCAGGTATCATCACCAGCAATATCAGTTTTCCACCAATACCACACCGCGCCACCACAACAGCAACAAAATCAACAACAACACCACCAGCAACACGAACACCACAGCCACCAATACGACAGCCACACCATCGACATCGAACAATTCGAACAAAATTCTATCGCCGCGCGGCGGAAATCTGAAATCCATATCGAGCACCTTCAAATCGCAAGACTCCATACAGTGCCACATACCCACATTGGTCAAATCGCCATCGATCAGTACACAGCAGCAGAAACAGTTCCACAAGCAGCAGTTGCAGAGTAGTAGCAATCCCCAGCATAGTAGCTCCAATTCCAATCCGAACAGTAGTAGTTTGAAGCAACAGCAGCCCCTCCTGATCACGCCCAAGCTCCACCAGCTGGAGGCCAATGGCCAGGAGCTGATGGGGCTGGACGGTCATAGCCCGTTGGTAGCCTGCATGCCGCCCTCCTCACAGTTCCGACCCATACCCCACAAGTCCATAATGCCCGCGCATGAGCCACCGCACCACCACAATCACAACCTCAACCACATGCAGCACCAGCAGCAGCAACCCCATCCCCAGCAGCAGCATCCGGGCACACTGCTCAACCCCTCGACGGCCATGCTCTCCTCCAAATTCTTCACAGCGCCCACGCTGCCCAAATAGGATACGGCCAATGGGGGGAGTGAATACGTTGGTGGTGCCATGGAGGCCATGGACGGTTTCGGCTATGACAGCGGCGAGATCTCCTGCACCTACATGGACCCGATAGATCAGACATGAGACCTGGCCTACGGTGAGGTGTGTGGCCCCCCCGAGGGGGCCCGTTAAGCACCCTTTTCACGACATGATTAATCGGCTACATAACTAATATTTCCGATAAAGCTCACTTAAGCAGACAAATTCTTAAAAGAAGGGAATGGACATGGGTGTCCGTTCAAGAGAACTTTGGAAGTAAATTATGTATTAAAAAAATCAGGGGTCTCTATTTAGCGGAGTCCAAGGGGAAATTTGGAAACTGCCAAACATTTAGCTGATACATCAAGTCGTGAAAACTGTGCCCACCCACGCACACCCAACCACACAACCAGACTAGAACTACACCACTAGGTCTTTAACTGAATGAATGCTTGAATGCTGTGGTTGCAATCAAAAAACCAACTCTGGACCCTCTCTTGTACTTGCACCCCCTTCACCCCGCAACGATTACCACCCACCAACCTTCCCACCCCAAAAAACACACGCATCCAGGGCTGGGATCCTGCGCACGCTGCATCCGCTCCAGCTGCAGGCCGAGTGCACCACCACCGGTGCCTTCCATCGCACAGAAGACGGCGGCCTGGGCGAACGGATTGAGCTGGCCGAGGTTGAGTGCGATGTGGACACGATCAAGAAGTTGAAGCTGGGACAGCGTTCCTCGCTGTGGTCCAGACCCTCGTCCACCACCTCCCAGCTGCAGCAGGAGCACCAGCAGCAGCAGCAACAACGCCAGCAGCAGCAGCAGCACCACCAGCAGCAACAGCAGCAGCAGCAGGCACCACAGCAACCACACAAGAGAGCGCATTCAAAGTCACCGCAGCCGCAGCAGCAGCAGCCACTGCAGCAGCAACGCCAACAACAACATTCACCCGCTCCTGGCCAGAAATTGCTTAGCGAGAAATCGGATTACTCGATATCCGTCTGAGACATTGGTAAGATCTGATCGCAGGATCAGCAGATAGGATGAGGCCAGGCCCCCCGATAGCCAGAAATTGAAACGAATTTGAGCAGCAGCCGGGGCCGTTTTTGTACATTTTTGTAATGCATTTGTTACCTTTCCACCCAAGCCCCCCCCCAAACCTCTACCTTTCTACCACCCTTTCGGATGAGCCCTGAACCCAGTAATACCCTCCTGCCCCAAAAGAAAAACACTCAGTAAACTTTCGGACAATCAGTATCAAAAATCTGCACCAACCATCCAAAACCAAAACCAAAACCAAAACCAAGCATACCAAATCAAATCAAATCAAAACACTTCCCATTATAAACTCCTGCCCGTATTTATAGAGGTCATACTACATCTAAGTATTAACGATTGTGCATGCTTTATACCCACGTACAAGTGAATGAATATGGCATGTGTCCAGACAGAACCCAGGTCAGTTGTCGAACTTCCAGAAAAATGTTGTGTGTATATATACTAACGTAGTCTCTTAAGTATCCGTAACAACTAATGCGTGTATCACTCGAAACTGTAACTCAAACTACTAACTGCAAAACTATCGCATACTATCGTATCGTATCGAACTCGAACTTTTTTCATCGTATGTAGGAGGATGATCTTCAATGTGTGGGTGTCTCGAATTGTAATGAGTGTTTGGCCTATAGCTACTCCTAAAGTAGTTCTATAAGTTTCGGTTCTTTGTAGTGCACCAAGGCGATAAAACGAGGAATTTAATCATTGAAATTTCAACTAAACCAAAAACTCAGATATATGCTGTGTACAAATTTATATGAATGTATATTTATATGTGTCCGTGTGCGTGTCTACATTATGAGGCAGTCGTGAGCCCATGTATATAGGCTATATACCGAGTTATACAATCGAAGAATACTCATCTAGTTGTTAGCGAATCCACGTACATGTAGAGTATTGAGTATATTTTGTAAATAATCAAAAGTAAAACCCCTCAAAGGACTGACAATGATGCATGACTCCGCTGAGGAAACTCACACAGCAACCAAGTAAAGCCACAATGAAAATGTTAACTAAATGTATTCGATATAGCCGATGTACACACACTCGAATATGTCGCCAGCTGAATTTGAATTCAAAGCAGTATTCATAGAGATAATACGACACGATATCGCAGTAACCACACTTTAGTGTTTCCATTACAATAAACTGTCATTCGTCGAGTTGTAGATAAATGTTTTTAAAAACGAAATAAGGAAGGGAGAGTGAATGAGCCTGTAGGAGAATCAAATACAAGTCGTAATCAAATTTCGAATTATCACAAACACTCAATCAAGCAGCAGCAGCAAGAAAAGAAAGCCAAGTTAGGAGCAGACAAACAAACTACAAATTAATATAACTCTTAGTTCGTATCGAATAATCCAAATAGTACGAGTACATAGCTGTATTTTAACTAGCCTACGAAAGCATAAGGAAACCCATTAAACAGTCAAATAAACGCGAGAAGGATCGGAGGGACGGATCGAACCCATTTCGGAAACCATGTGCCAAAATTTGTTTTTAGACAAAGCTCTCTTAAATTACGAGTATACAATAAATAATGCAAGCCATGAAAAGCGAGTAAATAGCAGCCATGAATTATGAACATACAAATAAGAACCGCAGAATCCACAAAATAAAGTCGCAGATTAAGGTGTTCACTTGGGGGAATTTATTGCGCCCAAGCCCCGAAAAATTCTTTTGTGTCTCATTTTTATTAATACAAATAAAGCAAATCGTTTCAGCACTCTTTGTTTATATAGCGACTTAAGTCCGTTTTTGTATACATTTATTTGTACGAAGCAATGAAATGGTTTATTACATTCAACATCGAATTTTACGAATTTATTAAAACAACAGCAAGTTGCGACTGCAAGGTGCAACCTCACAGCAAAGTCTACAAATCAAAAAAGGAAATTATCTTAATAGATCACAATCAAAATGAGAACAAAACCAAGTACATATACGAGAGGAAGTAACAATTTTTATGTTTAACATATATTTAGCACAACAACTACAAAATAAAAACTATTAATGTAAAAACAAACGGCATTTAAAAAATATAAGAAATATTTAAAAATAACAAACTTGTGTTTATTACTATTCCATTTTAAGGTTCATTTTTGAAGAAGGTAAGAACATTTCATCATTCTTGGTAAAATAAATAATTTCACAAGCAAACGAAACGTTAAATATTTCGTGCACAAATGAAAAACTTTTAACAACATGTTAACGGGGCAATATCGACTTTTTAAAAAAATGTGCAAATAATATCGTTTAGTAATTTTAAATAATTAAAACTTTTTATATTGCCTTTTTTTTTCCTATTATTATATTTCAACCGATAGTTGGTTAATTTTCAATTCCCATTTCCAAGCTGTTCCACCCTCCAAGACAGAAAATAAAACTCACTTTAGAATTTGCAAACAATAATCATTTTTATTAATTTTTTTTTGGTTTTTATTTATGTGCACACTTAATGGATAAAATGGGTGATGGATAACACTGAATGAAGCCAGATACTCACACTGAAATCCTAACGGGCAGAGCCAGTGGCAGTGCTCGGGATCGTCGGGAATCGGTGTAGGACCTGGAACGAGAACGCCCATGAGAACGACCACGCGAGTGACCACGAGAACGGCCACGGGACCTGGAGCGATCCCGCTTGCGATCCTCCCGAATGTGTCTCCTCCTGGGCATAATTTCCTCCTTCTCCGCGAGCATCAGTTCACAATCGGAACTGGAACTGGAAGAGGAGCTAGAGTGATGACCATGTCTGCTTCCCCTGTGTCGTCTTTTACCTCCATCGGAACTTCGGTGCTTGGACTTGGTTGCCTTGGGGGACACCTGAGATTCTTGCTGCTCCTGGATCTGCTTCATCACATCGTTCAGCATTTTCTGGGCCATGTTGGCCTTACGGATGAGCTTCTCCAGCGACGGGGTGGCCATGTCCTCCACTTCCACGGGCTTGGAACGTGGCAATTGGCCGCGGCAACCTTGACAGGCCTCGGGCACCGGGTTTGCCGCAGTTTGCTCACGTGCCGCGTTATCAGATTGCGACATTTCTGCACTAGTTTACACCTGATTCGATGGGAAATTCACTTAACACCTGGTTTTCAGATCTACTGGAGTTGCTGGACTAGATAAAGGTGCTGTAACTGCGGGAACTGTTGATGCTGCTGCGGGAACTGCTGGTTATAATTGCTACTGCTTCACTTGAACACTTAAATTTGACTGGCTTCTTCGGCCATTTGCTGCTGAGCTTTTATAGGCAACTTTAGCTCCACGCTTATCGTGACTTTCGCACTGTAAACATTTGAATTTGCTTATCAGTCACAAACACAAACAAATAAACAAAAGAAGGGTGACGTCATCTTATCTATTTTTGTCGTGGGTTTTGTTGTTATAATCACGTGTTTTTCAAATTACATAATTTTCAGGCTAAAGTTAACCTCAAATATTTCATTGTCATGTGAAATACTTAGTTTGCAAAATAATTGAAATTAACAGCTCACATAATTTAATTAACGAATGAAATTCTACAAATGGGCGTGTATTTTAAACATTTAAATATAAAAAAAAAATAAATAATAAATAAACGAATCGCGTCTATTAATAGCATAATATGATTTGAAAATAACCTATTTAACTTTCCTGGCTAACTAAGCGCACATTATTATATATAAAATTTAATTTAGTTTTTTAACTCCATATTTGAATTTAAATACGTTAATTTTTATAATTGTGGAACAAAGTACTGTTCTTAACTATTGAAAATTACTTTATAAATTTTTTCAAAGTGATTTCCTGCGATACTTTAATGTCAAAATGATAAGTTTTTAAAAAGAAACATGTTTAAAAGACCATATCATCTGAATTTTTTATTTACAGCATAAACAACTTGTTTTATTTAAATTATTATGATAATTCATAATAACAGTTTAAGGAGCTAACCATAAATATTTTTTATTCAAGCTCAACGGATAAGATTGTGTATAAGACAGCGTATAAGAGAATACAGCACTGGTTCAGTTTGGTATTTTGTGTTTACCAAAACGTTTTTAAAAATTTCCCGCCAACTAAACCGCTCATCGGTTTTAGGTTGCTTATACCTTAAAAAACAATAAACTTGTTAACAGATTCTCTTTTACTTACCATTTTAAAGACATTTTTAATTTAGTTTGGGGCAAGACTAATGTGAAATAACTTTAAGATACTTTAGGACAAGCCGATAGATACATTTACAGCTGGTGAGGAACAACAGTGAAAGATAACAGGCTGTTAACAGTCGGAGAAAGAGAGAGGAATCACCGGTTTTGGTATTTTTAAGATACACGATTCCGGCTTCACTAAATATTTAAAAATCTATATAAGCAACCCGCACCTTGTTCTCTCTGTAATTTTTCGAGAGAGCGCTGCAGCGCGCGCTGTTTTCGGTTGCCATTAAAAAATATTATTAATTAAACATCGATATTTTTTTAAGACTGTTTGCAGCGAACCGTCGTGATTGTGTTTTTTATTAACTTAAAAAAATCAACAAAAATATAACGATGGCTTAGTGAACATAAATCGATTTAGTTACTATTAAAACTTGTTGTTTTCCGCAAGTGGGCGCGTTTCTTTACCGCTTTTCCGCTTTTCCTTCGCGTGGAACGGGTTTTTTCACCGAAGCCTTGCGGCATTTTAACGCTCGCAGAGCTAAAACAAGGCTGAAAAACTAAATTAAAGCGACAGGCTTTTGCGGCAGATAAATCGATGTGCGGTGAAGACTTTTAATTTGCAGATTCATCATCGATTTTCCGCTTTTCCTTCGAGCTCTCAGCTGCAGTGCGATAGTGTTGGTTGGTGTGTGCGTGTGTGAGTCCTGGCAATACAATTAAACAGTTGCGTTAGGTAAACGAAACAACAAAAGGAGGTTAACAAGAGAGAGAGAGAGAGAGGGCGAGTCCTTGAGTGATCCTTTTTCTCCAGCTGCAGCTGTCATTAAAATTCGCGCGTGTGTGTGGGGGAGAAGAAAAAAGAGTGATAATTTCTCCCCCTTTCTCTGTGTTTGTGCATTCAATTTGCACGAAATTGAAGTTTCTCGCTAAATTCGCAAAATTTCCGTCCGCGAATTGCCATCCATTTTTTGCACTCCCCCCAAGAGAGCGAGAGCAATAATAGAATTATCGGGCAGCTCTGAAAAACAAAAAAGAAACCGAAAAGAGAATGCCCTGGGAGGCCGTAATGCCGCGACCCTCTGACATTTCCATCGTCGCCCACCGAAGGAACAGCAACTAAACAACATCAGCACCCGACAAACAAACAAACAAACAAAACTGCGAACGAGCGAATCATCGAACGAAACTCCAGCAGCCTCAGCCGCTGGCACAGTTTTCCTCCTTCAAAAACAACTCCGTGGGTGAGTAACTACAGTAGACCTCCACTAAGTCGACATTTTAGTAGCTGACTTAAGAAATATTAAAATTTAGAGAAGGAAAGCATCCTTTAATATAATAAATCAAAGTCAGTCTTTTATTACCATAACACTATTAAGAACGAAAAATTTTTAAATTCTTGAAGTTTATAAAAAATATTAGTTTTTGTACAATTTATTTCAATGTCTGGAAAATTAAAATAAATAAATGAAAATGTCTATTCCCTTTAGAACATACAACTCACGCTTATATATAAAATTTTTTAAACTTAAAAATAAAATATACAAATAATTACAGCCTCTTGGAAGTGATTGTCATGGAAACTCCACTGTAACTCATTGGCGGGTAGAAAGTGGTTATCGAATATGAGCTGCGAATGGAGATGGAGCCACATCGTTGGTGGGTGGTGGGTGAGGGGGTGTTTGTGGTGGGTCAGAGGTGGCGAGCCTCATGTCTTGGCGTCGGTCGTGTGGCTTTGGTTTTTAGCTGAAATTAAAAAGGTCAGGATGGAGTGACTTGGGGCTTCCGGATTTAGTATCCTAGCCACGTCGCCCCGGTTCATTATGCAGCGTTTACTTTGAATATGTATAGTCAAACATACATATATGCATGGGGCAAGCGATGGATATAATTTCAGTTGCATGACTTTGGCGATAATCGATTTTGAAGCGACGGAGCAATCAGGAAGACTGCAATTTGATGTCAGTCCGTCAGTCAGTCAGTCAGTCACAAGCTGACACACTGAAAAAAAGTTATGTTGCCAAATGGGGGACAACATGACGTGTTCTCATTGCTGTTACAAAAAATATAGAACTCAAATTTTATGAAGTTATAGTTTTTCGCAACTATTATAAAGATATTTCCCCGCGTTGATCTTAGAGTGTATTTGTAATTATTTTTTCTCATGTATTCCGGCCTGTTTAAGTGGCGTTTACCATATTCATAAGCCTCGAGCGGACATTGCAACCGTTACTCCATAACGCGACAATTTGCGGCATGGAGTGGGTGAGGGGATGTCATAATGGAGAGTTAATTCAGGAAATCACTAATTTGTCATCAATTAATGCAGTTTCCGCTGAGAGTCGTAAGAAACAAGCCTCCGTTCTTGTGCTTTCCAATCACTTTCGTGTGACACATTTCGACGATACGACTTATCAGCACTTTCCAGTTTTAGCACTTCTTACCACTTTGGCTCCCACAAGATAACGACTGCATTTTCCATGAATTTCAGCCTGATAAACGGCATTTAGATGTTCGATTAGCGGGTCTATCAATAACAATGGCAGTAATTTATGATAAACAAGTCTTAAAGTGTGCGAAATTTAGCAGCTCGAGCCAGTTTTTCGACGACACTCCCTCTCCACCCCAAAACTTGTCCAATTTTGCATTGTTTATAATCGTTACGGACTCGTGTATATGTACGAACACATGTCTGGGTGGTTTTCAAGGTCAGTTGAATGGCCAGATTTGCTTCGTTTTTGATTTGGTTTGGCTTGGGAACCCTTGAAACACGATAAACGAGGGCAAACAGAGCGGAATTCAGGCTGTGCAGCCTCTCGTCTCGTTTTACCCCAGACAAAAGACGGGCAGTTATTGCGTTTCAAAAGAGGGGGATGAGTTTGGCTTGGAGAACGGTTCTGGAACCCCGCCTGGAACCTTGCCAAAGCCCTAGAGACACAAGTTGACAATGAGCGAGGCTCTCAGGCGAGACTTTCAGGCGTCTCCTCCAATGGCAGATGTATTCCATATTCCACTCGCTTTGTCTGTGCCGCTTTCGGCGATTTTGCACTTGGAGAAAATGTCTAACAAATTCGAATTCAATACAAATGTAGGTATAATATACCTACTTATGAAAATATTGATTTTACTATCATTTCAAACCACACTTTCTCTCGACGTTATCTGTAGGTACCGTATAGAAAAAAGATATCAAAACATTTGGTTTATTTTTATATCAGATAGAAAGGTACATTTTTGTGGTTTATCGACAATAAATATAAATGTGTTGTTTGTCGGATGTTTTTGCAAAAAATAAGGAAAGGAAAAGGGGAAGCACAGTTTGTAAACATACATTTATTTAAGAACTTTAGCTGCAGTTGTCAAATAAATTTTTGTACTGAAAGATAAAATGTTTAAGATTTTTTCCTGTGTGGTCTTTTTGCTTAGCCATGGTTTTATGGATTGCCTCCAGTCAAGCTCAACTCTGAGCGTTGCTGGTCAATGGTCAAGACCGCCTCACGACCCCCGCCCGCCCTCTTTTCAGGCGGCTTGGAGAGTGTCGTGTGGCGCATGCCGCTGAAAAAGTCCGCAGAGCGTGAAGTACACCACTCATTGTTTTTACTCGCATTGGTATGAAAAATATGTGTATTATGGCATGTCGTAAAGAGCCATTTTCTTGATATCCAAGCAGTTAATAGACCAGCCAAGTTGGCATAGGCCAAGCATTCAGACCTTGCGATGGAGATCAAGCCGCAGCCGCAGCCGCAGCCGCAATCCCGACTTTCTCTGCCATATGACAAATAATTTTAGTAGTTGGCGTAATTGCCAACGCAATGGGTTGTTAATTAAGCCGGAGAGTTTCACAAAGTGCGAGTGGGAAAGAGAAGTGCTAGTCACCGTTTCATTCCGGTCCACTCTGGTCTATTCCGGTTCGCTTTTGGACCAGGCCAACGAACGATATTCCGCCCTCAGCGAAGGCGCTGCAAAAAAAAGTGGCTAAAAACCAATCAAGTGCGGCACATTTGTCACAAAAAAACTCCATTTGCAGATTGTACATTAAAAACTATTTATAGGCAAAAGCAGAGAACGATGATAAATATGGAAACTAAGATGCAAAGACTCTCGCGATATGGGGGCTCTTCTTATAAATCATGTTACTTTCTTGTGTTGATAATAAAGGGTTCTTGAAAAGTTTGCAATCTCCCAGAAACTAAATTTTATAGTGCATCTAGGCTAGACAGTTAATATTAATGTTTTCAAACAAAACAAATAAGTAGATTTTAAATTTTAACCTTAACATCCAATGATTTCTGATTAAAAATTAACAGTATCTCAGAATTCTTCTCTTAAATTTTTTTTGTATGCAGGATTTTATTTCTGATAGTATACATATATGTTGTTGAAAGTAAAAGCTTTAAATTATATAAAACGTTTGGCTTTACATATTTTTTAAAGCACAGATAGGTATTCTTACGCAATATTTTTGTTAACTTTTTGTAGACCACTGTAATCCTCAGAATTTGAAGTATTTTCAAGCTCTTGGATCTGCCTACTTTTCACTATTGCCCAATCTGCTTTTCAAAAAACTTTCCAACAAATGCAAAGCGAAA
Organism: Drosophila oshimai; assembly: GCA_018150695.1. Taxonomy (NCBI): domain Eukaryota; kingdom Metazoa; phylum Arthropoda; class Insecta; order Diptera; family Drosophilidae; genus Drosophila; species Drosophila oshimai. The sequence continues at coordinate 154,871 of JAECWM010000005.1, read as the reverse complement.
CTTTAGCGTGCCGTTGCCGTTGACTGAGAAGCCGCCAAAAATTGTTTATAGTTTCAGGCACTAAACAAAACAACAACAGCAACATCGGCGTCTAAATCAACAACAACACGCCAGAGGCAAAACTTCAAAAAGCGCTCAGCGATTCAGTCGGTTGATTCTTCCTGCTACGCCGACTACTTGTATTATTGTTGCCCAACATCTGATGCCCAGTTCCCGATTTCCAATTCCCAATGTGCCCCTTATGCCCGTGCCCGTTACCCGTTAACCGATTCCCGATCCCCAAAATCCATAAAAGCCATGTTCGTGACAGCCAGCTGGCACCGCTATAAGACCCAGCCACGCCCCCAGTCCCCTGATTTTTATAGTCCGCCTCTTTTTGGTTTTTTTGGTTCTTCGTTCTTTGATACAGACGCAACTGGAGGAGTTTGCCCCAAAACAAATTGAAACTGTTTTGAAGAAAAATAATAACAAAAAAAAAAAGAAATAAGAAAAAATGAAGAAAAGCAAAGCCGCAAAGTAGAGACAAGGGAACCCGGCTAAAAATTAGAAAATCATGCTTACAATTTTCTGGTCCGCTATGTGTGCATAATGCGCGATAAGTCGGCAGGTGCAATACAGAACGAAAACACACCGAAATATATAGCCAAGTCAGCCAGAGGGAAAGAACCCGGAAGAGTCGGAAAGTTCTCTGACTTCCCCCACTGCCCACAACTGAAATGACTCCTGCCCCTTCTCCAAATCATAAACTCAGTGCACTGCGGGAAACATCAATATTTATGTTCTACATGGGCTTTAGATTGCGAATTTTCTGAACAGAATTCTAAAAATTAATTGGAACGCAAAACACCTTATTAGCCATTTTTATAAAATGTCACTTATTTAATCAATTTTTACTGATGCCGAATAAGTGTAACATTTTTACATCTTTTTCTAAGCTTACAATTTTCAATCAATAAAACATCTTATCTTATCTCATATAATTTTTTAAGACTAGAACGTTTTTAAACTATACCAGACTGAATTTAGACTGAATTGACTAAAGAAACATTTTTTTATATTTTTTTTGATATATTTTTAAAGAAAGCAGACAGAATTTATATTCTTTATTTGGGTTTCTGTATTAGGTGGTATTTTTTAAATATTTTGTTCTCTGTGTGGGCAGTTTTTCAAAAACTGAGCACACAACTTGCAACTGCAACTCATTATAACTGCAACGGGGGGCGCAGAGGGGCTCGGCTGTTGAGCAGATGCGGGCTGAAACTAAAAAAAAGGGGGTGTGGAAAGGAGGGGGCAGAGGCAGGGGCAGGGGCAGGGGCTCGGAGCAGAAGACACCGACCGGGGGCAACTCGATTGTAATTCGCGGCACAAATGTTTCACTTCATTTGAGTTTCGTGGGTCGCTGGCAGCAGCAGCACAGCACAGGAAGTGCTTTGACAAACAACAAAACGGTTTTCGGGGAGTGGAGTTCTTTGGGGCGTGGCCAACGCCCACGCACAACCAACTGTGTCCCCACCTGTTCCCCGGTTAGAGCGTGGGTATTCAATAATACCCGGTTCCATATCAATTAACCATCGCCAGAGCTATGTAACTTCCCCCCAATAAAAGAACATATCAATTCAGTTGCAAGTATCTGGGATTCCGATTCCAGCAAGTGGGCATTGGAAAAGGGGTTCCGCTAATCCCCAGCCCCGAGCTACGACACAAAATAAATTGCTTTAAATACTCACTGTATGTGGAAATAAATTGTTTTCAATGCAACTGCCACAACAGACAGAATAAAAGCGAGAGGAGAAATTTATGCAAGTGAACGGTTGCGTTTCCCCCTTTTCAGATTGAAAAATAAAAGTCCAGAGCATATGGCACAGAATCAGTGACCAGGGAACTGCGATCGCATAAATAATCACATGCAAATGCAGTGCGTTTCGAGATAGTATGGCAGTTACAAAAATATTAAATATTTGTATGTAAAAATATGGTGAATTTTAAATAAATGACTAAAATAAAATGTTAAGAGGAGTTTTGTTGTTTACAATTTTAATATTCTTTTAATATGTTATGATTTAAAAAATGTTTTTCAAATAACTATGAGTAGACTTTCCGTTTTGTACCGCACTCTTTATGCAGATGCAGGTCGGAATTGTCGTGCGATTTGGAGTATGTACATTGTACATATGCTCATATATCTGTTTGAATGCATAATTAAAGAACAAATTGCTGAGTGGTTCCCAGAAAAAAGCTTGACCGTGGTCAGAGATGCGATAATCCGTTGAATTCTGCAGATCAGCGTGTATACATGGATAAAAGAGAATTAAAAGTTTCGTTTTAAGCAAAGGTGTAGGTGAAACACTACTACAATATTTCTTAATCCTGCTTATCTTAACGATCCACAACTCTCACCTATGAGTGGGTTGTTAAATCAGCGAAATCGTTAAGATGAGGCTGGTTTCTGTTCAATGAACGTGTCTTAATCCGAGGCGAATGGAAGATGTCTGGGAGATGGTGAGATTGGAGTGTGACCGTTGACAGTCACCGCCAGACGCATCAGAGACATCAAACGCCGCAATTAAAGGCAAGCGAAGCGTCAAGCGCAGCACTTGTGGCACTTGCAACATTTGGATCTTTCCCCATTTTCCATTTCCCATCCACACAACCAGGCTAAGTGCAATTAACTTGGCAAAGTCAGCGACATTGCGACGTCGATGGCACCGGGCTCTATTCTTGCCCTGCCGAGCGCCTTAATCGAATTAGTGGCCCCTCCGAGAAGGGAATACTCTGCCCATTGATTGGAGTTAATGTGCCGTGACGACATCGACCTCAAGGGTTTCTATTCTCCACTCAAAATGTGTGGGTTCCTATAGTATGTATTTATATAGCTTTCGCCTTGAACTATTATTCGCTGAAACAATGTGGCAACTGCATGTTGCATAGATTGTACACAGCTAAAAATGTAAACAAATTTCTGGAAAAAGATTCCCATAATCTAGTAAAACTCAAAATGTTGTATCTGTATTTGTTATTCTAAAGTTTCTTTTACTTCAAATAATCAAATTTAGTTGGAACTATAGTAAAAAAATAGTTTACAGTTCTATAAAATTTGGTTTGTTGTTAAGATGTAAAAAAAACTTTGAAGATTTAAAATTTACTCTTTAATTGTCTATAAGTAAAATTATAAACTTATAACTAATAAGTGTTTTTTTTTTTATTTCGGAGAAAAATTCTCAAAAAAAAAAAAATACAGTTTTGTTGCCTTAACACCAAAAACAAAACTCCCTTGGGTATTGGGCTTCATATTACCCAGACAATGATAGATTTACTTTACCAAAACAACTCTTCTGAAGGTCAACCAAGATTTCACAGTGCTATGTATTTTTCTCAGTGCATTTATGCAGCGTCAGTTCCGGTTTATTCTCACAATTCCGCCAAGCGCCTTGGCACAGACACACTCACACTCACAGAGCCTTCTATGCGAAACGAGTTTCTTTGGGCATCTCGGCAGACCTGCATCTTTCACTGCCAGGGCCATGGCTCTTCGATCGATTCGTGGATTAGAGGCAACGACAACTTCATTCCCGTTTCCCATCTCTTCTCTTTTCCTGGCTCAATGTGTATCCAGTATCCAGCAGATACTTTGTGTGTGCACCGTATGTACATAAAGTATCTCTGTGTGGACATGCGACTGTTTATGGCTTCGCTTTGCCTCTTTTAGCACCCTTCTGGGGGGCCGGTGAGGAGGAGGCTCTTGGAGGCACTTCGAGTCTGCCCCATCAGCGCTTTCGAGTGGTCTTCATTAGGGGGCTGTCTTGTCTAGATGTCTAGATGGGAAAACGAGCCAGAGCCACAGCCAAAGCAAAAGCCGGCTGCAACGTCTCTTTTTAAAGTCAACTCGAGCATTGGCCGACTGGCAGGCACGACTTGAGACAGCCTTTAACATATCGTAAACAAGGTCGTTTGCAGGATCTTCCATGCTGCCTGTAGAGAAAATTGAAAAGAACAGGGTGAGGAGATGGGGATGGTTAAGGGGCAACCAAACAAACCGGTTGGCAGTTGGCCAAGTCTGGTTGCTTGCTATCTACGGTAATTCGCTTCAAATAAACTTCCAATTTGAAAACTGGAGCAACTTCATTAAGATCTCCCTTTGCACTCATCTCTGCCGTGATGAAATCGTCAAAATTTGCCCAAATCTCTGGGAGATCGCATAACAAACATGACGCTAATGACGTGTGTCTAACTGCGACTGTAATGTAAAGCCAAACAATCTGGTAATATATATACGAACCACTCATTTTTTAATGGGGAACCCTTAATACCCTTACTTATCATTGTTTAAATTTTAAAAAGTTTCAAAAATCAAATAATTAATTAATAGTTTCAAATTAAATTCCATGATAATGGTTATATAAAACCAAAAGAAAATTTAAAAAAAAATATATATATTAAAAAAACTGAGTTTTCACTTGATCTAACAATTTCTTTATTTATGGTAACACGATCTTAAAACAAAAAAAATTTAATTTAAACAAAGGAGACTTATAGCTAATTTAAAACCAGTGTCTTACAACTTTTTTTTCATTTCCCCCTAAGATATTTTAAACCACTTTTTAATATGGCCCCAACAACTTTGACCTGGTCTTGTATGAATCTTAATGTGAGTCAACTAGAATGATGATGGCTGTGATAGAGTGCGAATTGCGAAGCGAACTTCTCGCACAACAATGTGGCATACCAAATTGAATGCGAATTTGGAAAGTTCCGCAATGATGGCCCACAGCTGTCTGCGAGTTGGGTCAACACAAATGTGAGCTGGCTGGCAACCTCAAGTATTTCGACGATGACGACCCCACGAGACAATGCTCCTCATAATAATTTATTTACGACAGACCCAGGCGATGGCCCAGTTATTTGGGATGTCGGCAGGTGCCGGGTCGCCTCTATGTACACACAAGTACATGTCGTGACGGGGCTGTCTCCTGTGAACTAGTTCAAGTCAATCATAACCTGGGGGCCAACCAACTGGTCCTGGTCACGATGCATCCATCCATCGTCCATCTGTTTGGGTTGCGTGTTGGGCAACTTGACCGAAAAAATCCTATTTTTGCATTCGGGAAAAGGTCGGTGGCATGCAACTTGTTTGTGTCGCATGCCGAGAGAATGGGAGCGGGAAATGGGAATGGGGATCGGTCCGAAATGCCAGCATCCCAAAAATACGCATCCCAAAATGTGGGTCGCCCCAAGTGAATCATTGCACAGGAAAAATAATTTCACTAATCCGAACAGCCGTTTTATGACAAATTTTTCGTTTGGGACTTAAATTCTTTAAAATTGTAAGAGTGACTAATTAACACGTTTTAATGAAAAAGAAAAAGATAGACACTAACACGTATACATAAGTAAGTCTTAGGAAATGTTAAAGACTTTGGCCTCAGGTGGGAATAGCCAACATCACTAAGCAAATTTTAATAAAGTAACAAAAAAAACTTAGAAAGTCTTCATAACAACATAACAAGTAAAAAAATAACTACCTCAAGTTACTATATCTCTTCTTAAATAATACTTAAATTAGTTGACCCTTTAAAAAATTGTTCTTCAGTGCACCTTCTTACAATCATTTTATCTCTTATTATATTTACAGTGGATTAAAGCTCGGACATGTCAGCCACTCTCTTTGAGATGGCTTCGCAACCGGAGGAACAGCAGCAGATGATCTGCCTGGAGGAGCAGCAGCTGATTGTGGGCATGACCAGCCTGGAACTGAGTGAATCGGTGGTTACCCCGAGCAACTGCGACGGCAGTGACAGTGGGCTGGACGTGGCCAGCTGTTGCCTTTCGCGGGTTACTTTGCAACGGGGACTTAGCAGCAACAGTGGAGGCTACACCAGTAGCAATGGTCTGGAGGAGATCTACGACAGCTGCGAGCTAAAAGTTACCACGGTGACCCAGACCCCCAGTGAAACGGGCAGTGAAAAGACATCGCCTCCGAGGAGAACAGGTTCCGTGAAGAAGAAAGTGGCCATGTTCGAGCCGGAGCAGACAGGAACTCCTGCCAAGGATCAATTACGTGGCAGAGTGGCCAACCTAAAGAGAGCTGAGAGCCTGCCCAGAAACAGTGTGGGGCCAGGAGCACTTGCCACACCCACGGCTCACAGGGACAAACCTCGTCTGTCCACCTCCTCCTCCTTTCGCGTGCCCAGCACCACTGCCACACCCACTTCGGCCCGCCTGGCACGCCCCCAGAAACCGGACACGCTGCCCAGTGCCCTGAATCGGGCGCAGTCTGTCCAGCGACTCACCCAGGTGCAGAGAACGCCATCGCTGAGTCGAGCCAGGACCCCGGGAACGCCCTCGGACGATGGTCGTTGGCCTGCGAATCGGGGCGCTGCTCGTCGCGGGATGTCAGTGACCCCGGAGGTCACTGCGAATCGAATGCGTGGAAGTCCAGCTCCCGGGGGAACCCTGCCACGTCGAAGGAAACAGCAGTCTGTGGAGGATCTCACAGGGGGAAGACTGTCCAGGAGCAACTCCATTAGTCGAGCGGCTGCCGTGGATGCCCGCATGACCTCCTCCGTGATGGTGGTTCCCACAAGTCGAAGGAGCTTGGCTCCCGCTACAGCCAAGGTGAATTCCCTGAGAAGACCCCAACCGGCGACTCCGAGGACTCGAATCTATCACGAGACTGCAGTGCAAACAGCATTGACCAGCGAGGACCTGGAGCAAGTCCTGGGCGGTGGTCTGCTGCAAACCCGAGCCCTGGATGCCGTGGAGCAGCGGAATCAGAGCACCCAGGCGGAGCCCGACCAGCGGGACTTCGAACTAGAGCAACTGCGCCAGGAGGTGCGCCAACTGAGTGGGAAACTGCAGCGGGAGCGGGAGGAGAAGCTGGCCATGCAGCAGGAGCTGCACCTGAACACGGAGCGGGTGATGGGCATGCTGGAGCTGGCGCGGGTGGTCAGTGCCAGTGCGGGAACACCCACGTCGGAGGACAGTGCCGATGGCAGTGGTCATGACAGCCTGCTCATGCTGGAGTCCCAGATCCAGATCAGTGGCCATGAACTCTTCGAGCGACAGCAGGAGATCGGCCAGCTGAGGGCCATGTGTCGTGCTCTGCAGCTGGAGATGCGGAGATCCCTGGCCACCCAGCAGTTGCTGCTCCAGGAGAAGGCCGCCATCGAACAGGAGTCGAGTGAGCTGCAGGACTTCCTCCAGCACGAGAAGGCCGCGCAGTGCGATGCTCTGCGGGATCTGGAAGCGGATTACCAGGCAGTCAAGTCTCAGCTGGCCAACCGCGAGGAGGAGGCCAAGGTTCTGCGCGATGAGTGCAGGCATCTTGTGAGGCTCAACGAGCAGCGACGCCAGGAGAATCGCCTGCTCCAGACCAAGTTCTCCGCTTTAGAGACCAAGTCCAGGGAGCTGATCCACCAGCAGAATGCCTCCGTGGCTGGAGCATCCACTGCCCTATCGGGACTGCACTCCCGTCTGGATGGGCTGGTGGAGCAGCTGGTCTACTCCTACAGTATTTCCGAGCAGGACTTGGAGGTAAGTAATAAAATCACTCACCATTTAAGATCATTAATCTAATGTTTTATGTGTTTACAGGACATTCGCTTTCAAGCGGAGTCGGAGCAGGTTCAAAACGGACAAAGGCCCAACGGCCTGGACCTGCCCATTTGTCCTGCAGCCAGTGGCGATACCATCCACACCCTCGTCCTGGCCAGCGATGGCTCCTTGTCTCCCCAGCGCAACCAGTCCTTCATAGCCGCTGTCATCGGTGCCATTCGCCAGGCCACCACCCACTCCGGCAAGCGACTCACTTTGCGACAGGCTGGAAAGCGGAACGGTGTGGCAGCAGGATCAGCTCAAGCAACGGCCATAGCCGCCACAGGTCAAGAGCCTCAGGGAAATGGAGGTGAGTACTTATTTCTGCAGTTGATTCTGTATAAATACTTATCCTTAAATCTTTTCCAGACGACTCCGACTCCACGGAAATGCTGGACTCAGAGACGGAACCCTGCCTGCTGATGATGGACAACGTGCTGGAGGATGTGGTACACCCAGATTCCCATTCGCACAACATGGTCTCCTCCTGCACGGGAATGATCTCCCAAATAGAGTTGCCCACGGAATTGATTAGTCAATGCAGCCATCAAAACAATATAAATGGGACAGGTGGAGGAGGCGATGACTCCCTGCAGCAGTTGTCCCAGGCCATTACCAATCGCCAGCAAATGGAGCTGCACATGCACAAGATTAGTGCCAATCCGTTGAAGTGAGTAACACTAAATTATGGTCTAAAAGATCTTTTAATTTGATTGTTTCCATTGCAGTCCTCGCGATCAGTGCAACACGGAAGAGCTGAGCTGTCATGATTCACTAGCGGAGCTGACGGAATTGCCCTCACTGATGGAGTACAGTACGGCCCAGGCTGTGGTAGATCAGGTGATCGAAGTGGACACCTTGGTGACCAAATTGCTCAAGGTATTGAGACTGGTTCAGCTGGACAACGACAACTGCATACAGCAATTGATAGTGGATAAGTGAGTATAAGTTCAAATATATTAATATTGATTTAAGCTAACATATTTGCTTACCAATTTAGGAACAAACTGCAGCAGCACAAGGAGGATATGCTGGAGAAACTAAAAGACTTGGAGGACGTCAACCTGAAGCTGCAGGACGAACTCATGGATGCCACCCAGGAGCTGATGATAAAGGGCAGCGACCTCGGTGGCGCCAAGGCCGAAATGCAGCGCCATCGCAACGAGATCGACGTAAGGTTTTAGACTTGATCGCCGCTGAGCATTTTGTGGACTTTTCTGTTGCGCATCCTTCGAAGACATTTCTATATATCGTTATCGTTTACCGTCAGATATATTCTCATATGTTGTACACCAATCTCGATCGCGATCTTATTTTATTTGATTGATTTAGTTTAGTTGTAGATCTTAATTTGAATAAATTACTTGGCTTATTTACACTTTGAGTTGTGTTGTAATCGTAGCTATTGAGCGATCTTCCGATATAATTTGATTCACTTTGTTTCATCGTCACCCAATCATCATCAAACAAACATCAACAAACGACATCTCATCTCGATGGTACGACAGTCCCAAATCAAGTTCAAAAGCGCACTCTTTCGTTTAAAATGAGACCCAAACTAATTGCCCTGTAACCACCACGCTACTGCTTCTCCATCACCCAATCACTAATCCCGGCCAGCGCCTCAACGAAGACATCTGCACACTGAGCACGCTCTGCAGCAGCTACAAGAAGCTGTCGCCCACCACGGAGTTCCCGCCCATGCGCCTCTTTTCGCCTAATCAGGACTCCGAGCAGGGCGATGTCATGGGAATCCTTAACCTGCTCAAGATGTGGCAGGCGGGTGGGCAGCTCCAGGATCCCCGAGTCAACGGATACCTCCAAATGGTCAGCGGTAAACAGGTAAGTCTCATTTCAGGGGCTACTTTACTCTTAAGAATTTAAAAACCTCTCATTTTTAAAAGTTATTACTTAATTTACTATATATGCTTGTATATGCATTTGTAATTTGTAAGGTCCAAAATTCACATCAGGACAACAATAATGTGGAACGCCTTAGGATCTATGCCAATCAACTGGAGCACGTTTCCCGCGTCCTGGGCGATGGACTGCCAATGGAGTTGCATGCTCCGCTGCAGCAGCTCCGCCAGGACATCGAGGTCGTCAGGACGAACGCCAACTGGACCCAGCTGCTTGAACCAAACGAAACGGACCACAATGCCAATGGGGATGTGTCCACGCCTTGAATTGTGTCAAAAAACAATGTTGTTAATTGTCTAGTTAACTATTTGATCTTGAGCGTTGTTTACTTTTACGTAGTTAGTTACAAATGTTTGCGTCCAATTCGAAGCGAAACTGCGCATGAGGGCCATAGATTGCAGTTCAAGATATTTTAACCACGTCCAAAAAAGAAGTAATATTTTAATGAAATCATTGCATTCCATAAAGCAACTAGACTTTTTAAAGCCACTGCACAAGTGCTTCAAAAAATTAATTCCATTTATTTAATGCATAAAAACTATGCAGCATACCATGCAGCGCTTGCAATTTTTGTGCTGCATACTTTTCGTCTGAATATCTTTTTTTCCAGCCCTGTTCACTTAAAGTATTCGGTCCCAAGTATTATTGAAAATTCTAAAATTAAATTTATCCTAGAACTAAGTTTAACCTTGAGTAGCACCTTAAAAATAAAACTCCATCATGCCACAACAGCTTAGAAATTTGTTAAAAAGCGAATATTTGCTAATGAGACAACGCCACTCATATCTGATATCTGATATATGGCTTCAAACCGAATTCCTTGCCGCATTGCCAAAATTATGATTGCAGCTACAATTTGCTATTCAGTCAATAGTGGAAGGTGAAACAGGGGTTTAAGTTTAAGACCAGACTCCGTGTACTGAAAATAACTAGAGCATTCGATTTCGAAAGCAAGCTGTTTGTTTAATACACGTACAATAAATAAGCATAAACTAAATACATATGTATAAAAATCAACTATAAATGATAAAAACAATTTCGCAAAATTTTTGAAATCCCTTGAAATGGTGCGTACGTGCTAGGTAAGTCTATGGGCGTAGGCATAAGGTATATATAGAATGATATATTGTATATATATGTATATGGTGTGTATATATATATGGACAGCAGAGTCCTTTGCTCGCCGCTCCTTTAGCTGTTTGTCTTTTTGTGTTGCCGTTGCTCTGTCTTTACATTTACAAATAATCTCACAATGGGGGGGATATGATCGCATCCTAGAAGGAGGGCTTGCTGCTGCCCATGCTCCTGGCCGGCAAGCTATTCGTCTTGGCCGTGGGATTGTCGCGAGCCTGCGAGTGGGCCACCACGATGCTGAGGCACTGCACCCACTCCTCGGCATTCTTGCCGTCCTTGGGCTTGAGTATTAGTGTCTGGTCGGCGGTGAAGATCTCGAAGGCCTTGGGTATGTTTCGGGCACCACGCGACACCTTCACGGACCGTATCTGGTTCACGTCGATGCTTTCGCCACCGCTCTTAAATAGTTTTGAAGTTATCAATGTTTAGGTTACCATTTCAATGATATACTCACAGATCCCTTGCAGGACAAATGCGCTCCGGACAGAGTGAAGTAGCGCGTGCGCCAGCGCCTGAAAAGTCGCCACTTGCCCTTCTTCTCCTTCAGTTGACCCTCGATCATGGGCTGGTTGCTGCCGTTGAGGAAACCCACCGCCTTGTCCGGATGGTTGCACAGGAAGCAGCCCCACTGGAACTCCAACTCGTTGCAGTTCGGGTTGGACTTGTCGGTCTTGGAGACCTCAAACACGTCCAGAAAGCCCGAGTGACGCAGCTCGTTCACCAGGATCTCCCGGTCCTGCAAAGTGTTTGATATATTTTAGAACTTTTCTTGAATTTTAATTCTAACAATTATTAATTAATTAATTAAATAAATTTAAAAAAAACAGGGATACCGATTACAGGAAAAAACCCACCTTGACCTGTGGAAACTGGCTGGTGACCAGTTCGGTGAAGCTGCGATTTTCGCACTTGAGTATCTGCCAGATATTCTTGAGATTGCTAATACCAGACTCTCGCGTGCTCAGCACGCACTTCTCCTTGACCTTTTAAAGGGAAAACACTAGGATTAGGAAAAACCTTTTCACTTTAAAAATTCCAAACACTCACAAAATGCCGCACTTGAAAGTCCAGGAACATCATATGTATCCAGGTCTTGGGGTTTCGCGTTCTCATCGTGAAGCACGTTTTGGAGTACAGGCAATGGGGTCCACGTATCTGGCAGGCGAAGTGCAGCTTGGCCACCTTTTTGGTGCGACGCTCTGCAAATTCATTGGAAACTGTGTGATGTGTTTGTGTGTGGAGTGTGTGTTTTTTTATGTGGGGGATGGATGGGGGCACAAAGGAGTTAGAGATTGAGGGAAAAGGACCTTCAAGGACTTACCCTCGATGCTGCAGCGCGTGGGCGGCGGCAGGTGCTGCGAGTTGTCGTCCATGTACGACTTGATCGAGTTGAAGTTCTTCTCGCAGAACTGCTGGACGGGATCGCGCATTATCTGGTACGGCTCGAAGGTGCTCATTCGCTGGTCCATCACACTGTTGGCGTTCAAGAGGGTACGGCTGGTGTTGTCGCTGCGCCGAGGTGCCACATTGGTTGTGGGTCCCGAGACAATCACTTCGCTCTGGAAGAAAATCAGATGATTAGGATTTGGATTGCTGATTGACTTTTTTTTGATTTGTGATTTTTTTGGGTACATCTTTGTCCACTTACATTTCCATTGACAGGCAGTTTCATCACTGACTTGGCATTGCCGTTGCTGGAGGATTGGGGCGGCGCTGGAGAGGCATGGTGCACGGACACCGCATTTTGCGTCTGAACCGGCTGCGAAGGGGCTGTCGCCGCAGAAGCCTGCGGTATGGAGATCGAGCCCACCGACTGATTCAGTGCATCCGTGCTGTACTTCATCAGCACCGTGCTCGAGTTGAGGAGCGTCGAAGGGCCCTGGGAGTGTGGCCGCACCTTCGAGGGCGACGTGGTCACAGTCACGCCCCCGGAGGTCACTGGTATCCCATGTCGGTTGTGTCCCGTGATGACCACGTTGTTACTCAGAGGCGGTACTGGGGTCACGGGTGGATTGCTGAAGGCAGTGGGGGTCTTGGGCGTGGCCCCCGGCTGCACCACCACATTCCCGTTGGAGCTGCCCCCTGGCTGCTGGTTGATCTGCGAATTGCTCAGCCGCGTCATGCTCTTGTGGAGGCCCCCTACGGACCCACTAGCCACATTCAGCCGGGTCACACTCCGGTGCGTGTTGCTGGCGGGATGCAGGCGACCCGTGCTCCTCGAGTCTCCGAGCTTCACCCGCCGCGTGTAGCCCGCATGCTGGGGAGTGGGCGTGGCAGCGGACACGGGCGTTGATGTGGCAATGGGCGCTGAGGCGGAGGCGGGAGGTGCTGTGGGCGTGGCACTGGCTACGCTAGCCGGCTGGATGATTGTGGTGTTGATGGAAGGTGCTGCAGTTGGTTTAAGCGGAGGACTGGGACTCGAGCTGTTCAAACTGACGATCGTGACACCGCCGGAGGTCTTGTTGCCCAAAGCGTTCCCCACATCCTGTTGAGAGCTGAGGGCCGCGTTCTTCTGCCGGACACAGGCCAGGACCTTGTCGGTGAACAGAACCGGATAGGCGGAGCAGAGACGAGTGGCCTCCTGCTGCAGTAGTGCCTGGGTGGGCAGGTGCTCCAGCACAAAGTCCAGTGCCTGCTGGGCCGTCTCCTTGCTCCCGATCCCGGATGTCGTCATGATCTGGGCGCAGAGTGGAACCGTTCCGGGGTTCGTCTTGGCTGCCAGACGCAGTTGCTCAAAGTGATCGATGAGAAGGTTTGGCGAATGCTGGGCCAGCTTCAGCAGGATCTGCATGGTAATGCTGGAGGTGTCGCTGTCCAGCAAGAAGCCACAGAGCTGTGGAACGCACGACTCCAGAACCTCGGGGGACTTCTGAACGATGAGAAGGTACAGCTGGAAGACCGCCATCCTTTCCTGGGCATCGCACTGTGGCAGCAGAGGCATTAACAAAGGGGCGTGCGGCGTCACCGCCTCCGGAGCCACCTCGTACATCTGCGAGAGTACTCTTAGCAGGCCGTAGTTACCCGACAGGATGGACTCCATCACGGAATCCGAGTGGGGACTCAGTAAAGAGGCGTGGTCGATGGCTGCCAGCGACAAGTAGCTGGCCAGGTTGCGCGACAGCTCCCGGTTTCCCTTCGGCAGGAACTGGACAGCGACGGGAAGGGCTATTTTCATCAGTTCTTTCTTGTCATAGTTCTGTAATGAAATAATCAAACGAAAATTATGTTATTAAAAGAAAGACTTACAGACTTATATAAAATATATCGATTTAAGTATAGTCAATCTTACAAGAAAAATGCTAGAGATGATATCGGCAGCGATCTTGGCATGGGGTGGCTCTTCCTTTGTGGTTCCGGAGGGTTGCAGGTTCCACAGTAGACATATCCTCAGAAGATCAACCAGAGCTGCACAATACCGCTCTGCAGTTCTCGTTTCCCGGATACAAGAAAGCACCCGAGTCACACAGATCTCCACCACGCTCTGGTCATTGTTGTTCTTCACGTAGTCCGCATGCGAGATGATCGGACTGATCTCAGAGAGCTTAAATGGATTTAGTAACATTAGTTTGGACTTCAGTCTAGGGATAGTCAAAGATTGCTATAACCTACCACCTCCGTGATGTCGTCTACAATATCCGCATCCGGCACAGAGAAAAGATCTCCGGCTCGGGAGAGATCGCGCTTGGCGAGCACTTTGTTAAAGAGGTCGTGCATCGTGGAGACTTCTCCCAATCAGGGTTATTCAAAAATCATCATCTGGAGCAACTGAAAATGCATAGAGAAATCGTATAATTGTAAAGTAAAATATAACAAACTTTGACTAACTTTTTATATAATTAATACCTAATAAAAGAGCTCTTAATAGTAAATTTATTTGCATACTGCAATGGCTTAAGTGCAAAAGAATTAACAAAACTTTGGAATGCAACTCCGACTCGATCAAATGGGAATTAGTCGGGTGTATTTGTTTATTTTAGTCACTGCATTTTTTCACTGCCATGTTTGGATTTGGCCCATTGCCAAAGTTCAGGCGCCTCCGGCAGCCACTTTTTTATCTTATCGCCGGGCATTTGCAAATGCGAACTAGTCCGAGAGTGTAGGCCCCGAAAATACCATACTTGTTGCTCCAGAGCAGTTCTATTCTCGCGTTCTCCGAAAGTGCATTTGTGACTTTGTATAAATATAGATATTCTGCGGACACTGAATACTTGTTGCATTGCCTAGATGCTTATCTTAGATACTCGTATTCGCACCGAGACGCCCTTGATGGAATTAATATAAAAGTACTTGAAGAGAAGTATTAGCTATTAGCGGTTTGTGATATTAGAAATCCTAGCAAATCAACTCGTATCTTTATGACAACCCAATATGGGTCGAGTATCTTTATGGAACCTCCAAATTATTTTGGATGAGTGCAGCTCCGTGTTAGTTTGTTTACTCAAGTGAACAGAAACAACCAGAATCTGCAGCCAGAAATTTTGCGAACAGTTTGCTGAAATGATTCCGTTTGTGTTTTCCGTGGGGTTTCCCGCAAACGCTGTTTGTATTTGCCCACTTGCACTTGGCCGCTTGTTTGCAATGTTGATGATAGCTAAACGATAGGTAAATTCTTGGCCAACTGGCAGCCGACTTCTTTGGACCTTCGTGGAATGCAGGCCTTTCTGATTAGATGCGAAAAATTCCGGCAAGGGATTAGCCGCGACTTAGCGGATCACCCGGGAATTTGCTGGCTGGCCAAATGAGTGGGCGCTGAAAAGCTGGCAGAAAAGTCATTTCTTGCTGCTGTCGCGCCATCAAGGAAGCAGACGCCAACGCCCTGGGTTATTAAATTTTCAAATAAAAGCCAAAACCAAAACCAAAAACAAGAGTTGCATAATCCACAGGCAGGCGAATGGAGCCGCTCTGCACGCGAATTGCAGACGGCTGGGCCTCGACAGGCGGACGAGCGGACTGGTGGACTGGTGGACTGGTGGACAAGCGGACTGGCGGACAGACAGACATTTGCTTCCTGGAAATCGGGACAGCGACTGTGCAGGAGACAGAGACAAGAGGAGAGACTGAGCTGCTGCTGCTGCTTGTGGTTGCTGTTGTTGTTGTTATTTATGGCTCATTCGCGCTCAGGTTGCAGCACCAACAACAAACAGAAAAAACTGGTTAAAAAATAAATAAAGAAGCAGCAACAAGTCGCAGCAACAGCAACAGCGGCAGCAGCAACTTTGAGCGCCCGAGAGAAAATTAAAAGAGAAATAGAAACACACATATGTACGGCCACGGGTACGGGTATAAGTAATGGATGATGGCGTTGGCTAAAACATAAACCGAAACCGGTGCGGCAGGTTAATACACACGAAGCCCCAGGCCCAATATCCAAACCCAAGAATAAGGGGGGCCGAGGAGTGAGCAACGGGGGCTCCGTGGTCTCGAGATTTCGGAGACAGAGTGGAAACAAAGGCTGTGCCAAAATTCGAGGCCCCATAACTCTCCGCTTAGATTCTATTTGCATTGCTCCACAAAATGGCAGAGTTCAGAAATGATTTAAACACACTCACTAAGTATTAGTATAAGTTAAGCCTTTTTTAATAGTCATTAAAACAATTCATATATTTTTTGTTTAAAAGTTGTACTCTGAGTCGAACACTAGTTTAGTTCAAACATTCTTATGACATGCTTTAAAAATGTAATGCCTTAAAAAACCTTAAAAAGTAAAAAAAAAATAATATAAGTACTGAATAGCTAAAGAAATTAATTTAAAATAGTTTTCATAACCAAAAAAATTAAATCAATTAAATTATTAGTTTTAAATTGAAAAAACTAGTGCATACATTTATAAATATATTTCCAAACAAGGGCTTATTTTTGTTACAAATAAATTGTCAGCTTCATAAAAACAAACACCAACAACTATTGTTTTCAAACCAATTTAATGTACTAGTTTCTAATCTCGACGTAACAAAAACAGTCTATAGGTGAAGGTATTAAAGAAAAGTTCAATAAAATATGTAACACCCGATGACGCAATTTTCATAAGTGATCTTTAAAAAAGAGATGTGCCCAAAGCAGTTTCTAGATCTTAAAGTTTTCTTAACTCGAACGTGACAAGATTGCTGTTCGATTTATGGAAGCTTGTCTGTATTTCATAAGAGCGTGCGAATGACTCAATTTTCCGATGGAGGCACCGAAAGAGATAGAACAGAGATTCTGGTCTCCGTTCTGAGTAACCCTACCTGCTGGCCAGGGCTGGACCAAGCGACCAAGTGGCACGGCCTCCGTCTCCTTGTAGGGAGTTTCCGCGAACCGGGCAGCCGGCTCACATAACCGTCACACTGGACGTATACGTATTCTGATCCAGCGAGCATTCCGCTTTTCCGAAACCGAGTCGCATTGCGTGCATGGCAAGTGTTTGGCATGTTTATGCAAAAAAAAAAAAAAATTCCATTGTCATACCTGATGGCCGGTGAGCCCGGAGGAGAAGCGAGGAGCGAGGTGCGTCAAGTGTCTCAAGTCTCGGCAGCCTGCCACTGGGGACTTGCAACCTGCAACTTGCAACTTGCGACTGCAATTACACGTCGGTACAAAGTCTGCCCGACGGCAGGGGGCAAACAGATTTTGGCGGCTGGCAGTCGCAAAACACATAACTAGTATTGGTCGTTGGTTGGGAAACTCGTTTTCCACTCACTACCGTCGTTCAATGTGTTCTGCCTACCCTACGCACGCGCAGACAGTCATCGCCACCGCTGGGTGGAATGGCTCTTGGATTGATAATATATTTGTCTGGGCTCGGGAATCTGGGTTGCCGATGTCATCGGTAATCATTGGTTATCGCCAGTGAAGGGTGGGAGAAATTGCGATTGTGTGGAAAAGATCTAAACCCTTAGCGGGGGATCACATATGATTACTGTAGTTAGTCAGGAAACACCTTTCAGCGTTCATTGAAACAGACTAATGCACCTATGACACCTTTTTAATGTTTAAAAAAAAAGCTGACTCATATTTAACAGTTATCGAGCAAATATAAATATAATATAATACACCTTATAGTTACATATATTAGTTCCTTAATTTTATGTTAAAGTCAAATTAAAACACAGATCTGAATGACCATAATTTGATTCTTAATAAATAAAATTTATAAAATCTGCATAGGATCACGTTTGGCTAGTTTTTTCTCAACCTGGTAGGTTTATTCCAGCAGTTTCGTCGAAAATTTCCACAAATATTTAAATTAAACAATACAAAATATTCATCATCAATGATCTGAGCTAATTGTTTAAGTTTATTGCATCACCAGTTAAATTAAAATGTTATCAACCCCACAAAAAGGCAAAAACTACCTTCAAGTACGAATTAGCAAAAAATATTCGTCCCGCTAGCCCCTTTACCAGTTCTTGTGGACTGGAGACTGCGAAAAGTAAAGACAACATCAACACGGTAATCCGATCCAGAGACGAGGTGGATCGTTGGGGGGAGTGGAGGGAACTTGGGGTGACAGGAGTGCGAGTATGTTGAAAACTGAGCGGCGCGTGAAACTTATTAATGAAAAGGCCGCGAACGAAGAAATCGCTACGAATTAGCACAACAACAAGAAGCTCACACGAGAATATACAAAATCCCACCAACACTGACGCACATATTTTGGCACTCTTTTTATGGGCTTCCAGAGCCTGCGATCATTGAATCTCTAGGGATTCTACCTGGTTAACATATTTTACCTGCACAAAAAAACAAACAAAGTCTGGCGAAATTCGTTATACTAAACTTTTTAATATTGTTTCTTGCTATGAAAAATTTAACTTTTACCTAGAAAATATTATCTTTAATTTTTTTGGTTGCATATTCATTAAAATTGACTAGGAGCAAGTTTTTCGAAAAGGGAAAGGAGTTATAGATTTAACATGAAAATGCAGTGAATAAATTTGTAATAATACTTATGATAAAGACATATACATAAGTCCTTTTGTAGTCGTATACGTTTTTACAAGCAATAAACTATTTTTGTTTGTTTAATTCCTTTTCATTCACTGATGAAATTGTAATAAATTTAAATAATCTATCTGAGATTTGAATTAAATTTAAATGTAATGATAATTCAACTCATTGGAACTGCAATAAATAACATTTTCTTTGTTAAAAAGCCAACTATCTTTATCCGTTTAAGATAATTAAATTTGCATTTTGAATCTCAAATCTCAAATTCGAGTGCCCCAAGAGTAAACTCACCGAATTGCATCTGTGGTCGCTGGCAGACAGCTGGTCATATCAGTATCACTGGGAGCAACTGGAACTGGTCGAAGTCGGAGTTAAAGCCCGATCCGATCCGATCTGCCGCTCTCTTGGTCTGCGGTTCCTGCTCTCTGTACCTCTCTCTCTTGCAGCAGCAACCAACAAAACAAAAAGCACTTGGAAAGGTACAAAAAAAAGGTAGACAACGTAGATAGTTGTTGCTGTTGTTGTTGTTGTTGTTTTGGCCAAGTCAGCCGCCCAGCCGCAACTGTGGTTGTTTTTTTTTATAATTTTTATTGCTGCCCCTGCTGCTGCTGCCGCTGTTGCTTTTGTTGCTTCTTTTGTTAACTTTGGGTGTAGTTTAGTTCAATATTAATTTAATTGTTGCTGCCGTTTGCCGATAAAGCACAAAATTCAGAAATGTAGTTGGCGTTATTTATTTTTTTTAACGGCCGCGCTTTGTTGCCGCGCCAGCGCATTGCTTTTTATGCAAATTTTCGCATTTCGTGTATATGTATAGTATATCTTGTTTTTTGTTTTGTTGTGTATTATTACTTTTGATTTATATGCGCTGCCGTTAACCGTTGACTGTTGTTTCAGCCACAATGCCTTGTTCCACTATGCCTGATTTCTTTGTATTTTTGCTAATCACATTTTGTTAACACACACACACACGTTGGCAGGCGCACGCACACACACACTCAAAGGCCAGTGAGTGAGCGAAGAGAGGGGGGAGGACGGAGGCGGTTTGGAGTGACGAGCGCGCTGGCCAAGCGAACGCGTTTGGGCCCGAACGAAGACTGAATAATGAACTGAACGACCAAAACTGACGGCACTCAGAGCGGAATGGCAAGGCACAAGCACAGGCAATAGCAAAAGGCAAAAGCAAAGGCCCAATTGTCAGACTGGCTGACACCGACTGGTTGTTGTTGCTGCCTCTCTTGTTGCCTGTTTGTTTTGCACGATCACACTCGCTCGCTCTCCCTCACTCTCTCAGGCTCTCTCGCGACCAGGTTCTCACGGGCCACCTTTCTTTCTTGTCAAAGTACCTTTGCTACCGTGTACTAAAGCAGGTGAATCGGTTCCATGAACGTCACACCTGCCAAAAAAAGTGTTAGGCCAGCAATACTAACTTTTAGCCTATGTCTCTTTAAACATGTTATAATTCACAATTTTTAAAGATTTCAATTATTTTAGCTAAGCTATATTTTATTTTAAATAGTTATTTTTTTACCTTCTTAATAACATGTAGTTTTCTTAGAATTTCGTTAGCTTAAAATTGTATAAGTTCGACAACGGTACGTATGAGTGATAAACTTTGGAGCCAATTCGCGAACCCTATGACATTATTTTTCAGCTTTTTTTCACCTGTTTTAAAAACACCAAAGCTTAAATTCATTAAAATTTAATTCATTTAAAAAATATTAAAAATATTTCAATAGTCTTCTTGTTCACTATCATCACCCCAAAGATAAATTTTCAACGGTATCCATTAATCGAACACTTACAGTTACCCCAGTTTGCTGCTCTTTTTGCTCACACCCGTTTATCGCCGTTTTGCCTTTGCGCTTTTCATTCATAAACAAAAAACTCAGGCAGCATTGTTGTTGCTCTGTTATCCTCTCTCTCTTTTAGCGTCTGCTTCTGCTTCACCTGTTGCGCTTCTCAGCAACTAGCAACATGTTGCTGCCGGCAGTTGATGTTGCTGAGGGGGGTTTGTTGTTGCGAATGCATTTTCGGTGCTGCAACATATGTTGCTTCGAGGGCTCTTTGTTGCGGAAGCATTTAAAATAATGCCACTTAAATCACAGAAAATCGTGTCTAATTATTGTGAGCTTTTTTATAATTTGGCCATCGAAAAGTAGTGCCTCAAGGTCGTAGTCGGTTTGGGCAAACACTCCCGAACATCTATTAAGACCTGCCCGCTAACAAGCGTCACTGGTGGTGCAAAGTACAGAAAGCGGTGCAGCCTCCCGACCACTTCCTCTATTTGCCATGCAAATAATAATCCCAGGCATAGCGAATGCAACTCTTGAGTCACCGGGTCAACATCTTTTAGTACAAAATTAACATACAACGTTTATTCCGCATTACTGTATAGATAACATTAGTGTGCATAGTCTCTAGTTGGGTTAACTGGTGGTTGGGTTTAGGGCTTAGGCGTACTTGGCCACCAGACCAGCCACGAAGGTGACATACTCCTGCTGGGCGGCCTCGCTGCTCTTGCCCTTCTGCTTGTTCCAGGCCTCCCACTTGGCCTTGCCCTTGAGGTCGAGGAGTCCTGGCTTGGAGGTATTGTTGTCACCCACGCTGGCCTGCTTGAACAGAGCGTACAGCTCCAGGAACTCGTCGTCGCTGGGGCGCTTGGTCAGGCTCTTCACCTTCTCGGCGGCGGCGTTGAATTGCTGGTAAAGTAAACAATTTAAAAAAAATTAACAAATACTCAATATTTGCAATAGATCAAAAATACTTTTAACTTGATTTTAAAAAAGGTTGGTATTCAAATCATTTTAAAAATAATTTTTTTCCCAAGTGTTCTCTTTAAAATAAATACTTAAGCTTTTCAAATGTTACTGTATTAAGAATTTTTTCAGTTAAATTACTTCCTGTCCATGAGTGGTTAAAGATTTAGTATCGAATCGAACTTGATAACTCGTTGTCAAAACTCAAGAGTGTATAGAACCAATCTCATTTGAAGATGCATATACTCTAAGAATGAAATATATTTTAATCTTTAGTCCCTATAATCGCTCAGTGTAAGGCAATCGAACAGGTGATTAGCTTATCACGCAGCCAAATGTCGCCTTGAATAAAAGTACTAGACTGCTGCGATCAGTAAAACAATCTTGTGGGGGAAGCACTTACCTCAGAGAGGGACATTCTGGGTTAGATTTTATCTGTAAATAGTGGAATGGTAGGAAAGTAAAATTAGTCTGGTTTATAAAGTGCTCGGTTTTATGTTCATTGTCACAATAACTAAAACCAGTTCCGAATGAAGAGCCTGGCCGGCGTGTGCCAAACAGAACCAGGTGGAACTGAACTTTGGCCTCGTCGGGTGATTTTGTAGAACTTTGCTAATGGGTGTTTGTCGGACCAAACACATGCCCGACTTTCACCCGTCAAAAATACATAATTTAAGTGGAACTTGGAGCTTATGTTGCGGAAGCAGAAGACGCAAATTTTTGTCTCTGGGCCGAGATTTCAGAAAGGGAGCGGGACAACCGTTAGTAATCGCTTTTGGCCGGCGAATTTTGACCAATATGGGCTTTTGTACGTGTTGTGCACTCAGCGAAATACTCCCCTTAAATGGCTGTGCAAATTTATAGAACTTTGCTTTTTAACATTTGAAAATACTCATAAATTTTAATGACAAAGTGACTCAGAAAAAACAAGTTCCACACTTTTTGTTTCAGAATTTACTCATTGTATTTTAAAATTTAAATTGAGGTCACAAGAAACACTTCTTTTTGCCCAGTGCTTATTGGTTGGTACATTTCCATAATTGAGCTCTGCAGGTGCCCAAATTCGCACACCTTACTACTATCTAAATGAGTTCTTTTTGTGTCACAACTATAGTACAATAAGTGGGCGCTGATAGGTAAGGGCCGCTGATTGAATTGAATGCAAACACTTACTTTTGTGTTGGCTGGCACAGAACTAAACACTGTCTGAATTCCAATCTCGCGGTGACTTTCAATTTAAGTCTTTCCATATCGCACGATCGCCCTCAACGAGAAAGCTTCTTCCCCGAGAGAATTAGAGAGAGGGAACGAAGCTCCAGTATAGTTCTCGGGGGATCTGGAAAGCTTTCGCTCGAGTGGGTTAGGAAATTGAGGTGGTGATAATGTCAGGTCGCTGATAGCAGAGCCGATTCCCTGATAAGCCAAGGAACCCAACCAAGCCACGTAATCGTGTTCGGATCGAAGTTCGCCAACACCCAAGGGATTCAAGGGTCAGGGGATGGGATGGGCTATAATGCACGAAAGCTCCAATAAAACATCTGATTAGTGCTCATATCTCGGGTAATCTTTATTGCTCAACCAGGTAGTCGCAGGTGAATGGGGGGTCCGGAAATGGTAACCGGTTTAGGCGTACTTGGGAGCGTACTTCTCGTACACCTTCACGTAGGCCTCCTTGGCGGCCTCCTTGGACAGACCCTTGTTGGAGCTCCAGGCCTCGTACTTGGCCTTGTTCTTCAGATCCAGAACGCCGGGCTTCTCGATGTTCACATCGCCAGCGGTGGCCTGCTTGAAGAGACCGTAGAACTCCAGGAACTCGGCATCGGTGGGCTTCTTGGTGAACTTCTTGGCGAGTTCAGAGGCTTCTTCGAACTGTTTAACAAATGGAAACCAAAGATTACTATTTTGTCTATTGGTTGTCATTATTACTTTCAAAAGCTTTTAGGTTCAAAATTTTGGATCATAAACCCAATAATCTTGAAAATTTCCACTATGAAAGTGTTTTGGTAATCGAGCGACATATCCATTATGTGTTATACTTACGGACACCATTTGTCAAATTTGGATTCTTGTTGGTAATGCTACAAGTTGAGGATATTATAATTGATTATTAAACTTGGTTCCAGTAACAAGGACTCTGTTTTAATGTGCTTACCTCAGTTAAAGGCAAAGACGATTGAATACCCGGCAGCCTTTCGGGAGCGCTTATATAGCTTAAAAACTCTAGCTTTTCTCTGCGGGTTTATTGGGCCAAGTGAAATATTCCCATTTGGCTGATTATCAGCAGATATCGATATCTTTATTTCGCTAATTTCGCTGCCCAACTACAAGCGAGCGACATTGTCAAAGGTAGCGATATTGGAGATAGCCCTGGATACACTTATCGTTTATTGCACCAGTTTTAGAAACCAAGGGTGCCCTGTGCCCAGTGGGTGGAATCGCAAATTCGTCTCTGGACTTGCAAACTTTTACGAGGAGCTATAAATAATGACGAAGTTCTTGGCTCTTTACTCTTATATACAAACTAATAATCTTTAGATTGTAAAGTGCCATAAATCTATTAATGTTCACATACAAGTATACGTGGCTTCTTAGTCAGCATCAGCAGTTTATTGCAGGATTGTCCTTCTTTTTTAGTAGTTATAACATGGAAACAATTATATAAGTTAACCGATTTCAACGGTCTACCAAACATAGATTTTCTTTGTAAGAATATAGGCGTATTTTTAGGTAACACAACTTATTTGTTATAGGATTACAAAGCCATTGGTTTAAGCGTTTTTGTTATCGGATTATTTTTGCAGAAACTATAGTAGTTGCATTTATTTTCAATATTATTTTATCACTTTCCTAGTTGTCATGGGAAAAGTTTCTTTCAATAATAAACTTAAAAAAAAAAAGAAAGCCGCAACTAACTGGATCGCTTCATTTATTTTGGTTGACAATTAAATTTTCAGTAAGGGTCTCCTAAAAGTGTGCTTTATTTTTGCAAGCCAAATGTAAAGTACATGTTGTAGAGTTGATAAAGTTATTGATAAAGTAAAAGTAAGTTAAGGTAAAATGTCACCTAAAAATAATTTTACATTGTTATTAAAATACAAATTAAATAAATTGATTTTAGCTGATTAAAGATGACACTCTTATTCCGTGCCAACTTCATTAAAAAAAAAGTTCGTGTACATTTTTAAAAATTCAAGTTAATTTTGATTAAGGTTTTTCTTGGTAAGACCGGAAGTCTTTCACTTTAACCCATATTGATTGATTACACATTTAATTCGTTGATTAATAGCACAGTAAACTAAGACTTGTCCATGAGTAACTTCTTTCAAAATGTAACTTTGAGGTTGTGAATGACTTTTCTAAATAAATAGTAAGAATGAATTTATGTTATTAAATCGGAGGAGTAACTTTTCTGCAGATGACCAAAGTCCTATGAAAATTTTAAGATTTAATAAAACTGGTACTCAAATTTTATAGGTAGCTGCGGATCATAATGCTCATGATATGCAGTAATAATGTAGTAACGTTAATAAATCAGAGAATAAATTTTTCTGCAGACGACCAAAGTTCAATGCCATTTTTTTACCAAGTCGCACAAAGATTTAACAAAACTGCTACTTAAATTTTACAGGTGGCTACGGATCATGATGAATAACAAAACTTATAGCTGTATTAATTCACAAATTTAAAGGGATAGCTATCTAAGTGCAGCGGGAAATCGATTAAATATTAAGTATGTATGCTGCAAGCTTTGAATAGATTCAGATTATCTTTTTCTAATACTTTCTCAGCAATCGCTTGTTCGCTTGAATGGAAAACTACATTTTTGTTATTCCATTTTTAATGTTTCCACTCCCTAGGAAATATCAAGGCACTCGTACACAGAAGTTCGATAGCTCCCAATCAGATTAAGATAGGTGTGGAGTGGGTCATATGATCGCATTCGGCAACCTGAGTGGAAAGTTAGGAACTGATAGAGCGGTCTTGTTTATGTTAAATGCACAGGTGTTTGGTTTATTACAAAATTACAATAAATACATTGAGTTGCAATAAATATCCACGTGCACTTAAAAGGTCACAGGAGAGGATCTAAGACTAGGGGTTCGCGGGAGAGTGCACAGCTTATTCGAGCTGGGGAGCGTACTTCTTGTAGACCTCGATGTAGTAGGCCTTGGCATCATCGGCGGTCAGACCGGCCTTGCTCTTCCAGGCGTTGTAGCGGGCCTTCTTCTCCTCATCCTCCGGCTCCTCGATGTTGCAATCGCCGACGGTGGCCTGCTTGTAGTAGCCGTAGAACTCCAGGAACTCCTCCTTGCTGGGCACGTTCTTGAAGTTCTTGGCCTTCTCGACGATCTCCTCAAACTGCAAAATTCCAAACAAATGGTTACAAAGTCCCTTTAAAAAGTTAGAAGTGTCAAACGTACGGTAAGCATGTTGGTGGCTAGTTGGTTTCGACAAACAAAAACAATCTGTGCGAATCGCGCCACGGACACCGTTTATATATTGGCAAACATGGCTCACGCCTTTCGCTAATCTTATCGTGTGCCCCGCTGCAATTGTAGTTCCCACTTGGCCTTATCGTAAAAGTATATTTTCGGGTAATCATGAAAAGTGAGAGTTTCTCCCGGGGGACATTGAAAATATATAATTAGTCAGCCACTAAAGCTTATCACTCGCACTTGCCGAAAAATTGAATCAGCCATGTGCATATGGCCATGTACCCACCACCACTATCTGCCCTATTGATTAGGCCGAGCCCCGAAACTGATGAGTTGGCCAGCAACCCATCCGGAAATCTGGATAGCCAACAGCCCAATAACTTAATTAATGGCCAGCTAATTCACGTGAGTCAGGCCCTATCTTCTATTATCATGGTGAAGTCGCACGATTTCAGTACTGAGAATAGTGCCTCCAAGATAGTGGTATCTACCTTCAAGTTGGCCAAAAAAATATTAATTAAACTTTTAGGGACGGCACTTTCGTCTCCAAATGTAGATACAAAGTTAGGCAATGCACCAGGCCATATTCAAATTAATTAAATTTCGGTAATAGCTAACTAACTAAAAAATGGGCTATAAAAAGCGTTTGTTGGCGGGGAGAAATATCTTAGTATCTCTCGCAAGTCCAGCAACATGGTCAGTTTTGAGGAAGCCGCCGAACTCGCCAAGAACTTCGCCAAGAAGCCCACCGACTCCGAGTTCCTGGAGTTCTACGGTCTCTTCAAGCAGTCCACCGTTGGCGATGTGAACATCGAGAAGCCCGGCATCCTGGATCTCAAGAAGAAGGCCATGTACGAGGCCTGGAGCTCCCACAAGGGTCTGTCGAAGGAGGCGGCCAAGGAGGCCTACGTGAAGGTGTACGAGAAGTACGCTCCCAAGTACGCCTAAAGTCATTCCTTAGGATTAGTCTCCACCTGCCAAATAAACTCGAAATCTTATTACGAAAATCAAAACGATCCTCTTTAGAAGGCTGCCTCGGATTGGGGCATCGTAACGGCGGCTGCGATAAGGGGTTTGGCCTGGCCCGCTTTCGCCAGGATCACCCGTATCAGGGAGTTTTCCGGGGTGAGGCTGGCCGGCGGCAGCTTGTCCATGGGGTCCAGCACGGCCACCACCTCGAAGTCCACTCGCAGGGGTACTCCTGGCAGAACGCTGGGCAGCCGGGCCACCGTCTGCGAAATGGTGTAGTGACGTCTGTCCGCGTGGAGCAGAACCACCAGGTTCGAGGCCATTTTGAACGTGGACAGATTCTGAACGGTGAGATAGAGCCGGAAAGCTGGGCCACTGCCACAGACCTCGGCGGATAGCTTCACTGGGGCGTGGGTCAGGTCACCGGATATCGTGCTCTCCGAGGAATTAATGGCATCGATGGTCGCTCGGGCTGCCGTGTGACGCAGGCGCCACAGTTCCACCTGAAAGCTGCCATAGGTGGCTGAAAGAGAGCATTAACTTGTGAGTGCATATTTAAAGGACTTGGATTTAAGTTCGTGTAAAGTAAAGACTCTTAACCACTTTTAAATTTACAAATAATCTAGTAGATAAATTTTAGGAAACTGATTAATTTTCTAATCAATTTTCATGTGTATTTCAACCACTATCACATTTAAGTATAATCTAAAACAAATGGAAAAACACGCTACCTAAAGTCAAAAACAGCTTTGTTGATTTTTACTTAAATTTAATTTAAATAAAAATTGATTTATTATAATCATTTAAAATATAGTTGCTTTTATGAATTTTTTGCAATTGGGTATATGGAATTATATTGAATTTAAACAAACAAATTAACAAAAATTGTTTTAAATTAAATTAGTTTATAGTTAGCTGCTTTAAATTTCATACTCACATTTGGCTTGCTGCTTCTCCCTCGCTGCCTGCTCCACAAAGATGGAGCTCTTCTTGGGCTTGTCCAGAATCGAGACATCCACGATGGACTTGTGATCGCTGCCTGATCGCTTGCTGTTCAGATCTCCGGGTTTGGGCTCGAACCGGGACACCCGCCTCAATATCTTGACCACGATCCCGCCGGATTGGGTGACGAGGGTAAGGACGTGATCCTCCATGCCCATTCGACCGTACAGCATGGCATCCACCGTCTCCTCCAGCTCAAACTCATCGACCAGATAGCGCTGCAGGTAGAACTTGACCACGCCCCCTCGGAGGGCAATGGCTACTAGAGTGAGTCCCAGATGGGTCATGGGCAGGGGGAGGAGGCAGACGGGCAGTTCGGCCAGTTGCACCTGGTGGAGCAGCTTGCCGCGCTTCGAGAAGCACAGGTAGCGATTGTCCATAGTGGAGGCGATGATGGTCTGGTCGATGGGCAGGAGTAGCAGACCCGTAAGGGGGATTCCCAGCTTGAAAATCTCCTGACCTTCGGATTGGGTCTTTCGCAGCAGGTAGACCCCGCCATTCCGAGTGGCCACCACGATGCAGAAGTCCGTCTCGTAGGTTCCCTGGACGGAGATCAGGCTAGGAACTGCCGTCTCATCCCCGCAGGTCGTGCCCTGGAACACCAGGTTGAAGCCCTGCGGCTCCAGGATCAGGATGTGGCCTGCATCGGTGGCCAGTACCAGATGGGAGGGTGGATTGGCGTCGCTGGAGATGCGCTTCAGGCAGCACATGGCCACGATGCTGCCCCCCCGACCCACCGGAGAGTCCTTGTGGGTGCTGATGAAGGCCTCCCGCTCCTCCTCGCCCATCTGCAGCAGTCGCTGCGACTTCCGCGAGAGCTTCGCGTGGTCAATCTTACGGAGGGAGTCCAGCAGACCGGGATGGGTCTCCGTCTTCATCACCGGCAGCTTGCGCCACACCTCCAGCTCGAGGTCCTCGGAGTCCTGGGCAGGAATCGTGTACTTGAAGTACGGCTTAAGGTGGCGATAGAAGAGCACAGACTCGGCGATGGCCACTGCAATTACTGAAACATCGTCATAATAAATTAAATGCGGGGTTTTTGATAAATGATAAAGGGGGTTAAGGTGCAAAGTTTCTTCCTACCCGGTGTCTTGGGCTCCGACTCATCGATGTAGAGGCTCTCGATGGCCGTGGGAATCCCCGGCAGCGGCTGACTTGACTTGAGCTTGAGGCCCCGGAAAACCTTCAGCGTGGCACTGGGCTCCTCGGCGGCGTCGTCCAGGGAAATGTCCGCTGCCAGCAGCCGGACGTATCCGTCGCACTGCACGTCGCTCAGAGCCATGCAGCTGGAGAGGGTGGTGAGCTTTGCACCGGGACCCTCGTCCTCGGTGTCCACGTGGAGCCAGTTGGGAACACCGGCCATGGCAGGATTATGCGGAATACTTTGCAGTGGCAGTGTGAAAA
The DNA here is from genome assembly GCA_018150695.1 of Drosophila oshimai. NCBI lineage: Eukaryota > Metazoa > Arthropoda > Insecta > Diptera > Drosophilidae > Drosophila > Drosophila oshimai. Next base: position 125,734 of record JAECWM010000005.1, on the reverse strand, counting down.
CGAACAGGTGATCCAGGACAGACTGTGTTTTGGTTTTCCTTGTCCCTAGCAACCAGGATGACCGTATATTTATGGTATATTGGTGGGTTCACTTTTTATAAGGCCAAATAAATTCGAAATCAAATAGTAGTTATGCTTCTTTTATTATAACATCAACATTACATTAAATTAAATATTTACGATACTGAATAAGCCCTAAGATCTATTGTGTTTAAGTCGTGCCAAGTGATGTAAAAAATACATTTTACTAAATTTAACGTGAAAAATGGTCTTTTGTCGAATTACCATTCATTATATCGTTTATTTACCTGTGCTATTAGTTTAATCATTACAATTACACCCCATTTTCCTATTTGAATTATTTAAATTGACCGCCTATTTCCGACACTTCTGTATTTTTTATAGTATGTTTACGGTATTTTCAACATCAACATTCGCAATTTGGTATATTTTGACAATCAAGACCTGGGCACACCGAAGAGCAGGACGCCAGACGTTGAATTTAATATTTATTTTTTAGCATTAAGTAAATTATCGACCCTTTGTTTTGACCAAGTGATGACGGAGCTCCGGGACGAGACACCGATATTCCGCAAGGGCGAGAAAGTGCTCTGCTACGAGCCGGACAAGTCGAAGGCCCGAGTTCTGTACGACAGCAAGGTATCGTACACAACACACACCCACACACACACACGCGCGCTGAAACGTCAAACAAACGTCAGACTGGAGGGTTCATTTTTCACAGCAGCTTTTCCCCATTTTCCTCGCAGGTTTTGGCTGTCTTCGAGCGGCGCGACGAACATGGATTGAGGTACTTCGACTACAAGATCCACTTCCAGGGCTGGCGGCAGTCCTACGACCGCTCGGTACGCGCCAGTGTCCTGCTGAAAGACTCCGAAGAGAACCGCCAGCTGCAGCGGGAGTTGGCCGAGGCAGCGCAGCTGCAGATGTGAGTATCTATCGCTGGAAATCCCAGCTCAGGTAGCCTCATGCTTCCGTTTACCTGCAGAAAGGGTGACTACTCGTACAAGGGTACGCCCGAGAAGCCGGCGCCCAAGAAGAAGAAGGTCGTACGAGGTCCCTACGTGGACGAGCCGCTAGTGGACCCTCTGGACACCGGCCACGTAGTCGCCGAGCAGGAAATGCCGCCCACACCACGGACAACGGGCAACCGGCCGCGGGACAGCAGCGGCGGCAGGAAGGAGAAGGAAGCTCCCGCCGAGGGCAGAGCGAAAAACACCCGGGGTCGACCAGCCCATGTTAATGACATCCTGGATCCTGCTGCAGAGAGATTCGTTCCGCAGGAGGATCGGATTGTGATGCGCGTCAGCGAGCGACTACGCGAGTACTTGGAGTACGACCGCAGCATGGTGATGAAGCTGGGCAAGCAGCATCTCTTGCCCGCCCGCACGCCCATTGTCTCCATCCTGGAGAGCTTCGTGAAGCAGCGGGCCGTGGAGCTGGCCATTGGCATCAAGCAGGACAGCTCGCGGGCCAGGAACACACAGAGCCGCAATGCGCGCATGGAGCGGGAATACGATCGTGTCATGTCCAAGTTAGTATCCATACCCACAACCACAAGAGTACTCTGCTAAGTGAACAATATCAGATATCTGTTGCTTGTTCATTTGCTTAGTTCTCCTTTAAAGTTCTGTAACCGCTCGCTAATCCTGTGCTTTACAGCGTCTGCATGCTCAAGGAAGTGGTGGATGGAATCCGCATCTACTTCGAGTTTCATGTGGATGACCACCTGCTGTACAAGGAGGAAAAAGACTATGCTCACAACTACCTCACCGACGACAACATGCGCAACTGCAGCGTTATTCTGAACAAGTCGTACGACTACATTAATCCTAGCTGCGACACGGAACTGATATCGACAGAAGGAGCCAGCAAGACCAACGGCCAGGTCGAGGGCGGCCTTTTCGGCGGGAAGGAGTACGAGGATCACCTGCAAAAGTGCTTGCTGTACCTCGTGACGACCTGCGGGAAAAACCGGGCTCAAACCTACACGGCCGCCTACAAGCTGCCGATAGAGATGCGAGGCTTTCTCCAGGAAACGTTTAGCTGGCGGCTTCTATCGGCGGAATCGCCGCCTGAGAAATCCATGGTCTTTGGCGCTGTTCATCTAGCTAGGCTAATGAGTGAGTTAAAGTCTTTTTTTACTTTAAGGCATAAATAAAAACCATGTTTCTTCTAGTCAAGATGCCGGCGTTCTTGAATGCCTCTCCCATAAGCGACAAGAAGTTGGAGATCTTGCTTCCCCACCTGGACTCCTTCATAAAGTAAGTTTTGGGCGTTCCTGCATGTTAAGCAATCTAATATTTTTAACTTATAGCTACCTAGAAAGCCACAGGGAGTGGTTTGACGAGAGTAACTACGTGGATCCCGCCACCAGAAGAAGCCAGGAGGAGCTGCAGCAAGAGCTGATCGACTCCTTGGAACGACCCAGTCACATGACTCCCATGGTCGTAAACTAAGGGGAATATCATCCACAAACAGAAAACGTTTTGCAAAAAAGCCATTAAAAAGGCTTTATCATAAACAGCGCTAGTTTGTTAAATTCCAAGCCGTAAATCGTATAGTAAAAGTGTACACTGTAAAAGTCTGTCCGTGTGTCCGTCCAGAAAACTGTCGAAATCTTGGGAGCTATAAATGCTAGATCCACCATATCCTGCATAAATCGATTTGACTACGACCCACTAGCTATGTGGTGTCCAAATTTTATTTATGCAGGTGCTCAAACCTTATTGGTGTCCACATTTTATTTATGCAGGTGCCCAAACCTTTTTTTAAACAACAAAATGAGTACCGGGTATCTAATAGTCGGGAACCCGAATATAGCGATCAAGTAACTTTAGTTAATCGTAGGCTAGTTTATTTATTATCCAGTTTAAAGCTTATGTTTTTTTATTTTAAAGATTTGTAATTGTCATTCATTATTACATGATTTTGGTTTCTTCAACTACACACTTTGTAAATAACGCGCTTCTATAAAAAAGTCTCCTACACTTGTATAATCGAATAATGTCTACAACTATATGTTAAATATGGAAAATACGAGTTTAACATTTTTTTTCTTTTTTTTTTGCTTAACCTAAGTTTTAGTTGAGTAGTTTTACATGCTAGTATTTTTGTCTCCTTTTTTTGTGCTCAAATATATTTAAGAATTTGAAAAGTTGTTGTCTTTTGTTTAAAGGGGTTGAGGACCTTCAGTTGGAATGTGCACGGAATCTTTAGATTTGTATAATTTCACAAAATATTGCAACTGTAACAGTAATGTGGGTGCTGATTTGTGTTTCAGATCCTGCTTAGAAATTCGAAAATGTCGCTTGGACGGCTTGGAGTTGTATGCATTCGCGTTTGTAACATGTGTAAACTAGGGACGTTAACTTGGACGAGGCCTGGACCTAGATCAAGATCCTAGAACCTACTTTTGCCGCTTGGTGGCACTGCTGGCCGTGGGTCGCATAAAGCTGCTCACGGATCGACTGCTGCTGGTGCTCCGCTGCTGGGGACTGGGGCTTGAGTTCATCCTGGCCTGCTGCTGCTGATTAAAAGCATTCTTCACCAGGACCACACTGCGAGCGGCGCTCATCCTCGACTGGGACTGGGACTGCGGCTGTGACTGGGACTGATTTTCCTTGAAGCTGGTGCTGCCGCTGATATTCGTTCTTGGCGCGGTGTTGCTAATCTTGCTGCGCACCAGGATCACACTAGGTCCCACGCTGGAGCCACTGCTACTGCTCCTGCTGGCAGGCACTCCACGTCCTGGTGTGGGTCGCAAATTCTGGGCAGCCATTGGCCTCTTGCTGGGCGAAGAATCCACGGACACGGTGGCCCCGGCCCTCTGAACAGCAGGCAATCGTCGAACGACCGTCTGTGTGGAAGCTCCACTGTTGATAGATGATCGCGAGGAGCGCAGGCTGTTCCTCGAACTGCTCCGCTCCACTCCATTTCCAGCGAGGAGCTGCTGTTCCTGCGGCGAGCGTCTCACAGCTGAAGCGGATCTTAGAGGAGTGGCACTGGACAATGGCTGGCCGTTGGGCATGCGCAGCGGTCTGCTGGCGGAGACACTCCTCTTGACCGTGGCCGTCTGAGAGGCTGGGATTTGGTTTTGTGACTTGACTGCTGTGGATCCAGTAGATCCGATACCCTTCAATCTGGCCTGCTGCAGGCGGTCGGCCAGGCGGCTGCCCATCTGCGTGATGCTGGTGGTCATGGGCTTCTGCTTCTGCAGCGGTCGCTGGCGGGCAGGAGTCTCGTTAACTCCCTCGTTGCAGGAGGAATTGGTGCTCTCGCCCTTTCCGTGGGAGGGAGTGTCCGACACCAGACTCTGGGTTTCCTCGAAGCCCTCATCGTTGAGCTCGTGGTGACCGCTGGCGGAGAGCTTAAGCTTGGAGGGCGTGATCTCCCGCGGAGGACTCCAGGGTCGCTCGGGTGTGCCCGTGGGAGACTTGAGATTTCGAATGGCCTCCCTCACATCCTCCTGGTTGATAGAGCTGATGTGACGACCCACCTTCTCCAGTTTGGTGATCGTGCGCTCCTTCTGCTTGGATTTCTCTGGAGGAGATTGCTCTGGCTTTGAGGGAGAAGCCTTCGACTCTGGTGTGCTGGTATTCAGCAGCTCTTCATTGCCACTGCTGTAGTCCGTGGGTCTCTTGTAGCGCCGGGTTCGACGGGCCAACGCATGGCGATCGAAGAGACCCGGGGCATCCTGCTCCCCTGAGCCCACCACCAGGCTAATCTTGTCCTCTGCCGCAGCCTTTGGCTTATCCGTCATGCTCACCGTGACCACTGTTGTAGTCGGAGTGGCTATCACCCGTCGGCTCACCGGTGGAGTCTCTATATTATCCGCATCCACGTCTTTGGAGGAGGCCTGCATTTCGTTCTGGCTCTTGTGGTGGCTCAGCAGGCTGGCGAAGGTGTCGTCGGACACCTGTGGCTTTGGTGACTTGGGAGGCAGTAACTGCTGCTCCTTTTGCTCCGTCTTCGCAGGCTGTAGATCCCTGCTGGACGATCGTCTTATGTAGCTGTGCAACCGATCGTTGCTGTCCCCGAGTTTCTGGATCAGTGACTTCCTGCGATCCTCCTCAGCTATAGACTGGAGAATGAGCGGACTCGTCTGGTCCTGCGACCGCTGGCGGCGATACTGACGCAGTGCATCCTGGGGCTGGGCATCGGCTATGGCCTGCAGGTTGCCCACCACATCCGTCTGCTCTAGCGTCTTCGATGGCTTCCAGTCAGCATAGACGCGCTGGTATTTTCCGGGTTCCTGGTCCGGCCTGTTCGTGGAGTTAGTGGGGTTAGTGGTCGTGGGCGTGTTCGTTGGCGTTGCTGTCGTCGTCGAAGGCAGTATCTTCTCCTCCGGCAAGGGGTCCAGTTTTCGTTCGTTTTCTGTGGATAAAAGGGTTAGGTACTGAAAATCTACATATGTTGGGTTCTGTATGGTATCTCACCAGTTTCGTTTTCGAGCGATCGCCGATTGGCGTTGACCAGACGACGCTTCCGCCTGTACTCCTCGTTCTGCTTCTCGTCGCTCTCGTTGGACTGCAGCCATGTCTCGATCTTCTGGCGCCACTCACGGGATATTCTGGAAAGGGAATCACCATATAGATTTTAATCTTTAGTTTTGGATCCTTAACATGTATTTTTTAGTGGTGTTGGAAATATCTCCCACCTTGGTTTTGCATCCTCGTTACCATTCTGCGTCTGCCCAATCGCCGACCCACTGCCCGTGGGCGTATTTGCTGCCGTTGTGGGCGTGCCAGCTGCACTGGCCAGCGGAGATTGCAGTCGCTCCTGCGCCTGCTGCTGCTGCTGCTGGAGAAGAGGAGCTGGGGAGCTGGCCCTTTCTCTGTCCAGGCCAAAGTCAATGTTGAGCAAGTCGGGTCGCTTGCGACTGGAACTTCCTGAGCGCGCACGACGGGCCCAGGAGCGATCTAGGCTGCCATAGGCTGCCTTTCGCTCCCTGCTGTTGTGACCATCGTGGGGACCCGTCGAGCTTCGCAAGAACTCCATCAGGTCGTCCTCCTCTGCCAGAACTCGACTTCTGCGTCGCCTTAGACTTCCGTTGGGCGTGATGTCCGGAGAGGCACCGTCCTGCTCCAGGCGGATGAAGCCGTTACTGATCTCCCCGGATCCCAGGTGCCTGCGACTCAAAGCGGGACTGGCCCGCGGATCGAAGAGACCGTCGCCCAGGAAAGAGTGCTCCGAATCGGACACGGGGGTTCCAGCCTGACCAACTGCGAGTAAAAAAATAAAGTTGATTGGTTTATTTTATAAAGTACAATACATACAAATCGATATTCTGCATATTTTCTGAGGCACTTACTCTGCTTTGCTCTGCGGGCCAGCTGCTCCTCGCGCTGCTTCCTCCTGAGCGTGGCCTGCTGCTCCTGCTGCTGGCGGCGCTCGTTCTCCTTGACCGCCTGCTTAAACTTATCACAGAAGTTCTGGAAGATCTTAAAGCACTCCTCCAGCCGGAAGGTGGCCGCATCGTCGCAGAAGAACTCGGACATCTTGAGGCGCATGGCCTCCACTTGTTTCATGCCCGCTTGTAGGACAACCAACTCGGACTCGGCGGCCTGCAGGAAGTCGGCCATCTGCTCCTTGATGTCCGCATCCGTCGCAGGCTGTTCGATCTGCCTGGCTATTCTTCTGATTCTGCCATCCAGCGTGTTGATTTCGTTGTTGATTTGCTCTGAAGTTGTTCTGAAGATACGAGAAGGGAGTTAAGTATTAAATTATCTTAGGATCTTTAGTCCACTTACTTGCTGGCACTTTCGAGGGTGCTCAGTTGTCCCGTGAACTTCAACAGCTCCGGATTGCGTTTCTCCGCCTGCAGGGCCACAAAGTGGATGAGGTTCATGCCCGGCTTATTGGCCCGGATGTCGGTGAGCTTCTGCAGCGAGGAGAGCTTCACGCCCGCAGCGTTGCCCGCATATCCGCCGGAGTTGAGGAAGTTTCCAGCCACCACGACCATGTAGAGGACCTCCTGCAGGGTCTTGTTATTGAGCAGATCGTCGCCCGCATAGAGCATTGAATTTATGCAGGGCTCCAGATAGGCCACATTGGCAGCAAACTCCTCCTTGAGCAACATGCTCTCAATCCGCAGTTTGTAGCTGCAAAAATAACAAATTTCATTATTATTATGAAAGTAACTACTTATATATACCAGAAAAATTTTACGCTTTTGTTATTTTGATATATAAACAAAACTGAAACTAATTAGGTAAAATACAGATTGGTAACTCACTTGGGCACTTCCAGCAGCTGAAGCAGGAACTTCTCCGCCTTGCCCAGCCGTCCCTTGTCCCCATTAAAGCCCTTCAGCATGTCCAGTTCATCCACCTCGGGCATTATCTTTAGAAGACCCCTCAACCGCTCCGCTCCGATCTCCTCGTGGACTCCCTGGCGGATCAACTGGATGATGTCGTCGTTGCTGGTACGGAACTGCTTCAGGAATATGTTCACATTCAGACTCCTCTTGCCATCCAGCAGCGTGATCTCGGTGCTTTCCTTCTTTGACTTTCTGTCCAGGGTGTCGCATCCATTGGAGGCGGAGGAAGTCTGACCCCCATCGCGTCCCAACTTGGGAGATCCCTGGGCACTGGTGGCTTGCAGGCAGAAGAGGCCCTCCATCTCGTTCCAGTCGATGTCCTGCATGGGGCTGTCCTGGTGATTGCTGGCCACGATGCTCCAGATGTTCTGCTTGCCCAGGACCTTGTTGTGCGGAATCTTGCCCCAGTTGATGGTCTTCATCTTGGCCTTAGGGAGCGGGTGTGTCCTGTTGGGGCAGCAGTATGGCAGTGGACACCGCCTCCGCGGCCAGAGGATCGGGTGTTCTGGGACGCGAGGCCATTTGCATGGCAGGAGGAGGCGGTGGTGGGGGCAGGGCACCGCCGTTGATCATGGGCGGTGGTGGGGGAGGCGGTGCAGGCCCATTTATCGGCGGAGGCGGGGGCGGTGGTGCAGCGGGTGCAACTGGAGCCGGTGGTGGGGGCGGAGGCGGCTTAGCTGCAACGGCCACCGGCTGGGAAGGCTTGCGGGTGGGGCTGGTGGCATCGCTGGTGCGACAACTCTGGCAGGCGAACTTCTGGCTGCTGGGCGTGCGCAGCAGACGCACTGCGTCCTCGTGGTTCTCGAGGAGCGTTGCACGGTGGACCAGCCGCTCTGTGGTGTCCCAGATGATGTCGCTGAGCGGCTCCTTGGGATCGATGCGCAGCAGGTGCTGCAGTAGGTTGAGGAATGGCACTTCCTGCGGCGTATCAGCCACCTAAAAAATGTATATAAGTTTAAACTACATGTATAAATTAAATTTGCAACAGAAAAGTTCTTATTACGAAGAAATATTAATAATAGACATTTTTTAACAATTTATTTAAACTCCTGGGGTCTTACTAGAACCATCTTTTTAAGTATTTTGAATACATTATAATTTACAATAGATTTGTTTGATAAAAAATTAAATAAAATATGAATTAAATTAAACCTTACCACTGCAAAAAATGTTTCAAGTATTAGTTCTTTACGTCAAAATCTAAATATCTTAAATTTAACACACTATTTTGCACATTGAATTTCTCTATCTTAAATTTTGTACAAAAATGATGATGGTAAATAAATACCGAGCGTCCTTAGAGGACATAATTAGCATCGAAACGATGTCCTTGATCTGCTTGCATGGTCATAGCCTTGGTCAAAGTCCTAACGACCACTCTGCGTATACGTAATTCTTGTCCCAATGCCAGCTTAAATATCGCATACGCTCTGTTGCACAGTCCACCAGTACAAGGAATGGCACTCACCTGTCGCAGTATCGCATAGAAGACATCAAGATGCGAGTTGAGATTGATGCCATCGGGCGCCTGCAGGCTCTGGGCCTCGTCGCATTCCTGCTGCTCCACGAATACGTCCAATTGTACGATGATATCGCCCACACTTTGTGCGACTTTTCTGCAATGAGACCATAAGACCATTGGCCATCAGTGGGTTTAGCTGTGGAAAATCTCGACATTCCGTCCGTCAGTGCAGCTAATTATTCAGTTGGCAATTTGTAGGTTGTAGGTTTTTGCATTTTGCATGTCGCTGACAATTCTCACTGCTATTTAATTGATTTTTTATTTATGCAGTACAAGTAAGTAGACATATTTATGGCCGACCAGTCGTTCGCTGTGGAGGGGGTTCATATGTCCACAAGTAGTTGAGGCCTGCCAGAATCGATAGAGAACAACAAACTCCATGGATGGTGACATTGAGTAACCTCCGGAGGCTGTGTGACACAAAACTAAAAAAAAAGGAGCTCAACTCACTTGAGATTCTGCACTAGTTGCAAGGCGGCGCAGCTGTAACGGGACAGCGAGCCGCAAAACGTGACCCGCCGTTGCAGGTGCAAGGGTGATGGGCCAGGCGACGGGGATGGCGACACGGAAGCGGAAACGGATACGGATGACGTCGACGTGGACGAGGACGATGGCGGCGAGGGCGATGCTGACGACTCCACGTTGAAAGCCTTGGCAGTCAACTCAGAGCTCAGAACTCAGAACTCACAGGCTCAGGCACACCATATTCGCGGCGTGCAAAATCGTTAGCCTTGCGCAATGTCCTTGTTCAGCTCCGCTTTTGGGCCCGACAATTGATATCCATACATCGACTGGCACCTTTTTTAATTGCTTCCCAAAATCGCCTTGCGGTTCGAACGAGAGCACGGCCAGAATGGCAATAACGAGGACGAGGCGAGACAGGCTGGCACGACTTTTCAAGTTATATATGTGACCACGACTTGGCGGCACGGAGAGCCTCGGAGCCATCCGAGTCCTTGTTGTTTTTGGCTGCCACGTGCTGCGCGCGCAGGAGTTTTCCTTTTGGATTCGCGAAGCGAGACAGGCCGCCTCTTTTTGCATTTTAGTCGAGCAACTTCGTCAACATCCATCGGTCACATCGGACACCTGCATGTGATTGTTTTGTTTTTTCAACCAGCTACTTCTATTTTGGTCCGTCACGGAAGTTGTTACGGCTCTGGGGAACTGCGGGGCCCTATTTCATGAAGGGCCCGCGGAAATTGGGCAACCGAAATGCCAAATTACAAAACTTAAAACGGAAGCCACGACTAACCAACGAGTAAAGAGTTAAAGTTGCCTTGCGGTGGCAAATTTGTTGAAGAACAAAATCCAAAAAGCACTGTTAAAACTTGTTGAAGAAAGATTAAGTGAATGATTTTTAGAAAAACCATCCTCTTGTAACATGTTTTTATATAATTTATTTTATATATATTTAAAAACCGGAACTCAAATAGTTGTAAGAAAAGCAAGCCTTTTTAAAATTGTGAGACGTACAACTTCAAAGTTAAAGTGCCTTGATCTTTAGAAAAATATTACCAATTCAATTTCCGACTTCTCAGACTCCTCAAAAATATACTGTAGCAATTTAAAATGTCTATTCTTGACACCGTCTTGTTAATCCCCCTGAAATGTGATACTTTCCAGTTTATTTTTAGCAGACATTTATGAGTCTGATGGTAATTCGATACCAGCACACATCCATCATTCTTGGGGGTGATAGAGAACGCTGAATCGGATTTGGATTCGATTAGAACACATTAAAAGGAGAACAATTAAAATCCGCTTAAAGCATCTGGGCAGCTTCCAAGCTACGCAGACTAGACTCAAGCCTCCAATGAATCTCAATGACCGAGACGAGACGCACAGCATCCCCTCCTCTCCAGGGGCGGTATCAAATCAAAGCGCGTCGTGGCTCAATGAAAACGTTTAAGGCGATTCAAAATTCCAAATAAATTAAACAGCGCCAGAAACTACGCATTTCGTTGATGTGCGAGCGTTAAAATTTTAATAACAATAGAACTGAGAACTGGAGGGGGGTCCTCGTACTCACTTGGGCAGAAGACAAATGGCATGGGACAATCAATTAGTCAACTCTGCTCCAACTGACAAGACAAGCTGAGGAATCTGCCAATGTGGACAGCTTGTTTGTTATTGTTCGCTTTTGGGCTTGAACTATTTCAGAAATTAATTGAATTTGCTAGTTTCCCTCGTTTCCGAGCCACAGACACAGATCTACAAATTTGTCAACCAGAGGGCCATAAATAAACCCGTTTTGAAGGGGGTGAGGCGGTTGGGGGGACAGCCGACTAATTGATTTATTGTTGACTAATTAAATATTGAATTAATTGGTCGGTCGGACTCGAAAGCAGCGCAAATTATTTGCATAAGACCCGATCGGCCATCCAAAATGGACATCTCTTCAACTTTTGATGGGTATTTGACAGGCGTTCCAGGAGGGTTTTAAGGGGTCATTAGCGATCCGCCCCCCTCTTTAGCAGATAGTCCCCTCGAAATATCAGCGAATACCTTGATCTTGTCTTGTTGATCGTCTCGTCATGTCGTCGCATGCAAATTAAATGTGCGTCCGATTCGAATAAAGCATAAAAGCGGCAAACGGCAATCGTTAAACTGTTTGTGATACTCATTTGCTTGATTGTGGGAGAGTTTCAGGGTTTTTCACCCAACGCGATTTCTTAACCAAGCAGTCTTCACACGCTCGAGTCGTAATGTCAAAATATCAGCGAATCTGAGTGCTTGGGTTTTTATTGAGCGTCCTCCTGGTCGTTGCAAGTCGACACTTACCTTAGGTTATTGAGCAGCGGCAAAACTTTGAGACCTGAAAGACAATGGAGAAAATGATTAGTTGTAGGAGGTACTGATCTGAGTTGGGAAAGAATTTTAAACTAATTGTAAAGTGGGATAAATGTTTAGGTATCAATAAAAACTTTTAAGCTTTCCTTATAAGCACAGGTCATGAGCTACGTTATTATTTAAATATCAGGCACATTGCAAGAGCCGGACAAAAATTATGCTACTTTAAATTTAAACTTGGAAAAAGATATATGTATACCTTATATTGTTTAGTAAAATTTGTTAGAGTACTCATAAATAAGAATTTCTAATGAACTTTATTTGATAATAAAACTGTTTAATCAACTATGTGACTAATCGAATCAGAGTCTCGACTTATAAATAAATTTGTTTTTTTGCTATCGTTTGACTTTTTAAAGGCCATTAATATTAATTTTTAAATGCTTAATATATGTAGACAAAGGCAATGTTTTTAAACTTTTTCTGAAACTCTTTTCCACTTTCTAATGGCGATAATGTCAACAAAGGACTTTCCATAGGCAGTCAACAAAGTCAGCTAAGTAAGGCCTGCCGCCCAATGTCCCAATGCATCCCGACTGACTTCCGGTCAAGCTCGTTTTTTCGCCTTTTTGCTTTTATTGGCGCACTCACCAATCAATTTATGCACTCGCACTCGCACAGAGGCACACTTCTATCCGTGTGTTGTAAACACAAATAATAACAATAATAATAAAAAAGTTAATTACGAAAAGCTCGTGAAAGTCGTTGTCGCTTCTGTGCTACAAATGTCTGTATGTCCCTCAGATCCCCTGAAGCCTCCTTATTTGGTGCCTTGACGTTCATAATTTCGTTTTACGACTTCGCTCCGCTGTCATTTTATTTGTTTGAAATTGAAATCCATAAAAGGCGCACAATTAAAATGCGTGTGCGATTCTGTGTGAGTGTAGCAAAAGTTTCTTTGTTCCGATCTTTGTTTTTTGTTTTTTGATATTCGGAAGTTGAGAGATCTTAACTAGAAGGAAAGATTGCTGGTCGCTAAACTCATAAAAAAAGTATACGAATTTTTATGAATTAAAATTGATTTTCTGTGTAGAAGGCGATTGGTCAAGTTCGACCAACGATGCCCTAAAGCCAAAGGAGTGGGTTCGTTTGTGTTCAGAACAATAGATCAGTTCTGGGACACGCCCAAGATCACAATTAATTGTTTAATAACATGCCATGCCGCAGCCAAAGAAACTCAACAGCTCGAAACTATTTGAATATTTCACTCCATACTGTAAATCTGTTGATGATTTATAAATCAATTGAAATTGAATTTAGCCAGCAAATAAATTTGTGGTCGACTATGGGAAAAACTTTTGCGTGCCAAAGTGGAAAATCATGGGGCATAAATCAGGCACACAGGCACAGGCAAATGCCTCCCAGCCGGCAGCTATTTGGCCTGACAGATGACATACAGCAGATATGATGGCTATATGGCCAGGAAGTCGGAGAATGGAAGTGATTCCGAGCCGATAATTGGGCACTTAAGTGGCATTAGCGAGCCTCGCAGAGTTTTTGAATTGAAAAATGCAAATATTTGCAACGCTGGGGCGTTGTCGTTGTTCCTGGAAACTCAAACAGAGCGCAGAAACAGAGCAGAATAAATGAAAAGAATCGGTCGAAGACAAAGTCAAAGTCGGGCCAACAGCCTTGAAACTGAATACTTTGTTTCATTGCCAAACAAAATGCGGCCGTTGCTTGTCAAATGTGTCGTTCAGGAATGCCCCAGGAATCGGTTTGGGATTGGAATTGGAATCGAAGTTGGTGGATGGAGCACGGGGAGAATGGGATGGGGGATGGGGGATGGGAGGTGGAGTTACGGGGGCGCTGACGGCGTGACTTACATTTTGTCGCAGCCGTTGAGATTTCGAATTTGTCTTGCTACTTCTTTGCTTTGTCATTGGGTTCTTGTAATGCTGAAAAAGCGCAGCTCAATTTATTTTAATTAAGAACAATAAAAACGCCGCTTCTCGGTAGCGTGTTCCCCCGCCTCATCCCCGCCTTCGTCGAGCAAGTGCAGCCGGCATTCAGTGCAACACATTTCGGTGGTGCTGCGTCTGCGCAGAAGGAAACATTGAAAACAACAACAGTGACAGCGAGAACAACCACCACGCACGCACAACCGCGCTCAATCAAAGTCAGAGAGTCGGGTTGACGACTGCCAAGTACAGTGAAGTCTCCATAAATGGAACATACAAAATTTTTATTAAATTTGATAAAGATAAAGATTTTGCTATTTTAAATTATTTTCCTTTAACAAACCTTAATGCTTTAATAAATAAAAATGTTTATTAACAATGGTTTAAAGAATAAGAGTGTCTTTTTGCTTATATATGTAATAAAAGTTTTAATTGTTCAAATTTGAAACCTAATTGGCTTTTTAAAAACTTTCTAACTAAAAAAACTGAACTGTTTACATAAAACCAGATGTAGTCTTTAATTGTATTTGAGCTCAGATAAAAACCTTTTCAAAAAAAAAAATAAATGCATAGTTCTTTTTTAAAATGAGGAATAACAAATTTTTTGTATAGCTTAAAGTATTTAGATTTTCAGGAACTAAGTCTGAATTATAGAAATTTTACTGTATTTTTAGGAGAAGAAGGTCGAGGTGGGGTTGGTGGAGTTCGAGGGCAGTTCATGAACTTTGAACAGTTAGGGGCCCGTAGGATGGTGGAAAGGGGAGTCGCATCTGCCACTGACAGGATGTAAATGAGTCCCTTGTTTGTCAACAGACGACTTGTTACATATTAAGTACATTTTGTTTATTGGGCGCTTTTTCTCCTTTGGAGGCAGAAATAAATTTAAAAGGGGTAAAGCGATGTTGAAGCGATGTGGCTGGAGTTTTGGGGCACGTTCAAAACATATTAAAAATGGAACTAAAAACACGAATTGGTGTTCAACACTATCGGCAACATAATCTGTGGCAAGCACCTTAGAAATGGTCACGTTTCATCGATTTATCCCTTTGTTTGATAATTTCCTTAAAACTTTACAATCTACATATAACTAGGGACAAACAACCATAAACATATTAATGTTCTTTGTGGATGATCATTATGTTCAACTACTAAATTTAAAATTACTGTTAAATAACCAACACAAGGACGTAAATAAATGTATTGAAAAAATCAAGTAGATCAGTGGATAAAAGTAGTTGGCTGGTATTAAAAAAATAAAGCCCAAAAGTAGATCAACAAAGATCAATAAGATAGATAAGAGCAAAAATTAATAGGGCTTTTTACGAGTCATTAGGGTGTGAAACAGCATTTCATAGTCTAGCAGTTATCCGGCAAATAAACGATTAAATTTTGGAAATCTTTTGTGTGAAATCAAAACGTCCTCAATGACCCAACAACTTTGGCCACAATTATCAAATCAGCCATAAACAAACATTGTTCGTTTGACCGATTTTCCAGCTCTAGTTCAAATGACTCGCAGAGCAATTACTGGCTTTGGCTTAAAGACGCGCCTCTAAATGGCCGGCACGTGCTAAGGTTACTCGGCTCGACAAAAGGCGATTTGGCATTTGGCGCTTTGGATTTGGGCTCCGCGAACCTATCATTATCCAACCTCAACGAGTCAACGAGCAGCCCCCGAGGGTCGCTGGTGTGGCTGGAGACTCTCGAAACTCTGCGACATGCAAACAGTCGGAATATTGAATACGTATTGGCCAAACAGTCAACCGGGCACATACGGTCAAGGCCACTGGCACTGGATCAGCGGGCACATCAATCAAATCGCTGAAACCGAAGACAGCACCAATGGCACAAACAATCGCAGGGAAACAACCCGTTGACTTTTGCGGGTTTATCTCCATTGTAGCGAGTTGTGATTTTTGTTTCTTAGATTTGATGGGAATTTTTCTCACTCACCTATAAATTCGTTGCGAATGCGTATGCGCTCCTGCAGGGTAGCAGCGGATATGATGACGCAGTTGATGAAGGCCAGCAGGGCGGCCTGGTAATCCAGCGGAGGTGTTGCAGCGGCACTCGACAGCTCCAGTTCGTTGATGACAATCTTGAAGCGGTATCGCTGCTTCTTGAGATTCTGAAAGAGATGGGTTTGGGCTGGGTTTATCAGTGAGAAAAAGGGTTACCCACTCACCTTGTAAAATTCTAGGGTTTCGATGGCACGCGCATAGCCATCGGGGCTGTAGGCGCACAGCGCCGAGAGGAGCTCGAAGACCTGCTTCTTGACCGTGGCATTCTGCGTGTCCAGGGCAGCGCCCAGCTTGGCAATGTAGTCACGATTCTCGACAATGTAGTCCAGGCCGATGCGTGAGTCCATCGTGGATGGGTTTCTTCTTTTTTTTTGGTTATATTCTATTCGGGGTTCGACTTCGATCTTCTCGGGGCTGATCACGTCCCCAGAGCGGACGCTTTTCGGGGGCAACCGGATCGAATCGAAGCGAGACGATCGATTGGGGCGGCTAGTTGCAAAGGTTTTGGATGTCGCATGGAATTTCTAAGCAGTTCACGTCATGCCGAACGCTCCTCGTGCTCTGAATCTGTAACGGAAAATGGGAAAATTGAGTTAGTTGCTGGGTGGAAATCGGGTTCGAGCTGTGATTGCATTTCGGGCCCTTCAATTGTCGCCCTGTCACGCGTTGTTCCATATCTTGTGGGCCTTTTAGACAACCCCACCATAAAAATTAAATTTATTTACGATCGGTTCTCTAGGCCTCGGGCCGCAATTGTCATAAATTAATTTGGCCCGTTCAACGGCCGGGGGGCGTAACCGATTTTGAATTTTTTTTGGTTTTCGATTTTGGGATTAGGTTCGGAGGCACGATCAAAGGCAACCTTTGGCAATGGCGACGGGTTCCGCCTTCTAGATCGACATCGGCATCGGCATCTCAATTACCAGCAAACGATCTCGTTAATTTGTTTACACTCAACGCAGTCAATACTTTCGATTAGTCGCCTTCTAAACTGCCGACAAAGTCTGCCATTTGGGTTCCCGCATATTAAACTAAGATTTTTCATTAAAATACAAAAAACGCCGATAAAATGCTTAACATTTTTGTTAAGAGCTCTGATCTCAAGTGGCACTTTGCGATATTTGAAATTATAATTTGTGTGTGCGCTAAATGCTCATGTTATTGCCATTGTTGCTATTGTTTTGTTTGGCTTACTGTGTTGACGTTTTAAAAGGCTGAGATAGGCTGTGGGATCGGCATTTGACGTTCTGCGACTGAGACGGCGCTAATGAAATCACATAAAACGACTTCAAATTAATGGACAGGCATCACAAAGTGACATCCTTGCGATATGCCTTATTGTCGGCCGACACTTAACATGATATTTCCGATAATTCCCGCAAAGTGCTCGACTCGAGTGGATGGTAAATTCTCTGGAGAAAAACAAGAAAAAACGAGTTTTCAATCAAAACAAAATCTTGTTCTCCGCTTGGCTTTCTCACTGGGATTTCGCTGAATATATAGATCTACACTGTGTCACACAACTGGGCTATGAGCTAAACCAATTAGCGGATGATAGTAATCTCATAGTTAACCTATGTAAATTTTGCTCTTTAAAATGTTTTTTTTTCGATCCAGTCGATAAAAAATAGGGAATTTTGGTATGATATTGTGAAATGGAATAGATTACTGTGACAGATAAATATAATTAACTTGCGTAAGTAGAGTAAATATTTGTCACTGTGTGGTAAAAATGATTATTTAAATAACAAAGGATTTTATTGAGGTTTAACGTGATGATTAGCAAGCACTGGATAAATATAAAAACAAACATTGACATTATCTGAGATATTTAACTTTTTTAAATAACTGTGATAAACAAAAGTTAGAAATCTGATTGTGTCTTTCCAAAGTTTTTGTTTTAACTAGCTTGACGTTATAAATGGTATTTTCTAAGAAACCCATATTTATGACAGTTCCTTAAAATAGTTTATTTTGTGTGATAGTGTCTTTAGAATAAGCGTGCTGCGAATGGACTCCAGATAATTTAGCACAACACCCGCACACCAGCTACGTCCCAGAGTGATGGGACGATAAATTAATAATGCTTATCTCTAAACTGGTTCCATAAGCCCAACCAGCCATCGCAGTGTGCTATTTGCTATTTATTGCAAAACAGCAGCTCGGCAAAGGCAAATTGAGCTGTTGAAAATCGCGGCAAGGGAATTATCTGGGAATTGGATTCGGAGTGGAAATGGTCCAGCCGAAATGTTAATGAACCCGCCCATAACTAAGAGGGGAACCTAAAGCCAAAAGCCTAAAGCCTAATTAGAATTTGAGTTGACGGTTTCCCATTTATCTTGCCACAGAAACTGAAAAACCGAAAAACTCAGACAAAAGCGGGGCGTTGACAGGTTCCCCCCTTCGCCGACAGGTGGCTAGCCGGCGACTCGCTGGCGTCGTCAATAAAATGTCAACCACATTTGACCACAAATTGCCCGCTCAGCAGCGCTTTTGTGGAAATATTTCCGTCGTCATCGCCTCGCTCCCAGCCATGTTAAAGTGCAAGTAATAATTCACGAGACATTATAACATTGTTGTATAAATTATGCTGTTGCTGCTTATTAACCAAAGCCCACGGGGCGTATGCCGAATGGCTAAATGTGATTAAATGTTGTGCAAAGTGCATGTTTCTGGGCTGGGCCTTCGAGTTGAGGAAAGACAAGCTGGGTTGGGCCGCCGGTGAGTTCCGCTCATCAGCTGGAAAATGTATGTTGTGTGTCTGGCAGCCAGGACACTTGACCAACTTGGCTGAGAAATCAAGACAAGTGCTCGATGAGGTTAACAAATGTAAACAGCTGAAGATCAACTACCGTAGCAGCAGCCACAGCTGTGGCAATAGGCGCAAGGTCGTTCCACAACATACATATATATTTTCTGGTCCGGCACCGACACCTGTAACAAATTGTAGCAAATGAAGCTGCAGCTCGTCTCTGGGTTTTTTTCTATTAACATTTTTAACGGGTGTGTCCGCTGCTCTGACTGCACAGTTTTCATAAATTTTTATTGAATTTTTATGGCTGCAGGCAGCCGTCGTCGTTGCATTGAATTTGCATGTTGATGTGTACACAAAAGCACACCAAGTAAATAAACATAAAAAATAAAATAAACAGCCATTGAGAAAAGTGTTTTGCACTCAATAATAAATGCTGCTGATAAAAGTGCTACAAAAATGGAAACTTAGGCTAATAGCACAATTTATCCCTGTCAAACGGGCGAACATCTTGATCTCTTGGTTCAAATAGTTTAATCTGTGTGTGAGCAACTTCATTCGAGTTGTTTATAGGCTGCCTTATCAACATATGCCACAAACTGTGAGAATGTGTCTGGGAACCAAACTCAAAACAGAACAGACGCTTTGTTGCAGCTTTCGATTTGGGAAAATGAATAAAAACAGACTGACTT
This sequence comes from Drosophila oshimai, assembly GCA_018150695.1. Classification (NCBI taxonomy): domain Eukaryota; kingdom Metazoa; phylum Arthropoda; class Insecta; order Diptera; family Drosophilidae; genus Drosophila; species Drosophila oshimai. The sequence goes on along the minus strand of JAECWM010000005.1, from coordinate 106,654 downwards.
CGGAGTCGGAGGGAAGACAGAACGAGTCATAACACTTGACAACAGACGGCAACAAACAGACGACGCCAGCAGCAGCAGCAGCAACATCGCAGCACAGCAGCACAGCAGCACAGCAGCAACATCACAGCAGCAGCAGCAACAGCGACGACGTCTCCGGCTCCAAGTTGCAATCAAAACACGATCTTGGCGCTCAGCATTGACCTTATGACTTCTAAAATCGGTAAAAACATCTTTACAGCTCCATGTGGCACTGCTGTCGCTCCGGCTCGATCCGATGTGTTTCCAATATATATGAGCTAAAAATACGAAACTCAAGCTGAGAAGCCGCCTCGTACTTGAAATTGGGATACATTTTATAGCCTTTATATACTTATTGCCATTTTCAATTCGATGCGACTCATTCATGAAGCGAAAAGTACTCGTGAGCTGTACAATAATTTTAAAGGATAAACTACCTTGCACATTTTCGGTTATATGTCAAGTTTAAGTGGCAGACGCGAAGGTCGCAGCAGCAGCAGCATGCATCAGCAGCACTCGAAGGCGTCGCAAATTGAGCAATTAGGGCGTGGCCGAGTACGCCTCATTTGCACTTACTTGAGTTAATTCGTCAATTAGCCGGGGCTAAGGTAATCACAGCTCCAGCTGCTGGACCAGCTGAACCAGCTGGCCAACTGGACAGCCTCATCCACTTCAGGTTCAGTTTCAGATTCATTTGCTCGTGGGCGTCCAACAGCCAAATTCAAGAGCCACAACAAAGCAAATAAGTTTAATGATTGTACGGCCAACAAAGAACGTTTGACTACGAAAATAAATAAAATGCAGCCCACGGACCAGAAAACAGACGAAAAATTACTAAAATAAAGCGTAGGTTTTGCATTTTGATGATGACCACTACGACAAAAGGCGACCGCAAAACCACAAAGATCCCAGCATGTTTAAAACTAGATGATTCTATTTGAGCAGAGATGGGGCCGTGAAGTGGATGATTCCGTGAATTTTGTAATCCACCGAAAACACAAAAATAATAGCTATATTTGTACCTTATAACAATAAACACTAAGCAATCACTGAGCTCAACTACTTTAAGAAAGTCATCCAGAAATCGATTTATATTTTTGTATTATTTAAATTTAAATTTATATTTACATGTTGTTGTCATGAAGTTCATTTTGATATATTGGATCTATGAAAAATCTTTTTGGATAAATGTTATTTAATAAAATAAGAAATAAATATCCTAAAATAGGAAAAATATATTCCTGATAGTTCATTTTAATTTTAATCTTTACTCTATGAACATTACCATAAAAAATTTAGAATAGTTTGTTTCTATTATTTTACATTCAATAATTTTTTTACTGATTAGGTAGTAGTGTATTATCTTCACAATAAAATTTACAGTTCAATTAATATTAATTGTTTAAAACTACCTTGTTTGTTTCTAACATCCTAAACTTTTGACATCTGATCAAGTAGACTAAACCTCCTTCTTTACAATGAAATGTTATATTTCTATTAACATCAACTCCCTTTCCCCTCCTCTGATCATTTCACTTAAAAAGGGAGATTATCCGTGACTTTGTTGATTGGGCTTCATTGAGTGCGCCGCGTGGCGCTAGTTGACATTTGACAGCAAACGCGGGCAGTGTCACGGCTCTGGGAATAAACACTGGGGAACTCCCCCGACTCTGTTTGCCTTTGATGAGAATTTATGAACGGTCCCACAGGCATTCGGGTTAAATAGACTCAACTGGCAATGACGGAGCTGTGCACTTGGAACTTTATGAGAAACCCATCCAAAGTGTCAAAAAATGCTTCATTGGAAAATTGTCTATTGTTTTAGGGCTTTCGTTTTCGAAGTCAGGGGACTTTTGCGCAAGCGCTGTGAAGTGTGAAAACGAAGCGAACAGGTTGGTATATGGGTATCTGGTATCTGGAATTGGGTCTGGGCTGTTGTAAGCCAATAAAATATAAGGCGCTAATGGGCAATTTTCACGCTTATTTACACAATGGAAAAGCGAAAGTTTTATTTATGGCGGCGGGTCATGGATTTCGACTGGTCGCATGCAGCTGCTTGGTTCCAGGTGCTGGAAATTCTACAGCCACCAAAGTGCATAAATATGTTCAAACACATGCACTTATGACAGCCCCAAAACATGCAACAAGTTTAGCCGCATTTACAGGTGCCCAAAGCAAAAGCAAAATCAAAATAATAAAATGTGAGACAAACAAATGTATGTACGTGTAAAGTGGTCAATGTCCACTTGAGTGCCCCAAAAAAACAAAATGAAAACAAAAAAGCCAAGCTAAAAACATTACCCGGCATGCCAATGCCTCTCAGGGCCAATCGACAATGAGCGCTAATTATGCTGAGATCGCTTGCCAAAAAGGTTCAATGCACCGCTGCAGCATTTCAAATCCCTTGTTGACCTTAACTTTGAATTGTCAAAATACAAAAGTTCAAACCGACACAAAGTCCCAAACAATGAGCACAAAGCGTAAGGCACACAAAAGAAGTGAGCCACGGAAACCTACATACTTTGGCCCAAACTCAAACTGTTACACGGTACAAAAAATTAAAGTACTTGTTAGGTTTATAGCCAGGTTATTATGATTGCTTTTCCTTATCATATAAAAAAAACATCACTCTCATTTTGACTTGATTACCTACATCAAAAGGGTCAAACACAAACAATGTTTTAAAAAATCATTTATATTTAATTATTCAATAGTTTAAACAATTCAAAAAATAACTATTCTAGGTAATTTTAAAATATTTTCTAGAATAATAAACTTTTGTTTAACAGAACAAATATTCAGGTAATTGAAGAGTTGACAACCCAATATGTGATATCAAGTTTTATGTAATTTGTAGTTTGACCTCTTTCAAATGAAAAAGGCCTTTTATTTTTACTTAAATATAAAGAAAATATATATAAATTATAAATATTATTTCCCGTGTAGCCGTGATTCATTTGAAAAGTGTTGGCCATATGCAGGCTGCACACAGATGCTCTCAAGTATGCCGCTCGGATGGATTTTGAGTTGGATTTGGATGCTGCTGCCACCGCTTTGACATTGACTTGTGGTTTCAGTTGCCGCCGCTGCCGCATTTCAAGTTTTCAGCTTTTCAGCTCTTTTTATTCTGTTTAGTTTTTGTGTGTGGGCTGGAATTGTTTTCCTCACTTCATTCATAGAGTCGAAAATCGCGCTTAAATGATTAGTCAGCTTCTTGGCTTTTGGGGAGCAGCTCAGCTGGTTTGCTGCGATTTAGGTGCGATTCTTGCCACAGTTTTTTTAAATATTTTTTTTTGCGTGGTATCTGTGTTTGTCCTTCACAAACATTTGTTTATAGTTTTTGTGGTTTGCGGCATCTGAACTGAACTGAGCCCGAACTTCCGCATGAATACTCGTACATCATACATGGCTTATCGATATATCTTGTGACTATATTTAGCCTACGAGATTAGGCGAGTTTATCGCCTTTATGTTTCAGAGTCTGTTTGTCATTGGATCGCCCACAAATGGCGGCAATGAGTCACAGAGGGAGAAATTTGTCGTCACAAATTAATATAATTAACTGCATGTAGAAAAAAAATACTGAGTTCTCTATTAACTTATGTATATTTTAAACACATGAGTTTATTCCAGATATCGTTTCGTTTTATACAAAACATTGGTTTATAAATTATGGGAAAATATCGGAAATATCTGATATATTTATCGATTGAAAACTACGTCCTATTTATTTCAAATTTTAATAGCGTTTATAATTTCTTTGACATGTAATGTTGTCATTATAAAGACAAACGACCATTTTAAGTACAAGTTTTTCACAGTGCAGAAAACTTAGTACATTTAGAGCCCAACAACCAGTTGCCATTTATGTAAGTTCAACATTTTGCAGATCTATCCCGAGCAGCTGCACTTGTCTATTCTATCGTTGGAACAACAAAGTTAAACAAAGCTCGCACAGACTGCATAAATTAAGTGCCAAAGGGGGAAAAAAGATATCAGGTGACAAGCGTGAAAAACGCTGTTCTGACAGACAGACAGATCGTATTTCCACGCGGAGATTAAAGGCCAGCCCAGGCACCTTCGTTACTTTTACCTTTCGGTTACACAATCTCCAAACCAACCAATACCCAAGCCACCATCCCAGCGATCCTCACAGCGCCAACTCGAACATGAACTACATTGCATTGGACATCAAAATAAATACATAATCGTAAATATAAAACCAGCGCAGATTGCTCCCATTTCTTGAGCGGCACAGGCCACACCACGTGACTGGCGAATTCGTTGGTCAATGTTTGGCGGTCGTTGTTGGTTTTTGGGGCACAGACCGAGACAGATTGGGCAGCTTATGAGGCAGCTGGAAAAAAACAACAAGATACATCCACAGATCTCCAGGCAGCCGCATCGCCCACAGCGCCGCAGGTTTGCCTTTGTTGTTTACCACTGAGTGGCAGTGGAAAAGGTATTTCAAGTGCGTCAACCAATACGAATCAAGATTATATTAAAAACATTTAAAATTTTAAATTAAGAATTTTGAGAAACAAGTTGTGCTTATTCATTGAAAACTTATTACAAAGCGTAGGAAAATTCAAAAGGTAACTAACCAGCACAAAATTGTAATATTGCTTATGTTTTTGAAAATGTATTGATCTATTATTAAAAATGTAAAATTATTACATCAAGAAATTAATTTTACTTTAATTAATTTTTATAAGTTTAGTTTAGGTTTATAAAAATTCAAGTTTCAAATTGAGTGTATTCCACATTCGTTGCAATCTAATCAAAACAGAGTTACACCTCGTTGTTGCCTCGTGAACTTGTAACTAACTTGTAACCTGATATTTGCCAGCATTAACTTTACCATTTTGTTGCATTGTCTTTGCTTTGGGCTATTTATAAAATAGTAAACGCTTTAGCTGGCTGCGGCCATTGTCTCGCAATTAAGATTTCATTGTGAGATTTCGTGGCATGGGCCACACGGCGTATGCGCGATGCGAATCAAAAGCAATTTGCACTGCCACTTGCAGCGCTTGCACCAAGTGCTCTGAGCATCAGCACGCTGATAATAATTTGTTTAATTAGGCGTAAATGACGCTGACAGCGCTGCCAGCGTCGTGGCTCTAATGGAGCGTTACTGATTTTAATGGCTTGTCGGGTTGGCTTCAACCTTACGGTGCGGCTTGTGGTTGTGCGGCAAGTGAATAGCAATAGCCCAAGCCACACCCCATCGATCGGTGAGCCATGCAAATGCCTCATTCTTGCAACTTGTTGCAACCCAAAATGCCATAAAAAATACATACTAACATACATACGACCTGCCAAGCGAACAGCCAACTGGCAATCGCACGGATCGCATTTGATTGCACCCCGATCGATGCGATTCGATCTTTGGATGCCTTTGCCATTCACGACGATAATTCAATTAATTGCGAAAATGTCCTAGAGACAAATTCATATTCACAGCAGCCGATCGTGGCGAGTCGTGTCTGCGATCGTGTAGCTTTTCATTAAATTTCATTAAATTCTTTTATGCGATAGCAAAGCAAAATCAGCAACATTAGCCAGCATTGCAACATTGGATTGGAGTGTTAGAGAGTGGTGATCGCTGGCTCGGAGCCAGCTCTGTGCATTTTATGACTTTGATTTATTTGAGCAAATTATTTTTAAGCTGTTACATGACTGCGAGCAGGGATCCCCGGCTCTCGAGGAAGTGTCTGCATGAGCCTGAGACGATCGCCGATCAGCAATTTGCCATTTCCCATCGCTCATCGCTCATTGCCCGACCAAGTTATTAGCTGTCTGCAATTGTCAGCGTTCGTTTGACGCTTGACGGCTGCGCTCCCAATTCCCTGCCTTCCACTTTGCCCCAAAACACTCCACTCCACTCCAATCCAATCCGATCCCCTCCAATCCCAAGGCGCATTTCCAATTACATAAGCGAGTGATCTCTCCATCTGTCTGGCCGAATATCAGCTGTGCATAATTTCAATTTGACAAAGCACATACGATCGATGGCTCTGCTGATATGCGCTATCCGAGTAAAACTCGGTCTCAGGCCCCCAGGCTAGGGCTTTTCCTCTATCCCAATCCCGAACCCCAACTCCCCAAAACTCAAGTCCATTGCACGCCCATTCAGCGTGCTTAATTACGTTTGGGGGGAGTTTGGCCATCGATGAGCGTTGGGGGTGTGGGAACTGGGATTCGGAATGGGTATGGGTATGGATTTGGGATGGGTATTGAGCACGGATATCCGCGTACGTGCCAAGCATTCACATAAACAATTTCTGGACAAACGTCATCTGGCTATGTCCACATTGCCTCTTTTTGGTTATGCTGACCTATAAATTCTTAGCTAACACTATCGTATTGAATTCTAAGCACACCTACTCTACAATTAATTCTGCATAACACTAGAATTTATTGATAAAATATATTCAAATTTTCAAGTCAATAAGTGATTATTAAATATAGGTTGGGGTTATAGGAATGTAACATTATTTTAATGAATATTTAAAGTAAAAAAATATATTTAATTATTATATATTTAATTAAAAAACAACTTTTAACTTTATTATAATTTTTAAAATACTAAACTAAGCAGAAATAGCAATCTAGTAATTCCTAATAATACGTATAAATAAAGTACAAATAAATAAATTGAATGCCAAGTTTTTAAAGATTTTTTATATCATTTGATTAACAACCAAACTAAACAAATCTGAATACACTCCTAATCAACAGTTCTGTTTGTTGATTACTTGATTATGAACAATCAATTTTTCATCCGTTGTTTATGCTTCATAATGAAGTCTTAATGCCTTTTAACAAATGTACTCTCAAACACAATAACCTAAGTAAACAAATCGACATAGTTTGGATGGCATGTGAAGTGCTGCAAAAATTACCCACCCACGACTCGAAGAGCATTCGTGTTTCGACCGCTTGCTTCCTTCCTGTCTGAGGCCTACCTACTTAATATACTAACCCCTCCTTCTCACCGAACTCACCAAACTCTTGGTTAATGAAAACAAATGAATTTATGAGTCGTTGCCGTTTGAGTTACCCCCTTAAACCCGTAAAACCTCTCGAAGAGACTTATCCCACCGATCACCTCTCGGAACACTGGCATTGGCTGTGCCATTTTGCTTTGTCTCCCACTCGGCGATTTATGGCTGAGCGGTTTACGCACTTTTTCGAGTGGCGAGCGCTTTATTAGCAATGGCTGTGTTGTTATTATTTGAGTTATTGTAATGCGAGTAAGGCGGCCGCATAAATTATTGTAATTTACCGTTGCAGCGGCTGTTTCCACAGTCTCGCTCACAGTCAGGGTCTAAGGTCCGGCCCATTTGGGGACGATCGATGTGATTGATCGGTTTGTAATTGCCTCGGCCGTGTTGTGATGGGCCCATGCAAATCTTCGGCTTTAGCTCTGGGTTTGCGGTTGGGTAGCAAAGTTCAAACGAGGTTCTTCCGCCGAACCTTGGACCGATGGGCTGTTTGGGCCAATTTGGTGTCGAGCGCAATTTCGCTGAGTGCAGAAGGCAGGTCAAAATAAGGGAATAAGCTTGTACTTAATTAATCTTAATTTTAAGTTAAAACAATTTATCTTTTTTTTTTGTAGGGAGAAACAAATTGTGTTTATATCTGACTTAATCAGAGAGTTAAACTATTTTTTTGACAGATCTTTCAGACTATAAAACAAATTTCTAAGATCTTTAAATAATTATTTTATATAAAATATAATTTAAATTTCTAGCCTTAAGTAAGTCATTTAAGATTAGAAATAATCTATGGGCTTAAGATTAACCAGATTAAAGGCAATCAAAATTAGTTGAATAAATTTCAATTAATATTCTAAGAACAGGTTTTGATCTTGTATTTATATAAACACATTCTTAAATCTTTTTAAATCGTTCAATGTTCTAAATGTTAAGCCTCGAAAAAGTGGAACAAAAATTATGTGTTATTTTTAATCCGTGTAATCCCAATTTTTAGAACAAAATCTTGGCTAAAAAAGTATTTTTTTCTATGTGGAGAGAACAGGCAGAGACCGAAATACAAAGATACAAAGATACTTTCAGCCGCACACGCAGCTGCGGAAACGTAAAACAATGTAGGTGAAACAAGTTCCCGCAAATGCCAAACTTAAGAGCCCGGCAATTCAATCCACTCGCTCGCTCGTATAGATGCAAATCAATAGCAGATTTTGGGCCTTAATAGAATTTTGAGGCGGCAGCTGGAGAAACCGCAACGAAACCGCAGCTCAGACAAACAAACCCAGAGGCGCCGTCGCAAACACTTTGCTCGCAGAGCACCTCTAAATAATAAAATAAATCCCCAGGGCGGCACTTGACTCAAGACAGAGAGATTAGAAAGAGAGGGAGCAAGAGGAATGGAAAGAGACAGCGAGAGGTGTTTAACTTATGTCGTCGATTAGCTGAGAATTTCCGCTTTCAATCGGCTGCTGCTCGTAAATTACCAAAAATTTTAATAAAATTTGCAAATGCAGGGGATGTGCTCACATCAACATCAGAGGTTCCAAGAATCCCCCAGCGACCTTGAGCACAAATCTCAGACAAAAGCCATTCTGCCATATGTCGTTGTGTTCCTTCTTCAGCGAATCAAATAAATATTTATGCTCGTGTTCGAGGGTAATAAAACTTTAAAAATAAATGAGCTGAATTAGCAACGAAGTTGGCTACACCCTGCTGTCCACTGAATAACTGCGAAATATTATGCAACTTATGGAGCACAAAGCGAGCTTTATTAGCCGATAATTGGCGATCAAATAAGGCCTGATCGGATCGTACAAGCAAGTATGTACGTCTCCATAGTCGTAGATCAGTTTGATGGATATTAGCCATCCATAAGGCATCCGAATATCTTCCCAAGTCTTATTAATTAATGGCAGTGACATCCGTGACACAGTCTTTGCGACCCTGCGTTGTGATTCACAGCGTTCTTTACACTAATGTTGTTTTGTTTGCCTGTGCGGGAGGGTAATAACATTCAATAATGAATGTTTGCACAACCTTCGATGCTCGCTTGACATTTTATTGACGCATTATTTGTCTCGGGCTTTATGAATTTGCTGTCTTCGGTCCTCGCGCAAAGAATGCAAATTTCCGAGATCTGTGATTATGGGTAAATTATGCAAAGAAAAAAATAATAAAAAAACAGGCAAGCAAATTAGGCGGGCGTATAAAAAAAATTTCACCTGTTGACAAGTCGAGCCAAGGTAATCGACTCCACCGCCAAATATGGGTAAAGCCGCCCTAGAAATTGTTTTCAGATATTGGCGAAGTCGGCTAATGGATGATGGCTAGAAAGTGGTTGGCTACGAAAGACCCAAATGCTGCGCCTAACTGGGTCAGCTAATCGGGGGGCGGAAGTGCCAACCCATTGGCCCCGTCTCACTATATCTTTCCATATCGGTTCTACGAATTATCCAAAGCTGTCGGCTCCCACAAAGTCAAAGACTAAGTCAATAATTACACAGTCAACGGTGCTGGGGGACTTCTTCTCCTCCTCCTCCTCCACCTCCACTAAGCGATTCGAAGCGTGAAAAAGCGCTTCCTATTATTAGTTTAATTTGTTTTGGGCGCGCAATTTAATTTATATAACAATAATCGTTTATAAATGATAAATTAATATGGGAAACAAATTGTATGGGCGGTCGAGAGCTCGAGGCTTTAAGCTCGCAGCTCGGAGCTCTCATCTCTCGATCGCTGATCGCTGATGTTGAAGCGCCAAGTGGTCGACAAGTTGCCAAAATTGGCAAGGCTTAAATGGACATAACAACAACTTGCATAGAGATGGCTGTCCGCTTGTAATCAGCATTGTTGTTGCTGCTGTTGTTGGCCAACTTGGACCCTGGTTAGTTATTTCCTATCCGCCTTTGTTCGGGTGGTTTACGAGAGTGTGGGCCGCCTTTGGTGGATGGATGGATGGGTCACTAGTCACTGGTAGTCTTTGGGCTTTTGTATTACGCATACGCCACGTTGCCTTTGATTTTGAATGGACTTGGTCGGGCGAGAACTTCCAAATAGGGAACGCAACTAAGCGGGGCGAATTTAGCTTTGTTGTGATTTCTTTTTTTATTCAAATTTATTTTTGGGGTAACAAAGGGGAAAACTTTAATTTAGTGGAGGGTGTCTTAAGGCTTTCCCATCCCATTTTAATCTAGGATTCCTTAAAATTATTATACCCAGCATCGGAAATGACTTTCAGTTAATTTTAAATGAGCTGATTTATACCTATTTGATGAGCACATTAACCGGAGAAACAACAGGCCCTCCCTCGCCAGTTATTTGTGCTACTGCTCAAAAGTTATTACACATTTAAGTTTAATGTTGCTGCTTCGTATGCCAGGCACACGAAAAAATAAAACAACCAGCAGCTTCAGCCTCAAATTCTTATGGGTTCTTTTTTTTTCAATATTCAACTCTTTCGTGTGTGTACACTGAGTGTACTTTATTATTAATTTTGTACGTGGGCTCACAACAACACCAACACCCACAGCATTTGTCAAGTTGCTTGGATTCTTTTCTTTTCGGTTTTTTTTGTTCTTGGCTGCTGGCCGCATTTGTTATTACTATTTGTGGTTTTGCTAGTGGCTTTTTTCGTGGCTGCAGCTCTGTGCTTGCTGTCTGTATTCTGAGCTGTATTCTTTGAGATTAATACTTGCAATTTGAACATTTCAGCACGTCGACGTCGGCGCCTGTTTCTAATTGCGAACGCAAATTACTCATACGCCGCGTTGTGCTCGCATAATTACCGCTTATTGCCACATCAAATCATTGGCTTGCGTGGGCAGTTGGCTTGGCTCAAAAATTATAATGAATATGAATGAAACATGGCTAAAACCCGGCTAAAAGCGATGCGGTTGCCAAGTGACAACTGCGCATCCTCTCGTCAGCTGTGCTGAATAACAATTATTCTCGCATTTCGCTGCCATTTTACTTATTGTTTAGCAAATATCTTGGCTTCGCTCTCCCTGCAATGAATTGCCTTTATGCGCTCATTTGCATATTAAATAAGCGGCTGCTGCTTCAGGTTGAGCCACTGCATCGGTGTTGGCTGCACTTTGTTGTCGCCTTTTTTTTCATTTATTTGTACTTTATTTTTGTTGCTGTTTGGTTAGTTTCTAAGCGGCAGCTGCTGCCGTCAATGCAAAGAACGTTGTTTGCTGTTGTTGTTGGCCCCTTGCGATCGTAGGTTGGCCAGCGGATTACGCGAGGGAGCCGCGATTTTTATTAGTATTCTCCATTTGGCTCGTTGACGCAAAAGAATGAAACGATATTGCATAAGGTCGAAGTGGCTTAGAGTGTTGCCTGCCCTTCGCCGTGGAAACCCACGGAAGGGGGAAAAAAGTTGTTGGAGAAATTGAAAATGTCGTTAAGCAAAAATGATTAGAAAAGTTGTTTTTTTGAAGTTAAAATTAATAAATTAGTTAAACAATAAAAGAAATAATAAAAACTTAAAAAAAAAAATAAACCTAATGTTAAAAACATTTATCAAATCCTTAAACTTAAACTTTAGAAGGTAAAAACAATATATCGATTTTACAGGTAAAGCTTTTTTTTTTCTTGCAAAATAGAAACACAAAAAGAAATATGCATAACATTAATTGTTGAGAGATGGAAGGTGACAAAGAAAAGCCAAAAATTAATGAAGTTATCAAACTTATCAAGATTAGACACTAGCAATAAAATGCTGAATATTTGGGTTACGAATGCTTTAAACATTATTTGCATACATAGAAAGTTCCCTATCGAATTATTCTAAACACTAAAATATTTCAGATACTGCGAGATATGTTTAGAAATTTGGATGAATTGAAAATCGATTATAAAACCTTTTAAAAACCTCAAATATGCAATACTAACTAGAGTAATTTTCCCTTTGCAAACACATTCCATTGAAGATCGTTAGAACTGACTTAATTACTGACTAAGTGCCTTGTTGCCCATCCCTCACTTGTGAACAAGCTCAATGCAATTAGTCAAGCTTAAGGGCAATTAGTCACTGAGAATTTCCTGTAAAAGCCCAGCTGAGTTTTTTTGTAATAGTATATTATAGTAGCTTTTGGGTGGTTTGGTACACTCACCCGAGGATCGGGATGGATGTGGATGCCTTTTAGGGCCCAGTAGCTTAGATAACAATTAGAGAATAAATTTAGTTGGACGCATGCTAATTTCAATATTTATTGGCAGAGACAAAGGAAAGGCAGCTAGCGAAGCGTCGATGTTGGGTGACTATTTCAGCGACTTTTGGTGAAACAAGTAGTTGTATTGCCTTTTTCAAAGCTCAGCTATTGACAGCCAGAGAGTTACACTTATCTCTGGCCGAGTGTGTGAGTGTGACATTAAACCACACACAAACAAGTCCGCCATATTTGGCAATTGACTTTGCAGCCAGCCAACAGTGATATTCGCAATATATATCTACATACACAACAACGATCAGAGTACACAGAAAGATAATTGGACAGTTTAAGATTTTATATTCCAAATTTCTTTACTTTACTTAACTTTTTAATGTTCAAAATAAAATGAATAATTAAGCAGATTTTTCCAAGTGTACCAACGAAATGTATATGCGTGCTTGGTTTTTTCTCCTTTTAACTTTTAACTGTTTACGCTGCCCACATGCGATGGCCTGGGCTTGATAAATATTTTTAGTTTTATAAACACAAATTGACACTTCAAATTGTTTGCCAAAAAAACCGAAGCCGGAGGGAGAGAGAACGAATCGAAAAATGAAATCAATTTGAATTAAGCTGCCCCGCTTTGAAGAGCTGGCGGAGATTTCTTTGGCCTCGAGGGGTGGAACCCGCTTTGATTTGCCTCAGATTGGGCATATCATGACCGAAAGCACTTCTCGGAATCGGAATAGGAATCGGGATCCGAATCCGAAAGGCAGGTAGCCGCCCCACTTGTTCTTGATTGTGTTCTGGGCTCCCCATAAAAAATGCGAATCCGATTCGTATCGGCAAAGATCTGAACACGGCTTCTAATTCCCCCGAGCAACGAAATGAAACACATTTAAGAGCTCAAGATTTTCAGGCTTAAAGAGCAAGGCAATCGTCGTTGGGAGTTGTTCGTTATTGCCGCATTATGCTCGCGTTAATTAATTGTTTATTTATCTTGCGATTACCGCCGATTTTCGACATACAAGTGGTGTATTTGTATTTACAGACCAGCTTCGCTAAGGGAAACTGATGTTGAGTTGTTTAGGAACTTTATTGGTAATATTTGGTATGATGATTTATTATACAATTTCCATTAGGTATAGTTGGCAATTAAATTTCATTGGTACATAAATTTGATATTTACAGACACAAATGGTATTTTTAGATAACTTGAACTTTCGAATTTATTACAAAAAACCAAAATCGCTAATTAAAAACAAATACCTTGGTTTTTAAATCTTTAAATGTCAAAGAGTTTAACGTTGACTATTAACGAAGTCTAATTACATTTTCAACAATAGGATCAAGGTAATGTGTTTAATATTTTTTATGAAAATTAGGAAAAATTTAAAACATTAGTTCTTTAATGTGATTTTTTTTTAGCTGTTGTTATTTTTAAAACTGTGAGATTACAATTATATTTATTTTGAAAACTGTAAAACAACAAAAAATCGATCACCCATTTTGTATTTAGTGCGTGGAAATTTTGTTTTTAGATTTCAAGGGGCAAATGCATTACTGATACTTGAGAGAGGGCGCCAATGTCTTATCAGCATTATGGGGTTCCGCGTAATTGATCTAGTTTTGTGGCGTTCGCTTTTCACGCTGCATTGGAAAAAGTGGTGGGTACTATTGGTAATAAATATTATCACAGCCTGACCGCCGCTAATGGGCAAACAAAAGCGCTTAATAGGCCACTGTGGTCAACAGGTTGATAACAACAATAATAACGATAAAGCCCGTGTGGAAAACTCACCATGGGAAATCGCGGTGAGGTGGGGAAAACACCTGCTGTCTCTCGATCCAGTTCGGGATCGGGAATGGATTTCGGTTATCGGACTTATCGAATGCACTTTGTTTCGCTTTTGTCAGTGGTTCTTGTTGCTGCCACTTTGTTGCATCGGTTGCTGCTGCAGTTGTCGTTGCTGTTGCTGTTGCAGTTGTTGCTGCTGTTTTAATTAGCAATACAAACACATTAGCTAATGCACACACGACACACAGACACACGAGCGAATTGGCGCCCACGCAGCGTGCCAAAAGCAAACGCGTTTATTGAAAATGCAACGCGCACAGAACCCGAAGTCGCGCAGACTCAAAAACCACAACCAAAACCCAAACAAAATAACAGCCAAACGAGTTGGCCTATGCGAATGCGACTGCTATTGCGAATACTGACCGCTGCACATGCACTTTGCATTTGCAATTGCATTTGTTCTCGACTCAAAAACAACACAGAACAACACCGCACAACACCTCAGCTTATTATCCAGATGCGGATAACCGATTCGTTCGAACGATCGCGAGTAGGGAAATATATTTAAATATCAATATTATTTTCAAAAAATTACAAAATTTGTATGGTGATATTCGTTTGGTTAAGTATCTGAATGCAGGTGTTTTATTCTGACATAGTAAAACTATCCCGCCAGGTTGAATTTTGGTTAGTTTCGCGATCGTCCGTGGCTCAACCGAACTCTTTGCCGACCGTTATTTGTCTGAAATGTTAAGTTTAAACTTTATTGTCTGTTAAAACGATCGCAAAGATACAATCCATGGTGAAACAATATCAGGTGATCTCGTCGCAGGAGCTGCCCCCTTTTGAGGACGCTATTTGTGCCAGTCTCAATCTAGCTGTCTCTTTCTATTGCTTGAGAGAGACAGCGAGTTAAACATACTTAACGTCCTCGGCAGAGCTGACGAGATCACCATGTAACAATCCGCTCACATTTTCCTCTCGATCATTTTCGCCGCTCACTCTTACGCTGCCGCTGCACAGTGGTAACAGAGGCTATTTTGGCCCCAAAGCACAATAAATTATTAAGGGGAGCTTCTCATGTAACACGTCAAAAAGTAGTGGTTTTTTGGGATTTTTTTTCACTCGGAAAATAAAAACACACACAAATAATTTTTAGCATATATTTGAAGACATGTTTGAAGTATAAAAAAAAATTTTTTTGAAAGTCTTAAAAAACAAAATGGCGGACTTATTGAAGGTCGCGTGCGGCGCGATTCGGCTGAGGTGTTTATCGCGGTACAATGTGGAGCCCAAAGTTTTCATCTGAAACATACAACAAATAATTTTTTGTTATTCACCAAACATTAAACGAGTGCGTGAATGTCTGCATTTAAAAAAAATTTTCTTCGACAATATTGAAATCACGTCTTGAAAAAAAAGTGCTGTTTTTTCGTCATTTTTTTTCGCTAAATAAGTCTTAAAAGTGTATAAAATAATTTTTTAAAAACAATTCCAGACATTCACGCACTCGTTTAATTCATAATCAGCAAAACACTTTTTAAAAATCAAAAATCGGTTCAGTAGTTTTTCCGCAATCGTGTACCGCGTTTTTTAAGTCATAGTTTTGAGGAAAAACGATTTAAAGTTTTCAGTTAGCGCCAAATCGCATACAAAGCGCGACCGAGCGCACTGATTCAATCATTCATATCTTTTATAATACTTAGAGTTGAGTCATAAAACTTTGGGAATATACTCCCAAGACGTTATTCTATCAATTTATGAAAAAAAAAAAAAAAATTTTTTTTGAAAATTCTACATGAGAAGCTCCCCTTAATATACTCCCATTATTTGAATAAAAAAACAAAAGAAGTAAGGCTTTTAAAACGCTTTTAAATTAAAAATTAAATTCGAAACCAAATTTTTTCTTAAGAACTCCTAAACAATATATAAAATTTTATATATTAGTTACAATGTTTCTTTATACTCTTTGAGCACCGAAATTAAATATTACAGTGGCTTCTGTATAATGGTTGGTTTGATTGATCGCCCCACAGTGCGCTGCCGCTGCTCTGCCGCTCTCAAAACTTAACAGGGCCCTCTGCCACTGTTATTCACTGCCGCCTTTTTCGTTTAACGAGTCAAAACTGCCACCAACAAAAACTAACCACAACAACAAAAACATGAAGCCAATCGGGTAAGAAAAGAGCGGGACAGCGAGAAAATTACAGAGCCATAACAGCACTGTTTTTACAACTAATAATCAAAAACCAAAGTAACATATTTATACCGAAAATATTTAAATTTATATGTATTTGCACATATTGAATAAAAAAACTGTATAATTTAATTAATAAAGTTTTTAAGTATTCACAGAGTTATGCCAAATCATAATTTAATTAAAATTAAGTTTGCCAACCAATTGTAAGATTATTTTTAAGTTTTTAAGCTATATCTATTGATATCAATTTTGAGGTAAATTTAAATAAATAAAAAATATAATAAATTATAATAATAATTCTAGTTGATAAAATCCAAAGTTCTGGTTACCAAAATGTTTTCCCGTTTTTTAGTTTGTTGTATTTCATGGCTACTATTAAAATCTAAATTCATATCAATTAAAGTTCCCATTTATCAACATTGCTTAAAATAATTTTTAAGTTTTAATAATTGTCCAAACATTTTTAAAAATGTGCGCCAAATTGACTAGCTACACGATATGTATCGATAGTTGCCGAAATTCGTATGCGTTTCACTTTGACTGCCAATTACCGATGACGGCGATAGACGTGCAGCCCTGGTCAATTAACTTATCGGCGCCATATATTGAAAATTAAAATAAAAAATTGAAAGCAAAAAAAAATGTAGAAGTTACTAAAAGCTTAGATTTTTAAAATTTTTGCTGGCCTTAAAACTAAGAACAAATTTGCATCCGACAAAATATTACACACACAACGTAGTTATAGTCCCGTAGCTTTGTTAGCAAACACATCTAAACGTAAAATTTTTATTGATGTGAAAAATTCTTGGAGGATAAAATTAAGTTAGTTCAATGTACAAAGTTAACAAAGAAATTTTTCACTAGTAAGTCTTTGAGAAATTTAATCCTTTTCTTTCAAGTTTGAAGGATTGTAAAGACTTCATAAAAATTGTGATGAATCACATATCGTTAATTAAGCTCGTAACTATCTTAAGTACATATAATTAAGACTTACTAAAGCCAAACCTTGTGTTGACATTGAAATGTTTTTAAATACAAAGCAACAATTGAATCTCACATCGAATCACTAGCGAATATTTTGCAATGCCCCCAGTGTGATATGTGATGTTTATCCCAAATGAACAACAGCTTCAACTTGTTAATGGGAATGTTTGTAACTCAAACGATGTTTATTTTCAGATGACTTAAGCCTAACTCAAATAACGCTCAACATGTAGTGACCCAACCCGGTCTAGAATCGTCCCTGACCCTGACGCGACTCCTGGTGCGGATGGGTGCGGATGAACTCCAGGGACTTGAGGATGGCCGCCGGAATCGGAGGTGGTGTGGGCAGGTGAGCGCCAGCCGGATGGAATCCATTCTCGTCGGCGGTGTAGGTCAGCTGGATCAGCTGGCCATCGGGGGCATAGTAGGCGTTGGATCCGCTGGCATAGTAACCGCCCACGCCCGATTCCTGGCCAGCAATCCCATTGGACGTCTGGTACTGGTAGGTGTAGCTGCCGTCCTCCTTCAAGTCGCTCTTGTAGTCGCGGGTCTCGGCATTCGCATCGAAGGAATCGGCCAGGACACAGGAAACAGCGGCCAGTGTGACAACGGCTAAGACGAACTGTGGGTAAGAGAAGGATATGGTTAGAAGGACTCCCTGCATTCCAATCTCCTCACTCCACTCACGAATTTGTTCATTTTGGGGCTGGAAGATTGGGTTGATTGGGTTGGGCTGACTGGTTGTCACTGGGAACTCGCAACGAGAATGAATGTGACTGAATTGGCCTGACTTTGGCATTTATAGCATTTTGGCACGCCAATCATTTTGGGCCGGGCACTGGCACTCGCACTCGCCGTCGCAGTCGCCGACCTGCAGCATTGCCCCTCACACAGATACAAACCCACACACGTGCACCACGAGAGACTCTTCCGTCGATACATTTTTATTCGGTGATTGTGCTTTTAGTGTGTGTGAGATAGTTTTTTGGCCATAAACTTTATGCTCCTTTTTGTTTGAGCTCTGTGGTCAACTTTTAGCCGGTTCAATCAATGCGAAGCTCGCTGCTGGTGCTAGATTTCATTAGCACCTCCGCAAATTGTTTAGTTAGCGCAAATTTTAGTTGCTCCATTGTAGTTTCCTAGACCCACGACACACAAGAAAATATGGGTCCCCTGAGCTGCCAAATGGCTTTAAAGTGTCTGACTTTATTGGGAGTCATTTGTAAATGTAGCACCTCAAAGCCCTTACCCAAATCACATGCGAAACTTTATAATAAATGGTTTTGCAGAATTGGTAAAATCGATTAAGAACCTCACATGCTAGGTCAACGCATTCATTTATTACAAAATCACCAAGCGCGCCCAAAAACACAAGAGTACAAACAGCACCAAAAAAAAGAGGCGAAAACCCGTGGAAGAAGCAGCAACCTCCACTTTGGAGCAGACGAACGACCTTGCCTCCACTCCATGGCCTCAACATTGGCAGACTGTCCGAAAGTACGACAGCTTAGCGACAATCGACGGGGGAGCGGGGCAAGCAAGTTTGTATTAAGTTTTGATAAGGAAACTTGCGATGAGAGGAGCCCGCTTGGCGATGACGTGACTCACGGGGATCACGAAGCAGCGGGGGGATGGTGAAAATCTAAACTTAAATCCAACAAATTAGTTGATTTAATTGAAGCTTTAAAGTGAACATTTTCAAAACTAAATGGGAAAGCTATCCGACTAAATTATTTTGTATATAAATAGTAGGGCTAAAAAGTATTTGTATTGGAATTTAAAATATATTTTAAGGGATTGTCTTGATTTGTCGAAGATTTAAAGTTACAGTGTATATTTTGTCAATCAAATGGTTTACCCGGATTAATCTTTTATTTCAATAGTTTTCTTTTTAAGATGTATCAGTTGTAGTAGTGTGAGGTATATCTTTTTTCGACAGCCGATTGATGGTACTGATGTCACCCAATCTGTAGCCTTGTTTCTTAGCTAAAAAGTGAAAAAAAAAAATTTTTAATTAATTTATTAGCGTCAGCCGCAACATAAATACAATAACTATTGGTACAACTTGGCTTAATTAATAAAGTAGGTGAAGTTGAATTCAAAAACAGTTGGATCGAGATACATCTTCTCATAAGTCATACAAATAAACTTGCTCCTTGGAGACCAGAAAGTTCCTTTTGCAACATCTTCTTCTTATACCCAATCAAATTTTCTTTATTGCATAGTATTATACTTGGAAACTTTTATTTTTATTAATTTATATAAGAGTTATTACAGAAAAGTTAATTAAATTTTGAAGTCCTTCCTTACTTGTTATTACCAGCTATATGAATATTTACAGCACCTTGAAGGCCTGCCGAAACACTCATTCACAAGGTAATTTCATTAAATATATGCCTCAACTAAGTAAGCGCCTTTATTTGGGCCACATTTAAGGTGTCAGCCTGCCATCACTAAAGTGGCCAACAGGCAACTCGCAACAAAATCGTCGGCAGCAACAAGAAGAGCCTGACTCGGAGCGCATGCTGTGTCCCCCATAAGATTTGTGTTGGCCCTTTATAAATACATGGATAGGATGGCAACAAGACGACGACTTGGAATGAATCTGAGAGCGGAGGGCGGAGAAAAGTGAATGCGAATGTGAATGTGCTGGCAAAGAGACAATGTCGCAGGAGCATCAGCATCAGGAGCAGGAGCATTATCTGCTTTTTGGCTGCCCTCTGTCTTGCTGGCCTTTTTGGTGTTACTTTCGGCTTTTATGCTCCAAACCGGCTGTTCGGCAATTTGGTTTTTTTTTTTTTCGTATTTTTTGGCCGACACAATTGTCCGGTGCCTGCCGCTTGGGCGGCTTTAAATGAAAGCAAAAGTTGTTACGATTGGATGGCGTTTCCTTAAGCCGCTTCCGCTGTACTTAACCATCCTGCCCCTGCCCCTGCTCCTGCTCCCGACCCCCATCCATCCATTAGGGCACCAATCCATCTTCGCGAGCATTAAGCGGAGACAAGGGGCAGAAGCGAATTATTAAAAAAAGGGAACTCGCTGCAGAGCAACGAAGAGCAGCGAAGCGACTCCTTGACCAGCTCCTCACGCTCACCTGCTCCACATTAATTGACCCACATTCGGTGGCGGCCACTCGTCCAGTCCGGACTGGTCCCACTCCCCATCCCACTTCCATTCCCATCCAGTTCCGCTGAAGGTCGCTCAGGCGGAGCGCGCGTATCTCCGTTTTAGCCTTAGTTTGGGCATGTCTTTGGATATTCATTTAACGACCACTGCAGCATCTGCACCGAAAAAAAGGTTTTCTTAGATTCTAATAAAATATAATTTAATTAAAATCTTTGACTTAACTTTAAAATACAGAATATTGTTTTTGGCTCATAAAGACATTACGTTTTACAAACATGTATTCTCTTAACAACCTTAAGTGGAACATCCTATATTTTATGGCGTTCTAAAATAAATGTATTATTTTTTATTGGCCTACTGGATTTTTTTTTAAATAGACCATGGTTTCGTGGTCTAAAAAAATCATATTTTAAATAAATCTTTATTATTTCATTTTATTTAACCCTAAAATACCAAAAATTCTTTAAAATGTATACATTTACAAGCGATAAAGTGAAGACAAAACATAATTTTTTCATTGTGTTACTCTTAGCACTTCAATATATATTTTTTTTATGTCAAAGTAAGCTAATAATATGTTGTTAAATTTTTATAGCTCAAATGTTTTTAACTTGGATTTTTCATTATCAAACTGGTATTATAAATACAAGCAAAACGAGTTCTACAACTCGAAGTCTCCATGCCTTGAAATATAAGATGAATGGAAGTTTGACTGTAATTCAAAAGTACCTAACTTATATTATTGAATTAAAACAATCATGTCATGTTTTTCTCCGTGTGCATTTAGGACGGGTCAGCGATTGGCATTTGAATTTTTATGGCCAATCCGGTGCTCTACATTCACTCAGCTGATACATTTAGCGGATTCAATTAATTAATACACTGTCAACGCAAGCGTCGCAGACTGCAGACTCACTGGCCACTTTTATGGGCCGTGTTTATACAGTTTCATTTGTTTGTTAGTCACCTCGTCAAAGACTTAGCCGATTCTGCAGCAGATGTAACCCTATATCTAACAGAAAGCAGAAAGCGTTGGCGTTGGGCGTGGAAGGTCGGCCCTTGGGGGGTTTTTTTATGGACGGATGGATTGCCGCCAAACAAAGTCAACGACTTTCGAAAATCTGGCCGCAACGACCTTCAGTCTATAGAGACGAAGTGGGTCTGCTAATTGTTGGTAGTTGCAACTTTCATATCGATTCGCTTTGGAAATTACTGAGGCTCGTGGTGGGAATTTCGACAAGTTCGCACTTGCAGCTTCAATTTAAATCAACACACGGCTTTATTGAATAACTCAATTAATTGGTTTTCCATCTATTTTAATTTTGGGCAGACAGACTACATGTGTATATGTATGTATGCATTTCTGGTGTGGCAAATTTTTGTTGGGGCTAGCTGATGGATTTTTAATCAAAAAGTTGATTCAATTTGCATGTTTCAAGTCCGTTTCCCTTCGCTATCGCACCAACTTTGAATGGTTCACATCTTTTGACAATTCATTTGAATGCCTAAATGTGCCATAACATCGCACTACTAATTGATTTGATTCGTGGGCGATGCCATAAAAATCTCTGAACAAATTAAAGCTCTTTTATCTTAGATTTACGTTGAGTTTCCATTATGTCCCGCTTAAATCAAGGACCTTTGGGCCCAATCAGATGGACGTTTTATTTATTTGAACATATAAAAATGACAGCATTTTTATGAACACGCGTGTAGGTGTCAGCGTAAAAGAACGACAACAAGTAATATTGCCTTATTTATGACGTCTGTGCATCAGATGCAACTTTAATGCACTTTCACAGCAATGCTGAGCATAACGTCAGAAATATGGACTTTTTATGCATCCTGAAAAGTAAAATTAAATTTACATACGTACATATGTAAGTAAAAGGAAAACTTTGTGAACTTAAAGGACATGAAACCTATGAAATATTTTTGGGAAAAATAAGTTAATAGAGCACTTAAAATGTAAATAAGTTGAATTGTGTTTTTCAGTGTCATAATTACTTATGCTGTCTACTTTGCAAATACAACATATAATAAATTAATATTTGAATTATGTGCAACAGTAGATAACAGTATTCCCCATGACCCATTTAGCAAGCAAAATATACGAGCGGAACCAGTTGCCCGCAGACTGAAACCAGGTGCATTTTGTGTATGAGTTATGGACAGACTGCTTTCAAATTCTGATCGATTAGCATCTCCCCCCTCAGAGTTGGGGAAAATTAGCAATAATTTTCTACCGGTGGGTTAGTCATTTCACGCCTTGTGCACCCACCCACCCAATCCACATCCACATCCATATCCATATCTGTTAAATGCGGCCACTTATCTCGATCCGACGGCATTATGCCATGCTCTGTGGGGGGCACAGCGAATCCATTACAAATTTCGTAAAAGTAGCCGTGTTACACACGTATGTGCAACTTGGTCGTGTATAATTAATGAATTAACACAAACACTTAATTACTCAAGTGCCGGCAGCGAAGAGTGCCGGTCGATAAGTTTCTTGACCCGCGGGGAGTTGAGTTGACCCATCCAGTTCGGTTTCGTTTTCACTCAAAACTTTTAATGGAAATTGGTGTGGAAGCCACCTATAGCCGAGATAATTGGCGATGCAACCGTTGCTGGCTCTCGGCTACGAAATCCGAAATGAGCTGCCATATGTGATGGGATGTGATGTGTATGTGATGAGTTCCCCTGGCTCCAATCATCATCACCATCAGGTCTAATGGCTGCACATCACTTTCCTCACTTTCGTTGGAGATCAAATCGGATTTTCTGGGGTATAAAAGCGGCGGGTCGAGGTTACCGAGGCATCAAACACAGCTTAGCTCTTAGGGTTAAACCAGCAAGTAAACCATAAACCAAATCTCAACCTAAGCCAGGCGAAAATGTCGAAGATCGTAAGTCAAAGGTTTCGGCCTCCCCAAGGGATATACATATGTAATAACAACTCACACTTGATTGCAGAACGTCGTCGTACTTGTGGCCGTGTCCTGTGTGCTGCTTGGAGTTCAGGCTCGTCCGTCGGACTCTCTGGATGCCCATGCCGAGATCCGGAGCTTTACGAACGAGCTGAAGCAGCCGGAGGGCACCTACAACTACCAGTTCGAGACGTCCAACGGGATTGCCCAGCAGGAGCAGGGAGTGGGTGGCTACTACGCCAGCGGCTCATCCCAGTACTACTCACCCGAAGGCCAGCTCATCCAGCTGACCTACACGGCGGATGAGAACGGATTCCAGCCGATGGGCGAGCACCTGCCCACACCACACCCCATTCCGGAGGCCATCCTGAAGTCACTGGAGTACAACCGCAACCACCCGGAGGAAGAGGAGGAGGAGTACGGGCACCACCATGAGCACCATGACCATCATGACCAGCATGACCACCATAGTCATGGTCTGGAGCAGGGCAAGCAGTATCTGGCGCCACCGTCTCTCTACGACAGGAAGCTTTAAGTTAGCACCATCCATGGCATCCATAGCATCCATAGCATCCGCATCCATCTTGTCCAGCTGCCCGGGTGTGGGGGTCGTGTCGTGTCTGTTTGCCTAGTCAAAGCATCCAACATCCAGTGTTCAGTTTCCATCATCAAGCAGCAGAAAGCAGAAAGAACATCGGAGCAACTACATCTGGAGACACACCCACTCGCACCCCGTCAAAGCCCCACACACTGTATATATAGGCCCTCATACATTTACATCAACATGCTCCCGGGCTGCTCGGAGGACCTTCGTCCTCTGACCTGTCTCCTCTGTGTCCCGTGTCCCGTGTCCCTGTCCGTTGTCGGCTCGACTGACGTTGACATTTATTGCCAGAGATAATAATAATGTAATAAAAGAAAAATACAATTTAATATGGTTGTTTTATACTATGAATGCCTTTGCCCAGACAAGAGCATATGGCCATGCCTTAAGCCATCGCACAGGGAGAAAGAAAAACAACAACTCGAATAAAAAAAGTTGGACAAATCAATAGCAAAGAAAACAATTAAGTGCAAGTTATATTTTCAACACTTTAAAGGAATTGGGGTACTCCCCACGAAACTAATATTAAAGTGCTAGCTCACCAAAATAAAATCATTTATAAGGTGTTGCCCTCTTTAATAGTGATTAGTGATTTATTTGTTTTAATTTTACAATTTTACAATTTGCTATCTCATTTAAATTGAAACATTTGAAGGGTGTTCCCCTCTGAAAGGTAAAAGTGATTAATTTAGGTAGTGAGTTAAAATGTAACAATAAATATTTCAATATTTATCGCTTTAACACACTAGTTACTTATCAATTGCGGTACAACATTGCTATAATTTTATTGCAAATTAAACATTTATTAACATTTTTTTTTTTAAACATGATGACAATGCTGATACTATTTTCTCTCTGTGCAGAATCCATCGCATCGCCCACATGCACTATCGCAGCGTCTTCCCCCTTGAGGGATTTTCCTTCAAGTGTGTGGATCTGGTTTGACTATATCAATCCATGCTGGGGAAGTTCAATCAGAAATTAATAAATGCACGCTGGTCTTTGTTGCTGGGTGGTTGGATGTATTATGCAAATTTGATGGTGGCCCTTCGCTTCAAGTTTATTCGCGTTTCGGGCTCGAGAAATGTTGTAACTTCAAATATCATTGTTGAGTTGATTAAATTAACAACTTGTTGCTGTTGATGTTGTTGTTATTGTGCTGCTTATGTTTGTTGTTGATAATCACGATAGCGCATACCGTTGTTGGTGTTTGCCGGGGAGCAACATTCGATTTTGATTTTGATGCATGTAGGTTGTGTCATCAGCTCCACCCAAGTCGCTGCTTTTAGTGGGCTCGTTAATCTTGGCAGCAGGTGTGTGTTTTTTATGTAGAATTTAAGGGAATTTAACGACTGCTACATGGGTTAAATAACTTTTAAAATCACTTAAATTGGGTCCATCCGAATGTAATTAAATACAACCGTGTATTTTTATTATTTATTAAAGGAGAATTGTAAATTTATGAATATTAAACGTATGAATAAAGTATTGACCTTTAAGATATATTACTTTTTTAAAACAACAATAATTAAATTAAATTAAATTTCACTTGAATATAGGTAGTGTATCCAGTAATCGTTATTCTGCCATTATGGGAACTCCATGTTTTGCTTTAATGACTGAAAACGTGTGGTCAAAAGCAGTTTGATTGGGCGAAATATGGGTCGCTCTGCATGCTCGACTTGTTTGCATACTCGGAGTCTGCAGAGGCATTGTCTTTGACCATCGTATTGACTATAAATAGTCAATCGGGGGTCCAGAGTGACAGCATTAACCTCTCAGTCAACAAACCAGCAGCAGCATCATGTACAAGCTCGTAAGTGGATAATAGAGTCCGTTTCTGCTGCTAGAGTGATTTAATTGACTTCCTTGGACACACCCAAACAGCTCCTCGTAGCAGCCCTCTTTGGATTTTCCCTGGCGGCACCCTTGAACGATGATACCATCACCAAGTTCCTGGCGAACCAGGATACGGACGGCACCTACGCCTACGATGTGCAGCAGGCCAGTGGCATCTCGTTCCAGGAGGAGGGTCAGGCGGGTCACTATGCTCGTGGAGCCTATGGATACATCTCCCCCGAGGGCATTCCCGTCCAGGTGTCCTATGTGGCCGACGAGAACGGCTTCCACCCGCAGTCCGACCTCCTGCCCACTTCCCCACCGATCCCGGAGGCCATCCTGCGCTCCATCCGCTTCATCGAGGAGCACCCCACCCCCGAGGAACTGGCCGATCGTGCCGTTCGTGCCCAGCAGATCTAAAGCAGGAATCCACCTCTCTTAGTCCTAAGTTTACCAAAGTCGCCATCGCATCCATTCCACACGAGTAAAGCCATCCAGCATCGACTGGTGTTAATTGAACTGATTTGCGGGCTGTCTGATTTCCTTGGGGAAGAACCAATTACTGGGGCTAAAGAATGGATTTTACTTTGGCCCGAAATGGAGAGACAATGCCTCCTCGCACTCGGTACTGAATATTTAATGCGAACCCTGCGATGACTGTGCCAGTTTCATGACTTCTTGTTTTCTGAACAGTGGGTCCAGAGTTGGCCAAACTTAAATTTTTGATAGTTTATTTGAGTCTGGGGCCACAAAACAAGTTGTGAGTAACGAAAGAAACTTTCTGTCAAAAGACTACACAGATGAAGGTCAAGGTAAACGTGGGCGAATGTAAACAATATCTTTCGGGGGGTTTTTTGTATAAGGCAACATAGAAATTGTTAAGGCATTGAGGGTGCAAACTTTTTGTTTTCTGATTTTAAATGTGGCCAAGTAACACCGGATTTTTTTTTATACTTTAAATTTTGTTAACCATTTTGTTGAGTTGATGTTTTCCGGTTAATTTCGACTAAATTACTACTCACTGAACTAAACTACCAACGAGGAAAACAATTAAAATGCATTCGAGAACTAAAAAAAATTAAGACAAAGGTACAGATATTAATTAAAACTTAAGCCTGTCAATTAATGTAAAGGGTTTCAAATCATTGAAAAATATCACCTTTGGGATTCCATAAACATAACTTATACCTTAGTAGCATTAAACCAGAAAAAAAACAATTAAATTGGGTGCCGAAAACACTGTGCTTCCGCTGCTCATTAACATTTGACATGAGGCAAGTTAATTTCTGCTTTTGGCTGCGATTTTATGGGCGGAATTCAATGAGTGTCTGCTGGAAATGGAAATTCATTAAGACACTTACAGGCAGAGGAGCGGGAGCTGAGGAGCTGGAACAGGCTCACATACACAGAGCCACTTTCTGCGCCTTGGCTAACACGCACATCGCGCCATTGAAGCGTGAGGGCTTTCTCGGGAAGATCGGGGGCTGGGCTGGGGGAAACTCAGAGCCCGGGACTCCCATGTCAATTAGGCACGCTCAGTGGCGGATATGAGTAGTTAATTAAAAAGATTGGGACGCACGGAGAGTTAATATGCGATGTGCGAACTGCTATAAAATTCAAGCGGCTGAAGGACGAAAGGCGACGCAATAAAGCTTTTGTTTCCGCACGAATTTGGGCTCCAATTTGGGTTTTTAACAACGCTTATGCTAATGTCAACCCATTATATCTGTGGATCTGCGGTCACCACTTGAGGCACAGGTGCAGGTGCTCCTGCTGCTGCTGCTGCTGCTGACGACAACAACACAAAGCTGCTGTGTAATCAAAAACTTTTATTTATCATTTTGCTGAAAATCTAATTATAAATGCGTTTGAGGAAATGTGGCTTTTTTTCCGGTTCACCTCGCTCTGGGGTCCTCTGAATTGTTTGTGGCTCCTGCCAGTAGGATACAGGAGTCCTGCTGTTTATTCCCGGCGATTGTCGTCCATGTGCCAAGTCGTAAACGGGAGTCGTCTGCTCGGTTCTGATCTGGTGTTTTGCTGCACGGGCAATAAATTTTTAAATGAATGCGAGATTTGAGCTGAATCGTAAAATGTCAAACATGCATAAACAGTTTGTCAAGTTTAAATAATTGAAACGTGCGTGGTCTTTCCGCGTATCTTAACGTATTTAGAGGTTACAATTTTATGGAGTGGAAAATCTAAATAACTAATTTGTATGCCCTTGAACTTCCAATAGTCTGTGTTTTAATCAAAAATCAGAGGGGCTTCGATTAGGCCTTTGAGTGATGCGGGTGCAGATAAGCCGGTGCACTTCCCAGAGATAGAGCCCCTATATATAACAGCATTAAACAAATGGCCCAATAACCCTAAGCTCAGTAAGCGTGCAATTTACTTTTATGGTCAGTATAAACTATGCACCAAATTAGCTTCTCTGTTCGTCTTTTATTCGGCTATAACTCAACCAACTGTAGCGCATTTGGACCGATGTCTGGCCCAGTTTTCCCCACTTTTCCCCACCAAGGATAGGCAAACACAACTACCCTTTTGTGACCGTTTCAATGTAAATACGCTTGTGGGCTACAGGGATACCTTTTCTATTTGTCGGGATTCAGCTGAAGGCTGAAGGGTTCCCCGTCCCGTGCCCATATTAAAGCAGCCGAACAACGGCGGACGGAGCTGAATAAAAAAATTGTTTTGTTTGCAGCTCCCGGAACATGGTCACGGCATGTGTCACGTAGCAGCCAAAATATGCGAGCGAGTGCTTGAAAATGACACTCCTCTGCCCCTGCCCCCCACTCCGCACTCCGCACTCCATTTTCCCTGGAAAGGCGAGCATTTCAATTAGGCAAGAACTGAAACAAGAAAAATGACGGCAGGGGAGGGAGCAGTTAGCCCTTTTGTTATAGTCATATTTATAGGGATTCCCGGGAAATGAAATTTCCTTAAACATTCTTCAGCTGGCGGGGGTAAATCCAACTTTAATGCTTCACTTTTCAGTTTTCACTTTCCATTTGGTGTGCAATTTTTCTCTTGCAGAGGAGAAACGGAAAGAAAAACATTCACTGGCTGTATTAATAACAATAGTTCCGGCCATTTGCGATGGCCAGTTGATGATGGCGGAGGCGGGGAAGTGGACTGGGAAGCTTTGGCTTGTGCTTGGAAAATGAAAAATAATTTCCAACAATAATTGCCAAAGAAAACTTTCGGACAAAGTGCGGATGAGTGAAGTGCCGAATTTTCCCATTCTCTTGTCCTCCCGAAAAAGTGATGGGGACATACCAATACCAATGACAACAGCCACAGCAAAACAGACAAACGAAACCAATTTATTTCCAAGTAAAAATCAATAGTCAAGGAGGGGACACGGGGCCAACTAGCGTAAAAATCGTAAAAATCGTCAAATTCTGGAGAGGCGACCAAATTGTGTGTCCAAGTGTGTGGCCCATCAACATGTGTACGTGAAGATGCCACCACGAATCGTGAGTTTGCCGGACACTCTGCAGTCATTCGAGGGCCCCCATCGTCATCCCTCTGCCTTCATATGTACGTACGTACACGGTGCACTTATATCCGTATCGGGCGTCCGGCTTCCGGAATCCGTTTTCGTTAACAACTGCGCCCCAAGTAGCGCACAAGGATAGCGACAACACCAACAATGTCAGCGAGGACGACAAGGACAACAACGGTGCCGCTTAATAGTAAAATATGCATTTGACATGCGATGAAGTACAGTGAGTGCACAGAGAGAAAAATGTCACCAAGGGTTCGGGTTTTGCATTTAGGATTAGTAAACGACTTCACCCAAATATTTTGTTTAAAATCAAAGTTTGTACAACATAAAACTAACAATAAAATTGTGACATTTTTGTTATAATATATAAATATAAAATTATCTATAAATATCTTAGTATGAAAGCTACATTAAAATTATTTAAAAGATTATTTTTAAATTAAATATTTGTAAATTCATATCACCCACTAATAAACAGTATTTGTAATTTTTTTCAGTGTATTACAACCCCATTGAGTGCTTGCTTGCACGCCGTCATTTGTTTAAAATTCCAATTAATTGGGCTGCATTTGTTGGAGGCAGTGAAGCGAACACACGATAAGCTAGAAATGTGTTCCTCACTTTAGATGTTACATTTTGATTGCGGCCGCATATTTGAATTTAAAACGCAGCTGGAAAGTATGCCATGTTTTTAATTACAATATAATTACGTACACATTTTTGTTCGTAGAAATTTAATAATGCCTTCTCAGTGACACACATATGGATGGATGGAAGCACTAAATTTGATTTCAATAATTCAATATGAGACAAGGCAAAAGTAGTAATAAGGAAGCAGCAACAGTACGATATTCTGTTAACTAACAGCTGAGAGGACTTGGAGCCCTTAAACTGGCCAACATAGTCCTCGGGTTCCTCAGTTGACTGGTGTTCGTGAGAGGAGCAGGATTTTCCGAGCTCCCCGATTTTTTCCCCCACCCATCTAAAAGGACTCGATTCCGTACGTAAATATTTATGTTTGGGAAAACTCGCGTCCCGAGCTCGAAGTTCGCAAGTGTGAGCGGGTATAAAAAAAACTACAAGTGCGTTAAAAAGTTCACACACAAATTGCATTATTTCCGCGCTTCTGTATATTGGCGCGTTTTTCATGCTTTGCATATTTTTTTTTGATCGTTGTAACTGGAACAAAAGTGTAATGTATATGCAGGAAAAAAAGTTAAGGGCGATTGTTGTGGATGTGAATTTTGCATAAGGACATGAGGAGCAGCACCCAGGAGAACAAAAAACGGGAAGGGGCCGCTTTCAATCCGGACAGCAGAACACAGAAAAAAAATCCATTTTATGTTAGAGAATAAATTATCATCTTTTTATATACCTTTTTATTTTTCTATAATTTGATTTGATTTTAATTTGTCTGTTGTCTTATAAAAGTTTTCCGCATATTTCAACATTTCTTTTGGTGCATTGCATTTCGTTTATTTTAAAATTTTCTCTTAAACCCATTGACTGAGTTGCTGTGGGGATCAAGTAACTTGTGTTACCTGGTTCCAGGCCAAGTGGTTCTTAGCCACCTGAAAATTAGTCGAGAGCTCCCTGATTTACAGCGAATTTAAGTGTATTAAGGCATTAGGCCGACTCTGCCTCGGGCTCAGAACTTCTCCCTTCCATGTGGCCAAATGTAATTTTCTTAGCACTTTCGTTCACGCCCGACGACACATGTTGTGGTTCACACAGCAACTTACCCGCATTTACCGCACCCACACAGGGACGGCGCACCCACACAGACACCCCGAAAAACCGCAGACACCGATACGAATACGAGGCACCCCCCTCCGGCAGCATTTACATACTCGCCCAAAACATAAGCATAAGCGCAACTTAGCTTGCCAAAGTTTTTTGTTCAACTTCCCGTTGCCGCCAGCGAGCTTAGAATGGGAGTGGACATGGTCTTGACTAATTGATACCCTGACTGTTTGTGACATGAGTGTGGAAAAGTGTGTGGAAAATATAATTATGTGACTGCGGAAGTTTACCTAAGTATATCACTCATACGCAGTGTTGGACATATGTAGTAAGGTATTTCATTTGTTAGACAACCCTTTGTATGAAACCTTTCCTATTTGATAAAAAAAATTTTTTTTTAATATATAACTATTATAATCCATTGAATTGTCAAGTGTTTTTAAACCTTCTTGGTCTTAATTATTTGTTAGGACTTATTTTCAAAATGAAAAATATCATTATAAAACATAAACTTGTTTGTTTCAGTTAAAATATTGAAAAAATACTTTTTTTTTATATTTGAGCATTAAAAAAAATTTTAATCAATCTGTATGTATATTTTTCAATGTCACTCCAAAACACAAACTAGTTCTTTAAATTTTAAATGTTAACAAAAGATTTTTTAATGTTTGAGTAATGTACAAATTTTAAATCAATCTGTTCCTTTTTCCTCATTGGATTTTAAATGATTTAAATATATTGTGTCTTAAAATATAATTTGTAGCGGACTTTTAACCGTATTCAAAAATGTTGTCTTGGCTTGCAAACGACAAACAAAATTACCCGAAAAAATACCCTACTGACACTGGTTGGCATACTTAAATGCTTGTGGTCCGGACTTGGAACGAAGGCTGCCAGAAATAATGCTTATAGTACAATCTGTGTCCTCAAATCGTCTGGTTGACGACACGCTTAGCTTTCCCCGTGGGCTGTGTCACTCCGGCACTCTCGGATTGCCACGAATCAAATCGATAGCCGAGCTAATAGTTTTGGGCCCAGCGACATGTGTGAATTTGTGGCGGGGCTGCGCTGCGTTTCAACTCCTGGCTGCCAATCATTTCACGCTTGATTGCCGTCCAAGGACGGAGGAGGCTGCGACATGATCCGATGTTGTCCAGGGGATTTGGGCTGCCAAGTCAGACATTAAGTCGGTGGCAGAGCTCCAAAAGCTCCGGCTGAACACACGAACAGCCGGCAATTCATCTAAATCAGGTTCCAGCAACGTCGGCCAGCTGCGGTTGCGGCTTCAATTAATTAAAACAAATTGTATTTGCCCGTGGCCCTGAAACTCGGCCGGCTGATGGTAGATGGCCGACATCCCCCGTATACATACACACTCATTCTTTTTTCAATTAATTGTTATTTCATTAGCCTCCATTACTCGCTGAGCTGAGCCACCCACGCGGCCCATTAATGAAGTGGGCGCCCACCATTCACCTGCCTAGGAGTAAGAAGTGGCCTGATCCTGGGGAGGTGAGCGTTATAATTTTCACTTTTATTGGCTTTTAATGAATGCGAAATTGCCTGGGATTATGAATACACTTGCCCATTATCTGCTGCTGGGCCATTAATTAGATTACAAAACGTTTAACGGGCTTTGGTCGGGGATTATGAGTCTTTTCTTGTGGAGCCGTCCATATGGAGATGAGTTTTCTTAGTTTTTTATCGCTGGGATTGTTGTGAATAATTTATCAACAGGGAAAGGTAGTGTAAAGTTTTTTTCTAAGGGAAACAAGACTTAATTACTACAAAATTAACTGAACTAAGGAATTAAAGGGTGATCAAGAACCAATTCGTTTGACTTCGGTTAAATGGCACACCTCATTGTTGCCTGAAAATGAAAACACAGTTGACGGCTTCAGTTGCATTGCATTGAGCAAATGTGATTGGAATGGCATTGTCAACGCATCGGTGACTGGGTGTATGTAGGTTTTGTGCTGTTTCTGCTGCTGCCGCTTGACTTCCATTCAAAGCCAGTCTCATTGACTTGTCAAGTGATGCTATCAAGCCAGGCTTGTGGTCGTTACACTGAATTCGCTTGTTTGTTTGTCCGCTCGGATGCTGATTCACTTGTCTGCCACTCGCCAATTGAATGCCACTCTGTGGCACTGTGGCAATGCACTCCTGTCCCGTGTCTCGTGTCCCGTGTGTTTCTGCCTGTCTGACTGCCATTCTGCGTGAGTCCTTTCAACACTTTGCACTTCCCGGCAAACAATCACATTCATTGACTTGCATTGCGATGTGGTATGGTATGGTGCTTCCCCAGGAGAATGGTTTTCCCTTTCAACCGGAGCAACAACACTCGGCTGATTATTGCTTACTTATAGATACATAGATAGCAAAACTGATTCCTAGCCAAGTGTGCGGCAAAAGCAGCGATAAGTTTGCTCCCTGCGGAGCCAGTGAAGCGTGCCTTTATCCCGCGTATCCGTCAGATACTTTGGCTTTGACTTTCAGTCTGCGGTAATTACACCACACAGATTCTGATGGGAGCCACATTGCCAAATCTGAAATGTGTGGAAAGCAGAGATAATATTTGACCTGAGCTTTGAACTGTCAGCATGTGACGTTAAATAAACTCAATCAAATAAACTTACATAAACATTCAAATCATCTTTGAGCTCAGCAATGTGGCTATGGAAAAATAAATATTACTTTGCACAATGTTATTTCCATATTTTCATATTTATTTTCCATTTTTCCTTTGCTGATTGCATTGGAGAAAATGAATTTTATGTTTTGGTTAGATGTATGAAAAATAAATGCAATAAAAAGAAAGCTAAAAACTAAGAATGTATAACCAAAAATGCCTAATAAGTTGCTCCACCGCAGGCATTCCATATTCACTAAAGAATTTCATAACAAGTTAGGTTTTAAAGTGGGCATATGATGATGCTCATCCTCTCCAGTGGCTGTTAACTTTTAATTTCCTCACCTGAGCCCGGGCCAAGTCAACGTGCCCCACAGCGGGGGATTCCCCCACGCAGTCCCACGTGAACCATGAATCGTGAATCGTGAATCAGCGCCGCAAACCGCAAAAGGACACGCGGCAGACCGCAGACAACAAGGACAACAGCACAGTTAAGCCTACTTTGCAGGGTAATGGAGCGGTGTTAGTTGTGCTCCGTTGTGCGTCGGCGACATTAGCCATTCATTCAGCTTTCACCGCAGAGGCACTAACACTGGCACTGGCTTATTTTCATAATTGCCGCGGCTAAGTCGCGTTCTTAGCGGCAAAAAGCAAAAACAGCAAGAGCGCAATTGCCGCTAATCAGGAGGACCTCCCACGCCTCCCCATGGCCTCATGGCCCCGGCCCCCACTCAATAAATGACTTGATAAACACGCTGAAATGATTACAAAGTCAACAGCTTATTTGCCATGCCAGGGACATTTCAAATTCTCAACTCTTAACTCAACTGAATCAAAGTGCGTGGAGTAAGCACGATTTCTTAATTATGTGTACACACGAGTGCACAGAAAGAAATTAAGTACTTGGGCTAAATGGGATCTGGATCATCAATGAGAAGTGAACATCCCCGAAGTGTGAAGGGTTTCCTCATATATACACTATTAAAACTGCATCTCCACCTCCATCTACAACAGCAATCAGGATGCTAAAAGTCAAAGAATTGTTTTGTCCGGAATATAACTAAAGACATACATATATCGAAAAAATTATGAAATTCAGATCATTTACCATGTATGTATGATTTATTTTATTAAAATGCCTCACCAACGCACTCGAATAAATTAATTATTTAAAAGAATGCAATTAAAAATCTTTTCATACTGTGCAAATTTCTGTGGTATCGGAACATTTTTCGAACAAAATTTGATAGACAAACTACTAAATTTTATATTGACAACTGTCAAAAATTGTTTTGAGTGTCTTGTGGTGTTGACATTTAAGTTGGCTGAAGTTAAAGTATCCATTTAAGGAGGAGATGAGCTATACACTCGCTTGTTGCTGGCAAAAACTTTTCATTATATTTATGATAAAGCTTGACTTTTGTTTTGTTTGTTTAACTTCTTGTCAACCTACATAATCTCACTCTCTCTCTATGTTAAAATACGCTCTTATTCTGTTAGCGAGTGCGCAGGTCGCCGGAGTTGGCAATTGAATTTCACAGTAATTTCCTGGCCACGACTGGCATACGCTTCAGATAAACGCTTGTCGGCCTGCAAGTCGGACGTGTTTTAGCCACGAAAAGTAGAAAATAATCAAGTGAATCTACCCTTCGCTTTCGGAACTCGTTTGTTCATTCATAAAGCCGTGTCCTTTTACGCGAAACCCACAACAAACTCGCATCCTGGAGGACAACGACATCTGTCGAGTGTGTGTGTGTGTGTGCCAGCGTACTTGTGTGTTTTTGTGCCGACAGGAAATACTCCGACCAAGGTGATAGAGAAAGCACATAATAATTACAAAGGACAACCAATTTAGTTGATGTCCATTCAGGTGAGCCAGAATTTGTCGACGGGACATTGTTATCGCCCCGCCAGTATATACTGTGATTTCTTCTAATGCAATTTGGGGACTATTTCATTCGATTTGCTTTGCTTTTATTTGATTTTATTGTTATGGTCGTCGCTGCGTATTTGATTTGTAGCGCCGGACACCTGCGGGCAGGGCGTATACTTGATTTTTAAGACGCCCAACTGGCCCATAAAAGGCTTTCGGGAACTCGGGTTTCAGCCACCCATTACCCACTCAAAGCGGTCCGAAATATTTTATGGTCTGCCACTTAAGTGCATCGGTGTCATGGCTTTTGTCTTCCCTTTTTATAGTTGGTACTTGAATTTTAAACGGCTGTCATGTGTCTGGTGTTTTGCTAAGTAGAGGTAGCCGAGAAGTTACCCATAAATCTTTGCTGATTAAGTTGCTCCCTCTGCAGTTGAAAATTCCACATGCACAGCAGAAAATATTTATGCTCGAGCCAAACAAAAACAGCAGTCCCACATGCTTTGCATATTGCTTATCTAAATTGTTTTGCTGGTGCCCCCCAAAAAATTCAAGTATGTGGGGAAAAAAAGGCGGTGGGGCCATTAAACCGAAAAGCACACATTCTGAGCTAGGCAATTTTTCAATGTCACTTGAAGGCAGCTGAATTTTGACATTGGCCATTAATAAATTAGTGTGCAGCTCGTGCAGGAGCAGTATCACGGCCTGCTAATTGAGTGGTAAATGCGAAGATGCTTTGAAGTCGAAGTCCTGGGAAGCCCGAGTGGGGTGCTATCGCAGCTCAGGAATCAGCATCACCCGAATCCAAATTAAAAGAAATGCCCAAGCCATCAACAGCTGCGCCCACGCCCAGAAAAGTAATTTGAGGCGCTTTTCCCGTCCAACCCTTCTAACCCTTCTCCATTCTACATCCTTCCTTCACTTCCGTCGCAGCCTTTCGCAGCCTTTCACACATCTTTTAGCACTTTGGCCAAAACTTTGCAGCCGCTTCGGTTTGGCTCTGGGAATATGTAGGTATATAAAATAAATATATATGGGGAACTCGGGATATGTGTGCGAGTTTGTTTGTCTGCCTTGTTTTCCTACAAATCTTTTCAACAATTCAAAAATGTTTACTGGAACGAATTTATGGGATCCCTGTTGGTTGCTGACTGTGGCGGCTCACATCTGTCCCTGTTTTTTGTGTTCCTTGGCTTAAACCCTTTCAGACCGAATACTCATTACATTCTTGTTGATTCTGGATTGAATGGATTTATAAGAAAAAAAAACATCAGGAGGCGCATGTCAAATGCACAACATCAGAATTCAGAAATGTATTTTTTCAACCCAAGAAAAATGTTTATGTAGCCCAGCAAAAAGGCAAACGATTCTTGTAAAAAATTAAGGCATTTAAGAAAACCAAAAGAGTGATATCAGTAATTTAAGATATATAAACATGTTCTTCCTTGAAGGGTTCAAAAAATAAATGGTGAACGTTCTCATAAAAACGATAAAAAAAATCAAGAACGGAGGGAGTACTTTCACCAGCTTGCGAGTTGAGTAGATAAATCAACCTGCGCCATAATCCTGGAAATTTACCCATTGAAAATCGAGCCATCTATCATTCGGGAAATCTATTCAAACAGAGTACAACCAACCTGCCCAATCTCCACATTAAACAACTCCCTCTTGGCTGTCATGCGTTGCCGTTGTAATCATTTGATTTGGATACGGCTGCAAATTCCCGGAGAGCCTGTTATCACGTGGAGTTGGGGGCTATTGTTAGTAGCGAAAATAGCCGAAGATACCCTTTAAAATGCCAGATGTTTAAACCGGATGCGGCAGTAAAGCGAGTTGTGTATGTGTGTGTGTGTGTCTGTATCAACAGCAACAAATGCTTCGCATGTCAGGTTTCTTTTGTGTTTTTCCATTGTAACTCATTTTCGCTGCTCTATATAATTTTGCTGGGGTGTAAATTCACAAGTGCCCACAAGATGGAGCAGACGAGTTCCGGGAATCCGGATCCTTCAGTTCCAACTCGTCTTAGTTTGCTGCAGTTTGAGCCCTATGAAAAGCAGCGTTTCTCCAGACGCAGATATATGGTTTTGGTTTATCTACTCGTTTTGGTCTTACTACTGCTCGCTTTGGTCCAATGGGAAGTGGTGGCCTACTAGTAAGTTTGTTTTTATTTTGTATTATAATGAACCCATTCCCATTGGAGTTCTTCATACAGTAAAGCATTTACCAACTTCTTTTTGGGCAAGACCTGGCTAAGTGTCATCTGTATGCTGATTTCAGTGCCGCTCCTCGCAATTTTCCTGCTCATCAGAAAAGCTCGCTATTTTCCGATTTTAAGTTGGCTCCTGCTGTGTGTCATTGTAGGTAAATTTTTGGGCGATTAATTATTATTTATTATCTGTAGGTGCAGATTACAGATAGAGCTGCTGGTAATTGGAATTTGCACATTTGCTGCTCACTGTAAGGCAAAGCCTTTTTTTATTTACTTCGCCATGAGTGCAGTGCTGGTGGTGGCCTGTGTGCTGATTGGTTCCCTCATTCCCTACGACTTGACCGCTAATGTGGCTTCACTGTTTCTGGTCAGTAGCCAGGCATTCCTGGTCAGCATATTCCTGCTCATGACCTTCATGATGGTTGAATCAGACGATGGATTATTCCTTACCTTTGCCGCTCTTTTGTTATTGATTGTTTGCATGGTAAGGTTGTTTGTGTGACTGAGCTGAGTGCTTCCTTCAATCACCAGGTTACCTTCCCAGTTTACCATGTACCATGCCCAACTGATCCGAGGTTGGCGGTATGCGGAACTTTACACCACCGATGGGCTCTTTGCTGTGATCGTCCTCTTCTGTCACTTCTGCATTGTCCTGATGCTTGTCTGCTCCTTGGACTGGTGGATGCATT
Source organism: Drosophila oshimai (assembly GCA_018150695.1). Lineage (NCBI taxonomy): Eukaryota > Metazoa > Arthropoda > Insecta > Diptera > Drosophilidae > Drosophila > Drosophila oshimai. The sequence goes on along the minus strand of JAECWM010000005.1, from coordinate 68,353 downwards.
ATAGAGCAGACTATTCTGAAGATTGTAAAGACTGTGGGTGGCCTGAAACCTCGACCAACAGAGTCGTTTTAAGATTACCAAACAGTGACGATTTTGATGTAGATGTTATAAACCTTTAGTTTCTATTAAACTTCTTGAACTTGTAGATTTACAATTAGTAAGACTAACTAGATTTATTCGTGAATTTTATTTAATTTTAATTCAAACATAAACTTATTTAACTAAACTTAACTCAACTTTAGACAAGTGAAACTTTTTCAATGAAATACAAAATAAACAAAAAGATATCTCAGGTAGAAAAATAATTTTGTTTAGCGTTTCAAAAGTTAGTTAAACTTTAAATTTGCTTAAATAAAGTTGCCATCGAGAATTTTAAGCCGGTTAAGCCAGAGACTTTCACTTATTATGGCCAGGCTTATCCCTGTGTTGTTTTAATCAAACTGAGTCGGGAATTTTATCATCTCTGTGGCATCGTCCACAAAGGAAGACCAAGCGAGTAGTGGCCATCTGGCACAAAGGATTCCCCATCGAGGAATATAAATTATCGCATTATGCTTGCAGCTCAGCTTTTCCCCCGTCGCGCCATAATACCAATTAGTATAATTACCGGGGGAAAGAAAATAAAAACAGTTCTTTTGGTTGGTAAATACTTTATGAAAAGCGCAGTCCTGCTGCTCCTGTCTTGTCGCCTGCCATTGCAATAATTTTTATTAAATTGTTTTCATTTTTAAGGAGCTTACTAGACTGTTGGTTGGTAGGTTAAGTCGGCCAACTGTCATAGGAGATTTTTGGGTCAGGCTTTTTTTTGGGGTGACCACTCAGGACGTCAGGCGCCTGCTAAGCCGACTCGTCGACATTATAATAACATCCATCATTCTGGACCATATACAAATGACAACAACTGCCAAAGTAGCACAGAAATAAAAATATAAACAAAGCGGCCAAAAAAACAAAGCCAAAAAAAAACTCGGACTGCTTGCTGAGTAAACATGACATATTTTTGTTTACCCGAAACGTTTTCCTCGTCCTCCCTGTTAGAACAGCGGCTGATGGGCCTTTTAGGCCAGGAATGAATGGGCCCTTTGACCACCATTTAACCTGCCCTTTTGGCGCCTTCATACACTCCTTTTTATACGCGCACGAGTATGAGTGTTTATGCATCCAATAATAAGCAATTTCGTGCACATAATTGGCAGTGGCACGAGCTGAAGCGGCCAAAGTAAATAGCCATAATTAATGTATACAACATAAATGTGACCTGACCGAAATACGAAAAAAGCTCTCCAAGCGACAGAAAACAGGAAACTGTTTTCCTTTCGATGGTGCACAGTGGTTGTAGTTGTTAACTAAATAACAGCTTGCCTTAAATGTTGTAAAATACAAGTCCCTACCAATATTAAACAACAATACATTCAAAATTTAATCCCAAGAAATATACTTTTATTTTCTAAAACTCATGGTTCCTTTTGAGTAAAGTCTTTTCTTTGTGTGAAGCCAAACCATTTTTGTTCCTAAAATATCACTTCCAAATAAGTGTATTTTGTTGAATAAACAAACCCATTTCATTTCTGATTTGCACTAAAATTTAATATGATAACTTTGATTCCATATGGAAAAAATCTCCTTATATTTTTACCACTGTAATCCGCTCAACGATTTACATTGGAAAATGTGCAATAAAGAGGGCTTCTTCATTGATACGCAAAGCAGCGATATGGGCATCTATATTGTATAATGCAAACTGTATATTGAGTGCCGAATGTTTGAGCCGGCAATCGTTGATATCGTAAAGGATGAAAAGTGGGAAATTGGGAACGAAAATGCGGAGACCAAAAAAGTGGCAGCCGCAAAATTGGCAGAAAACAACAGGAAAATGTTTTTGCCGGCGTCGCGATGCTGGTTTGCTGATGTCTCTCCGGCTGATTGCGTTGACAAAATCGCATTGACGGCTGGCGACACAACGAAAAAAAACGTTAAAATATCACAATTTTTTTATAGAATATTTCAATGATAAAAACCAATTTAGTCATGTTTGTTTTCCAGTTGAATATTTCCACAATATTTTTCTAAAACAAACAATATTTGAATGACAAGAAAATATTTTTTTGGGAAATTTTTTTTCTTGTTCAAATGAAAACATTTCACAGAAACCGTGTTTAATAAACTTTAATTATTTTATTTTATTCTTGTGGTGATTTCGTTTTTTTTTAGTTAAATATTCCAACCATACGTGAACAAAACAAAAAGTTTTAAACCTTAAACCTTACACTTATTTCCTCGAAATAAAATTTAAGTTCTTCTTTGTCAAATATAAGATAAACGTTGTTATAAAATATCCATTTATTAACCGTTCTTGATGAAAGAAAAAATGATTATTATTTCTTATTGGCTTTTTTAATCCCCAAAAAACAAGCAATAAATGTTTTTCTCAGTGCAGTAGCTGGAGCAACGACACATCCTCCGGATATTCGCCGGCCTAGGGTGGAACATTGCAGGAAGTACTGGGGTGTATGTGTGTGTGTGTTTTTGTACTTGGACACCCATCAAGGGTCTGAAGGCATTCTCATTATTATAAAATGATGAGAGCCTGTTGGTGCGGGGCAAAATCCAAATTAGATTTGCACGTTGTGTCAACGAAGGTTTGCAGGCGTCGTTTAATTTTCATTTAATTTGGAAAAACACATTTTGGCGCGCGCCAAGCTCTAATCAGGCGCAAAGCCTTTTTATTCTGATTCTAATAGTAAAATTAAATAAATGCAAACTGCTGTGAAAATTTGAATTTGAATTTGGTGCTCGGGCACAAAAGATGTCTGTGAAATTTATGCGCTTCCCGCCGTGGCCATTGGACTCTCCAAGGGTAAGCCATTGTCATTTTCGAGCGACGTCGTTGACAGCTGCTCACTAAAAAAAAAACCCCTCTTCTAATAAAAATGTCCCACGAATCTGGCCCACCCCCTTGATGGCTGCCTTTTGTAGCCTGCATCGCCGTGACATTTTATTACAAGGGCTCATGAATTTTATTTTGCTGGCGAGCAACCGCTGCCGATTTTATGGGAATTCCGGGCCCCCGCGGCATCAAATTTTCGGCTCCTGGTCCGTGGACTGGTGAAGCGGTGGACTGGTGGACGGTAGAGCGAAACTATTCGCCCAAGACGATCGAAAAGAAATTGTGTGCACAATGCGCTGCCCACAAACAACTCTAATTAAAAAAGTTTTACGTTTAACCACTTCAGTTGGCTCAAACACACCCATGCCGGCATGTGTGTACATAGCACTGAGGAAAACTAAAAGAACGAAAAGTATTTTCTCTTAAATCAAATCATCAAAATTATGTGAATAAAAAAATCATGCCTAATTTTGCATTATTCAAAGTCGAAGTAAAATAATAAAAAAATAATAATAATAAAGCGAAAATAAGATTAGTAATGTTATCACATTATTCTTTTATTTGCTTATATTTTTTTTATATAACCAGAGAACTAAGTCTTAGGGGATTTCGAGTGAGGTGTTAATGTGCCAATAACAAGGACCTTGAACAAGTGTCCTTAAGTTTTCTTCTGTGCTGTTACCAATTTTGGTAACATTTTAATGTTAAACCAATAAGCTCAGTGTATCATGTTTGCTGGATGTGAGTGTGTGGCTAGACAATCAAAACTTTTGCCTCAACCGAGGAAACTTCAAAGCAAAGACAACAGGCGGCCCAGGCAAAAAGCAGAGGCGTAGAAGGCGGAAGTGGAAATGGAAGTGGAAGTGGAGGTGAAAGTCGAAGTGGAGGAAGCTAGGCCAGGCGGCAATAAAATTAATGAAGCGCCTCGGCTTTTAGCCGGCAGCCATGAGAGAGACATTAAAGCGGTTCGCCGGAACAGTTGTAGGTCATGTCATTGCCAATGTCTGTTTAAGTATGCTCACAAAGAACGGCGCTTTGCAGAAATTACGAGGACGACACGAAAGTTACCCCGCGGGACAACAACGGCCGCATTGTTTTTGTTGATGGCGGTGGCTAATCTCTGATGTACACTTAATTATGTGGCACACTTTTTGATTGCCGGGGGACTTGAGCAGGGTGTCCAGGCAGGAAAAGAGCAACCCTTTTCTGGTTGACTCTATGGAACCTTTTGGCCAAGTCATGTAAATTTCATTTGGCAAATGCTGTTAGCTCGGCAGTCGGAAAGTATGCTACACTTTTTGACATTTTCATTCGACTTGGCAATGCAAACAGACAGGAGGAGGGGGGAGCAGGAGGACAGTGGGAGCTACGGAAAATACATGAATGATAGAGGTACGTAGAGGACACGGAGAGGAGCTCACCTAATCCGGCTGGCAGCTGAAAAAGTTCCCAGCAAAGTTTCCAAATTCTTATCACAACTTGCAGTGCATTCCATCAATTTTGCACCACTTTCGCTCTCCCTTTTTTTGCCCCAATCCCATTCCACGAGTGCTGCAATAAAGCAATCAATTTTGAGCCCCCTTCCCGCACTTTTTCCACCCCGGATGAGCGACACCTTTGACACCGGCCAGTCCAACAAAAAAAAAAAAAGGAGGAAAAACATCGACGCGTTGCGAGTATTTCAACCGAGTTCGTAATTGTTTTTAAACGAAACTCTTTGTCCTTGTCCCTCAGCCCCCAATCAATCAAGCAATCAAGCAATGTTTATCTCCAGAGCTCGATATCGACAATAAGTAATGAACACGAATGGCGAGTTTGGGTTTGAGTCGCTTTTCTTATCGGATTGTCTGTGCCGCATATTGTCTACTCATTTGGACTATTTCTGTTTGCATTATGCGCTATTTGCACATTTGATTGAATAAATTTATATACACTTGTCATGCAATCGAAAGATTAGGACTCAGGCGAGGAAGAATTCGTTGTTCTAGGCAAACACTGTCTGGAATAACTACTGGGCATTCATTTCATTTAGAAAGTTGAAGCTAAAAGAACTTTATGGAAAAATAAGAGAATTTTTGAACTTTAAATAAATATGTACGCACCAAAACAACAAATTAAATACATAAAAAAACGTATAATTAATATACTACCTACTCATGAAATATAAATAATATAACTTATAAAACTTATTGTATAAAAATCAAAATATACTTCAATGTGTGCCCTTAACACTAAATAAAGGGCATTCAATTTGTAATTTATTTACAAATCTTAATGGGTTTTTGAAAATAAAGTCAAGTTATCCTTTTAGGTTCCAAATCGAAAACTGACAACTCTTGTAAATATCTAGAAAGCCTTCCAAAGAACAAACTATGTATAAACACATTGCGCATACGCACTGTGCGCCAGCTATCAGCCCCTAACAAATTAATGCGACATGGCAGCAATTAGTCCTGTGCTACTAAATGATTTAAAACTTGCGCCAAACTTTGTCTCCCCGCCACTCGTTCGTCAGCAACATTCAACATTCTGCAAAAACTTTTAATTATTACACACTTGCGACTTGTTGTTCAATTTGTTCGCGATGCTGCCAGATTATAAACTTTTGTCGAGTTCAATTATGTACGCCGAATCGCCAGCATTGTTTGCTCTAATTTGCTGCGTAAACTTTTAGCTTTGGACGGCCCATTTTGATGTGTAATTAGTGTCCGGAATAGCCTAAATTTTTCATAAAACTCAGAAAGACTCAGAGCTCCTGGTGCCAAACATCAAACTATTTATCTGCTACCATGTTCGAGCCAAAAATTAGCATCTGGCCGTTTTACCACAAGGAAACGGTGCAGGAGCGTCGCCAGTACATAATAAAGGTTTTCCTGGAGTTTGCTGCCTTCGTTTTGGTCGGATTGGGTGCACTGGATCCTGATGTTAACCTTGCTGCAGTATGTTCATGTTCTTGGTAAACATTTCGTCAAGTTGTTAATTTTAACATCTACTTGTTAGAGATTGGTTTTTTGGCATAGTAAGAGACCACTCATCAGCTTTGCTCCTCGCCTTTGTCGTGGGAGTTTTCCTGTTCCTGCTGTTTGCGCTCAGTAAGCCGCTCCGAAAAATGACCTGTGTCAACTGGGTAATGGTCGTGATTATTGTGAGTAAGCTAAGCAAAATTGGAAGTTATAAAAATATTATAAGAAGGGTAAATACTTTCATAATATTTGTAAAAAATAGTAAATGTTGTCCATAACATTTCATTGTTATCATTGTTATCTTAAATAATTTTTCACAAGTATTTTGACTGTCTTAACTTTTCCTGGAAATGATTGAAAGACCACATCTTACTCAGGTGGAATGCCTGGTGGTTTCTCTCGGTGTACTTATAATTTCGTCGGGAATGCTTTATATGCTAGCAGGATTCCTGATGGTCGCCCTGGTATTTGTGTTTGCAATTCTAATAGCTGCTATAATGCCGGTGAGTGGGCTTACGAAAGTGAAAGTGAAAAACCCGTGAAATTAAGAATTCCTTTACACCTACAGTGCGATCTTACAGAAGGTAACCTTTACCTATATCTCCTGGCTACCGGTGTTTACCTAATGAGCCTATATTCCCTGGTATTATATGTGGTTCTTGGTGTGACCTGGGGAGTTTATCTCTTTGCTGTCCTAATCGGCTGCGTCGTGGTACTCGTAAGGATTTCCCATACAGCTGCTGTCCCCCACATAACCACAAATCACTTGCAGTTCCTGATGTATCATGTGCAGTGCATAATGGGCGGAAGGATGGCCCCGACCAGTTTGTACGACGACAAGTTTGCCGCCTTGCTGCTGTTCCACGAATTCATTGGACTCTTTGTGCTAACCCTCTACTGGCGACCCATAATGCATCGCCTGCAGTTGAAACAATAAACGCGCAGTCGGCTCTATGCAATCCCTTTGTATTTCAAACAGTTCTCCAAACGGATTTCCCTCTGGGCCCCCAAGGATTCATTCCGCCGACATCCCCCAGGTCCCCGCATGTGCAGCCTCACATGATCCCGACACTCGATCCGTCCGTCTCCATTGCAATCGCTGGCATATCGCTGCACATAGCTCCGCACAATCCTCTCGGAGCAGCCGTTATCCACCACGCATCCTTCGTAGTCTGTTGGGTGGAAAAAAAAAGTGGGGAAATGGGTTAGACGATGGTCATTACACGCTTGTGGCAGTCTGCCAACATAGACTACACAGGAAAACAATTCATAATCAATCACGAACATCAAAAGGATAGCAATAAATCATTGCTCTTAAATAGGGAAAGATTATTCTGCAGTTTAACTGAAGAGTTGTATTTTATTTTGTATAGTATAGTATATAATTTGAGAATGAGAAGCAATCGTCTATTCAAAATTGAACACTTTATTTTGCAAAAGAATCTCATAAACTGGGTTGCAAAATGGGAAGAACGTACACTGGCTAAATTGCTTTTTAAATATTTGAAATTATACAAGTTATCTTTTTATGCTCTAGAGGTTTAAGCTTTGAATAAATTTAAATTCTCAGGAATTTGGCTTATATTTGATTGCTCAAGTATTCCCAAAGCAAGCTGATAAAAATCAAAAGCCACTCTTAGTTTATTAGAAATTTAAATCCTTCAGTGTATGCATTACCCTGAGCAAGTGAGTCATCCGGGTCAATTATCCCCAGTGTGTCCTGCCAGTAGACGTGGGAGATGCGATAAATGCCGCACGGTACTCCGCTCGACCCTTTGCTCCTGCAGATGGCCGGAATATTATCCGTGGCGGTGGTGGCCAGGCAGGAGAGGCACTCGGTGCTCAGCTGCGGTTGTGATGGCCGGAATGTTGTTATCGTCTGGGCAGCTGCAAAATGCATTCCAAAGACAAGCCCAATTAGCCCTTTAATCGAAACTATTTAGCACACAATACAGCTTACAGCATTGTTGGGCGGAGGGTTCCCCAATGTTAAATAACTTTGAGACCTCACGTTTTAACCAGACTCTTCTTAAGTTGAAAACTTTTAAGAAAACACCAACTACAAACTGGCTTTGTTATATTGAGAGTTTAGCAAAGCAACTTTAAATTGCAGTTTCTATAACTTTGTGCATGTGTTTACTAAGTTAAAATTGAGTTAATTTTGGGTTCATATGGTGTTCATATCTTGGTGTTCATACTCAATTTTCAAAGATGCACTCAAGGCTACCAATTTCTACAATATAATATAATTGAATTTAATTAATGTAGTTTATTTTACAAACTTTAAGCTCAACTTCTAAACGTAAGCTACAATAAAATGGCAACGAACAAGAATGCTTGCATTTGCTTTTACTTATTTGACGTGAAACTCATAAATGGGCAACGAAAAATCGAAAACGAAAATTTACAAACATAGATGCACTGCAGGGTATCCATTTGTATAATGTTTTTTTTATTGTTTACCTAAAAAAAATGTATAAATACAATTCATATAAATACTAAGTGAACAACAATTAAAATGCCAATCGTTGGTTTTAAAATATTCGACATTATTATAATAAATGACTAATAAAAAAACAAATGACAAGCATAAAAGAACAATTAAAACCTGAGCTCACACGTTTTGTAGTTGTACATAAATAAAAACAAGCATTGATTTCTTATCAATATTAATTCGGAACGCTGAGATCTGCTGGCAGTGGAAATTTTAATCAGTCAACTGCGGAAGAGAGACAGAGAGAGAGAAACACCCAAACAATGTAAACCGCTTATAAAATTATCTGATGGGAAAGAGCTTTCAGCGATTGCACAAGGGTTCTTGAGGCACTTACCCACTCCGGAAACGGTGACCAGAGGGAAGTCCTCCTCCAAGTCACCTCCCCTCTGCCGATATTCGAGTTCCTTGTTCAGGCGGCCCAGATGAGTCTTCTGTCTAAATTGCATGTAAATGGCGCCGATGATGAGCAGCAGTGCAAGGAAAATGGCACCCGCACTTAAAACATCCCGAGCACTGCAGGTCCTTCGATACCAGTGACGCTTGCGATTCCTACTGGACAGTGACTGGGCTTCAACGCACTCCCGATGCTCCGCTGCTTCCTCGCTGCTCTTGGCCAGCTCTGGCACACTGCTGCTGCTGCTGGAGGCCCGATCCATCAGCCAATAGCTTCTCCTGCGGCTGTCGGAACTTGACTAACCCCACTGAGCTGGAGGGCTCTATGTGCGCTACTGTGAGCTCCAGGTGCTGCCCGAGATAACCTCCACTCGATTATCGCTCAATGTTGTCGGCGTAATTGATGCTCGCTGTTTGCGGTTACTACCCTCTGTGTTTTTATTGCCCAAGCTAATCTGTTCCAGCTTTAGTTCTCCGCTTCTCAGACATTTCACCGATTTTTCTCTTATTCATTTTTTTTAGCTTTTCTCTAGCTCTCAGGCATCTGCCAATCGTTCACCTTAATTTAAATTCATAGGTTTTCATTCAGTGGGGTTAACTGAATTTAATTTAGTAATGTGTTTGTTTTTAAAACACATTTCTGGTAACCGCTGGCTAACCCTAACTAATATCAAACTAATTTAAAGCAAACAGTTTGCAGTGAGCATCATGGACATACAAACAACTTTACCGAATTTAATTAAATCTAGTGTTTATTTTTCAACTCCCTTATTTTGAATAAATTTCACAAACTTTGATAAAAAGAAGGCAAATATTTAAAGCGTTTAATAAATGTCTATATAATGTCCTATTTCCTAACATTTAATATCCTATACAAAGGTAAAATTAATTTATTCAATGTTCAAAACCTTTTAAATAATTTTCAAAATAAAGGACATAAATAAAAGGATGCACATAAATATACATATATAAAACAGGAAAACGGATAGTTATGGGAACTCTTCTGCAGAAATCATAAATAAAATTTCCAATATTTGATATCGCTTATTCCTTTTTTTACAAATTACATTTTTCTGTGTGCATCCCTTAGATTGGGTGTCGATTGCATTCCACTTTCATTTGCGACATGACAACTTATGGCAGGCGCCCATCGAAAGGGGCGATGGGTGGTGGTGGGTGCGAATGTTTGCCGAATAGGGGGGTTTTGGGTGGTTTGGCGGACAACCTTGCGCATTTGTATGCGCGAATTGTAAACAAATATGAGAAATTGTTGAGACACTTGCGGCGAAATTGGAACGAAAGTGGGGGCAGCCAACAGCAGCAGGCGTTAGTGAGATAAAGGATCCAGGGGCGGGGGTGTTTTCATTGGAAGGGGTGAACTGCAGACGTGCTCAGGACCGTCCAAAGTGCCGCTTGTCATACGCAAACTTACTTCTCCATACGTGCAATGCATTCAAAGCTGTCTCTGTTCATTTCGCATCTATTTTTATTCTTTTTAAAATATCATCGATCAAGTTTGTGGCAATCGATTTGTCGGGAAAGATTTATCTGTCTAAAGTAGACGAAGATTCAAAAGTTGTTTCATGTGGTGGGGTTAAGAGAAAAGTTATTGACACAATGCAGATGTGGTTTGTCTTTGAAATAATAGTGGGTTAAGGCTCACAATAAATTAATCACAAGCTGTCAAAGAAAGCAAAGATAAATTTTTGTGGGTAAAATACTAAAATGGAAAATTGTGTAGTCTATAAATAAGGAGAGAGACTTCAAACTACATTTAAACTACATTGAAAACACTTTTTGTTTGATGTTGCAAATAAAAAAATTGTTTAAATAAAGTTTGTGACAAAACAATAAATTAATAATTATTTATTAAAATATAGTTTTAAAATTAGCTGAGCTCCTAAAGAATCCCTCCCCTTTTAGGAGACGCCACTGAAGACCTCCTGCACAGGTGCTCGGCAAATAAGAGAACTGCTCCGTCACTTAGTTGATTATACTTTCTGTTTTTGTACAGCAGCCATTTCCACAATGCCTTGCAAATGTCGCCATTGTCTCAAGGCGTTTCCGCTGCCATTTCTGTATGTTTTTCCTCTTATGGAAAAGGCAAAAAACCAGCATTGTGTGTGTGTGTGTGGGTCCCACCACTAACACATGGCCAGATGAAAGGACGAGCTAACCGCAAGCCAAAATCAATTATGGAAAAATTACCAGTAGTTGGGCTAAATGGCCTTTAGTCGGCTGGGACTGGGATTGGGATTTGGTTAGGGGGCTGGCTGTCGCCTTGTATGTTATGTATGTATAATACTATGCGGTAAATTCTTTTCTTGCAAATTTTCCACTCGAATTCCTTTTGTGAGCTGGCATTTAAACCCTCGTCCGCCTTTTCCTTCTTTTTTCACCCACCCACCCGAAAAATAAAAGTGCACGAAAACGGGGAAAATGAGCTGAAATCTGAAAGCGAGTACGAGCACTTGGTGCACTCGATTATGGCGGACGACGAGCACCCGTTTGGCGGTAACGGTAACGGCTCTTTCCGGTCTGATTTCGCCCCCACCACCGTCCCCGGCTCCCGCCCACTTCCTCCTTCCGCCCATTCCCTCCCACTTTTGCATGCTATATGCATGAGTTGAGCCAATGTGGCCATTCCGGGTGATGTACACCATGGAGCACGTAGCACGCTAAAACAAAGTTAATTAGATTTGCGGCAAGATGCCCATTATGGGTTGAAAGTGGGCAGGCAATAGCCCTTTTAATGCTCTGCAAGTGCAGCTGGTTTTTCGAAATTTCCCATTCATTGGCTTTGATGAATTTGCGGTCTTGCCAATTAAACACGAAGCTCAGAAAATATTCGATACAAGCAAAATATGCTTAAATTTTTATTGTATTTTTTAAATAAACCGATTTTTTTAAATTGAAACCAAACAGTACGTTATTTGTAATTAATTAAAGTTCCAAAATAAATTACAAATTTCCCGATTCAAGTCATTTGGCTTATCAAATTTTAATTGATTAAAAAATATGTATTTTATATATTTTATGTTGCCTTTTCCTTGCTTAGCCTTTTACGACTTAATGTTTATGCTGAATCATATTTTCCCATACTAAGGCCGACTTGCATTGCTTTAGATTATATTCTGCATTTTTAATCCATTTTTTAATCCAACATTCTTTTTATTTTTGCATGGTTTATGAATTTTTAAACAAACTTATTTGTTTGATTCAAAAACGGTTTGGATTGTTTAAGTTTGTAATCCCTGTCTTAAAAACACACGATTAAAGTAGTTGAAATTCCTTGGCTCCCAACATTTTAGCCGACTGTGTTTTGAGCAACAAAGTGGTAGCAATGTAAAGCAAATTCGGTAACAATCAGATTATATGTACTTGCATTTAGCCAACAAGAAGACTTAACCCAACTGCAGATAATCTGGTTCCGGTTGACGGGTATGTGGCAGTCGAGGATTCTTTTTACGGCTGCATTTTCCTCTGGCTCTTTCTTTGGGTTTTTGTGTGGTTTATTCGTCTGGATGGGCCTGGGGCAATTACCTTGCTTAATGGCCTCCGAAATGTTTGCAGCCCCGCGCAGATTTCCGAGCTTCTCCACTAACTTTTTCACTAGCTCCTTTGAGCAGCTGGTAGCTGTAACTTTTTATATTTACGAGCTGAATGCATTTTTACGTCCTTACATCTTTTTGCAGTTTGGCTAATGCATTTCGCCCGGGATAAACTTATACCATTAAGGCAGCTGAAGCTTGAGCTACATATGCAAATGTCAGCTTGTTAACGACAAAGTTGAATGATTGAAAATGCAAATTGCAACCGCAACTGACTTGCTGCGGAGGCTGCATCTAAAACGAAAACAGCGCAAGTGCACCAACTGCATCACCACCACCACCACCACCACCACAAATTAAACCACCGTCGTTGACAACCGTTAAAGTGGCGGCAATGACACTGACAAAATGTATCGTTGCAAAAATTGGTTTTGTGCGCGCAGCAACAACAATAACTACGTCGATGTGGCACTAAACGATCCACCCACCGCCCACAACGCAACAGCTGCAGCATCGAACAGCCGCAACAACAGCGCCAGCAACAACAATAACAATTTCAGGAACAACAGCAGCAGCAGCAAAAGCAATCAGCAGTCTAATAGAGGTGCAACTGCCACCTATTCCAATCCCACCACCACCACCACAGATGAGGCTTCGCCGCCACAGGCCCATGTGGTCACCTTTCTGGATGATTCCGCAAGCGGCAGCAACGGAGCCGTGACCAGCAGCCGACTGGTCACCACCGCCGAGCTGCACCAGGCCCACATGCTGGAGCACCACTCGAATTTGGACGCCATCGAGCAGGCGGACGACTTCATCTACGGCCCCGGTGCCGGATTGTCGCTGTGCGACGATAGCCTGCCCTCGGCCAAAAACTGCTATCGACTTGTTATGCTCGGGTACGTATACGCCCTGTGGACACACGGAGGAAATGTATGGTGTTTTAGTTATTCTTTATAGCTTAAATGTATTTTGTTAAACTCAAGTCATGTTTTTTTAAGTTCTTAAGTAATTTTTAGACTTTTTTTAGGTGTATCGTTTGTGATATTTCTCCTTAATCTTCTAAATTGGTAAAAAATAAATAATGAACGTTGAGTTTTTTAGGAATTACATTTATACAACACGTTTTTAAGTTATTATCCTTTAATATTAATTTAAAACGATCTCGAAATTTTGCTCACTGTTCAAATTATTGATTGAATGACATCAAATCGAGTTCAGTTTCTCCTAATTTGTAGCTGAGATTTCCGAATCTGAGTATTAACCGACTGGACATGGACTTGTCTGGCGTCAAACTCAAGCCTTAACCCAGCCCCAATCTCCATTTCCAATTTCCATTCCCATGCAGCTCATCACGCGCCGGCAAGTCGTCGATTGTGGCACGTTTCCTGGGCAATCGGTTCGAGGAGGCCTACACGCCGACCATCGAGGAGTTCCATCGCAAATTGTATCGCATACGGAACGAGGTCTTTCAATTGGATATTTTGGATACTTCTGGCTATCATCCGTTTCCCGCAATGCGTCGTTTGTCATTTCTAACTGGTGAGTGTGACGTTTTGGCCATCAAATAGTTGCATGTATGTATGTGCGGCATTCCATGGATATGCGGCAATCGCTGGGAACGCACGTCCCATCACTTAAGTTGTCGACTGCCTTCATTGGGTGCCATTTAATGTCCTATAAATTATCATAAAAATCAGACTCAGCTGCTGGTAAACAAAGTTGGGTTCCATACCCTTTGAAGCCATGTCATGGCGTGGGAGCAGTTTTGGTAACTTTCCCTTGGCCAACAAGGGTGTCGTTAATATTTAAACGAGGAGAACTCCTCTGCGATAAGGTCAGAAAACCTTGAAACTACTTACATTTCCATAAATTAGTTGATAGTTAGGTGGCAAGAAATAATTGTGGCCCACTCCAACAATCAAAACTTATTTATGCAATCGTATAATAAAGACTTGTTAGCAGCCACTTCCGGCACTATAATTAAACTAATAGGCACAAACAAATTAAATAAATTTGTAAAATAGCCCATCAAATGACAAGCAATATCTCTTAAATTTTACTCACATTAAAAGCACTTAATTAAAGGTAATTATCAGCTTATCTTACATATTCCTCTGAATTTCATTTGGTCCTATAAAATATTCATTATTTATTGTTTAGTCACGCCCTTCCAAGAACTTCTTTTGACTCATAATAAATTAGTACTTATGAATTGCAAACAACAAGTAGGGTATTCATGTAAAGTGGCGTGCGGCTATTGATTTTTGCCCATTCCCAACATTTTGGTATCCGAATTACCCTAAACAACCCAGACCCACACACAATCTCTAACACATTAACATAGGGGAGATGAGCTTTGGATGTCAGGACCGCTTTATATAGTGTCTGGAAAATTGCGAGTGCGTAGGTCACAGATATGGGGCCATAAATAAGCAATAAATTTGCATTTGCTAAATCAAACGACGATTAATGTTTCCCTTTATGGCTTTCGGTTGCTTTTGCAGGGGATCTCTTTATCCTCGTTTTCAGCATGGATTCCCGTGAGTCCTTCGAGGAGGTGGTCCGCCTGCGGGAGAATATCCTGGAGACCAAGTGGGCTGCCCTCAATCCCGGCTCCGGCTTCAAGAAGAAGAGTCTTCCGAAGATACCCATGATTCTGGCGGGCAACAAATGTGATCGCGACTTCAAGTGAGTGCACTCTTATTAGAGTTTTTTTGGTGTCATAAAAAATCGTAGCCTATCTACTTTGATTAAATTTTTATTCGACACCTAATCCAATTTGTTTACTTTTTCAAATTGATTTATGTGATTATAGCAAGCTAAACCCAAATATATGCTTTATCCTCCAGAACTGTGCAGGTGGACGAGGTGATGGGCTACATCGCTGGTCAGGACAACTGCTGCACCTTTGTGGAGTGCTCGGCTCGTCAGAACTATAAGATCGATGACCTTTTCCACTCGCTGTTCACGGTCTCCAATCTGCCGCTGGAGATGACCCCGAACCACCATCGCCGTCTGGTGTCCGTTTTTGGGGCTCCCTCGCCACTTCCACCCCATGGATCCGTAGTGGGTGGCACCAAGAAGAATGCGCTGTCCATAAAAAGAAGGTTCAGCGATGCCTGCGGAGTGGTGACTCCGAATGCTCGACGTCCCAGCATCCGCACCGATCTTAATCTAATGAGGTCCAAGACGATGGCTCTGAACGAGGGTGAGGGAGTACGAAATCCCTCACGTTGGAACCGCTGCGCCCTGATGTAAAAAAAAACGAGGGCAGTGTGATAGTAGTAATGGGCAAATCCTTGGGGGATAACAATAGAATCCCAGCAAATGGAGCAGCAACTAATTATAAACGCAGCGTTTGGGTGATTTCAATATTATAGTGTAAATACTCGTTTAGTCAGGACGCGGCAAGTGTGTTGAAACTATTAATTAATTATGCATTTAACACTTTCTCGCAATCTATGGACAAAGGCAAAAACCGCATAATATGCAAATTTAAAATCTGAAGCGATGTTTGTGTTGCATACCGAACAGAAGCACCCTTTACCTCTCCTCTGCCTGCCCAATGTCCAATCTGATGCTCAGTTTTTCGTCTTAATTTAGCATTTAATTTCCCATTTTCTATGTTTTTGTGATTGTTGTAATAGCACACTTACTTGAAGCACACACAAAACCAAAAAAGCAGAGGACAATAATGTTAAACGTACTCGGAAATGCGGGACTCGTACTTGTTATTCAGATTTAGTTCTTAGACTTAACCAATTGAATTTACATGAATTTATATTGATTTAATTTATTGTTACCGTTGATTGTTGAAGATACCAGTTTGAATAATTGACCATTAGGAGGTCGTTCTGTTCGGCATATGTAACATACTCCCAACTCAACTGTCAACCCACAAAACCCTTTCGAAAGATTGCATATCAGCCAAAACTGGAACCGAAACACACCGAATCAAAACTTTTGAAGGAAATCTTGACCAACAAACATACAAACTAACTCTACTGTAACACTTGTACACCGATTAAAGCGAATCTAAGCCCAACTATGGTTAACTATATAAAAACATATGATACACACACTTCTAGCGTTAAACCGAATTTATCAGATCTGTTTTCGATTCGATTTCGGGTCCCACTGGGCTGGAATTTCCAATCGAGAACAGATTCGTGAGTTTAGCAAATTCGGGTTTCAATCCTAAACCTAAGCAACAGCAACAATTTTCGCGAGTTTAACATTTATCAAGTATTATCGATAATGGAATTACAGAACATATGCGTTTCATCGCGGCATGAAACCAAGACCAAATGATTATTCTAGCTATACTTACCAGTGGCATAACTGCTAACCCAAATATGTATTAAATTAAAGTTATTGAGATTTCAAGCATATTTTAGGCAATTATCGTTAAAGTAAACATAAAAAAGCAAAGTGCAAATATTTACAAATTTCGCGTTGGGCCAAAGTGCACGAATATAAACATAAATTTAAATAAGGAAAATAACCGAAAGATTTGGGCGATTCTCGCCGAAGATAAAATGATTTACTATTAACCATGGAAGCTAACTTTTTAATGCTTTGGATTTGCATTATTTATTTACATATTATATATATTGCAAACGATTGAATTACGATTAAATAAAATTTAAAACACAACTTAAACCAGGGGGAATGATTTTTTATTAAGGGAAAAAGCTTTGTTGTCCTTTACAACAGGCATCTCTCAAGCTTTGTGGCAAAAGGAAACTTGGATAAAGCTTTAAAATTTGGAAGGATAACAGTCCTCTTGTGCTGCGAGTTTTGGTTCACATGGAACCAGTGATTCCGAACTTGGTATTCAACAAAGTATAAGTTTATTATTAAAAAATTGTGACATATTTCATTTTTGCTTTAAAAATTTTATATAAATATAAATAATCTTTATAAAATAAATAAATGCTATTAAAAATCATTGTTTGTATTTCATTTTGAGTTTTTTTATTGTGCATTGCCAAAAATTTTAAAGACAATTTGTTTGTAATTTTGGATGAAAGTTTAAAGAATAAACTTTTAACAAATTTTAAAGACCCATTTTAAATTTTGTAATTTTAACTTTCTGGCTAAGCTAAGGTGCTGTAAAGCTTTGGGCTACAAATGAAAGCTTACAAAAGGTTCCTAGCTAGAAAGAGCTTTCACAAACTGTTTTTTGCCCAGTCTTGGCTTTTGACACAGTTAAAGGGAAAAACTTTTAAAGCTTTTAGGTCATATTTCAAAATGGTTTTTCCTTGAAGAGCTTTTCCTAGCGAAATGGAAATACGTTAATAATAAAAGCACAAGGAGTTTGTTAACTTTATAACCACAACGGATTTTGTTTATTAATAATTGTTGCCTGCAAAACACTTGACCACCCAAATGCGAAGGCAGCCCGTCACACCTGGCGTATACTTTGTGTATCCTCTACTATATTGCACAACAACAAATCAAAGCCCCACCTGTCAGATGACGATGACGACGACGATGAAACAATCTGCCACACGTTGGCCCAAATTACAAGACATTCGCTGGGATAAATTTATGTTTTGCAGACGCGACGGCCTGGTCCTAAATAATTGCCAGTTGCCGGCCTGGAAAAGTAACAGTAACAGGAGCACGTGCACGTGGCGATGACGCCGACACATTTACGCCCAATTGAACAATTTTCCGAGGGAGAGTTGGATAGGGGATTGGGAGAAGGGCGCAAGTGGAAATGGGAGATGGCCCATGCGGCTGGAGGGCATCCGCTCAAAAGTGCAGTCAATTTTAATTGCTTGTCCGATCGCAGACAGGGGCTATTAATAGGCTTATGGCCTGGCCTGCATGGTGATATACCGATTTGCGAAAGCCTCCTCCGCCGTGTGGCTTTCGCTTATGCAAGTGGATTGTTATTGCCCCCAATAATCGCTGCGGTTAGAACAGACCCCGAACATTGCAATGCAATGCAATGCAACCTCCCTTGATACCTAATACAATTTGCATATGAAATTTTCGTCTGCCAATTACAATTCGGCCCCAAAATAGATTAGTTGCCCAAAAACCAAATCATAATTTTAATTATGTATTCAACTGGCTATCCGACTCGACTGCTAATTAAAAGTTAAGCACTTTAGCGCTTCGATGTGATTGTTTTGTTTCCCTCTATCCTGGATGGTTTAATTAGCAGAAGATGGGTAAACGCTGTCATGGTCATTGCACCTGGTAAATGGTAAATGGTAAATGCAGGTGGTAAATGCCGATTGCCGAGCTGGTAAATATTTTCATAGCAGCAAAATGGAAAACTTATGGCACGTTTCGTAGCCAGACTTTGCTTTGCGATGTTTAACTATCAGGCGGCCCAGGAAAAAAGGAAATGGAGAGCGGAAAAACTTTCTGTGTAAACAGGAGCCGTGTTGACGATGCCGTCTTTAAGTCAACTAAACCTGTTCGCTAGCACCAAGAAACGCCACTGAAGAAAATTGCTTAAATGTCTTGAAAATGTAGAGCTTGAAAATTAAAAAACTAGTTAAGTTAAATCAAATATCATCATTAAATTTATTTTATTTATTATTTATATTTATTTTAATAAGGTCTGTAAGTCAACCTTAAATAAAGTTAACATCTGGTTTCAATACAAAATATTTTTTAAAAGTCATATTTATGAGGTAAGATTTTTTTTTGCTTTAAATAAATAAATATTAGTTAAGCTACAGACTTCGTTTGGGCATTTTGTATATGATTTCTAAGAAATATTGCTATATTTAAAAATGACTTGTGTATTTTGTGATTTATCTTTTTGTAAAGAAATTTAAGAAAAATATTATTTAGTTAATGAGAGTTCAGTATTTTTAAAGTGTTTTGATCCCCATTTCAGGGACAAATTCCTAGCCTTAGAAACTTTTGGGCTCTGTGCACTTGTTGGTGGTGCCGCTATCGCTCGCGTATTTGCTTATTGTGTTTGTAAACATTGCTAACAACTTGAGTAATGCCGGCGACAATGCCAGCATTGCCACTTGCCACTCAGCCACGCCCACGCCGACTCCTAATAGAGATGAGGTGGATGGGGGGATGATGAGGTGAGCACCGCCGCTGCCTTGCAAGTTGTAAGTGCCCAAGTTTTTCAATTAAAAGTTGCTACCTTTTGTGTGTTACTGCGGCGGCATAACATAAATACGCATGTGTGTACTACACGCACACACTCACTCAGTCGCTGCAAATGCGTGTGCTTATTTATTTCCTGACTTTTTGCCTAATCACGATGCCGCTGATATATCAATAAACCACAGGGCAGAACGAAGGAGGATCGGATCGGACAGCCTGCATTATAAATCAGCAGGAGCAGCAACCAGAAGGCAAACTCCTGCCAAGCAAACAAACAAACAAACAAGCAAACAGTGAACGACAGGTGTTGAAGTCGAGGGCATTATAAATTCATACGAAAAAATACCGAAACGTCAAACAAATTGCAAGTTTTCAGTTGCATTTCCGCAAAACGTAACTGAAATAATACGTTGCCGGCAACGCAGCAAAGTATGCAACAAAAGCTGCAGCGGTAGTTTTCCAAGGGTTTTTGCTTGGTTGTGTAGCTCCACTACTACCACCTCCTCCGTGGTTATCGGATAGCGGGGCACACGGACAAATTGGAAGGTAGGCCATGTAGCAGCCTGGGACAACGTCTTCGACTTGCCCCAGCCCCCGCTCACCTTTGCTCCCACCCCTTTCCCCTCACAACCCTATTCCCTTTCGCGCTTTTCCTGCTCGCATGACAAGTTGAAATGTTGACGGCTCACTGACATTGTCTGCCAGTGTATACGTGCCCCGTTCTTTGGGTGCACCGCAAAAAACTATGACCTCAAATCAATCCTGAGTCACACAAACGATCATTTACAGCACACATACACGCCTGCAGCAAAGAGAGAGAAGCAGAGCACGCACACTTAGAAACGCTACTCTCTTTGTGCCCAGGTCTGCTTTGCCTCATTCAAGTCAATCTTGAGGAAGTTTTTGATATATTATAATAATGATAAATTGATCCCAATAACAATTTTTGTTTCCGGTGTACATGTTTGTGAGCTGCATGCATGTATGAATGATATTGTGGCTCGACATGGCTGCGCTGCAAGAATCTCATACAAAGTTATGCAAATTCCGATTCCGTTGTCGCTGTCGCCGCTGTGTTGACGTTGCGAGGGCTCTGGGATGTGGGCGTGGCATCGGTTTCTGCGGTTTTGGCATGCATAATTGTTGGTTTTTAGTTACACGTGAGTCGGCCTCCGACTCTTAACCCTTCTCCCCAGAGGCATATTCATAGGTACATGTTATTTGGTTGCGGTAATTGTCTTTCTTGGGTACTCCACGCATTCAAAGCGATTAAAAATAAAATCAAAGCTTTAGAAAAACAAAATATAAATATTCCCTCTTCTATAACCAATTAATTGGACTATTAAACACTAAATTAAAACACACAAAAATAAACATAAATGAATGATTGTGGTCGACATCCCAACCTTTTTCTGATGGAAAACACAAGAGCTCATTGAATAAACTTTACTGGACCATCTGCTCTGATTAGAACCCATTCATAACTGTGCGTAATTCGAAATTCCCAATGGCTATGATAGATTGTAAATCACATGCGTTCAGAACAATAATCATTTCTCAGACATTTTGTTATTTTCGTGTCCCTCACCTTGGACCACCCCCTAAAGACCCCCCACCCAACTCTATCCATCTATCTAGAAGACCTACAACTGGGGGCTATCATAAAAAAACAATTCTCTGCGTAGCGTCCGCAAAATAATGGACGTTAGGCCGCGCGTCTTGATAAGCTAAATGATAAATTGTTTTTACTCGTGACATATGTACGCCCTTGTGAGTGTGAGTGTGAGTGGGTGTGTGTGCACAACTTGTTACGGATGCTGCATGCGTATGTGTGAGGGAAAGTTGTTTTGTGTTTTCTCTGCTTTCAATAAAAAAAAAACCCAGAAAAAACGGGGCCAAAGAAAAACGAAGAAGCTGGGAAACAAGCTCGGAAAACTTGTAAATGCGCCTGGGCACAAAAGTGGAATCTAATAAGCTCACGGCTAAATGTGTTATGATGAATGACATTGTCAGCCGCACACGGAATTTAAACTTTTTTAGCCCTGGGACCTCGAGCAAGGCTTATAATTGAAAAAACACAAAATACTTGGCCTCGTCCTGCGCTGGAGTTTGTTGCGCAGAGATTGGATGGGATTTGATTTGATTTGGCTTCGCAGCTTATTAACTAATACAGAACAGAATCGCATTCATTCATTAAATTAAAATTTCATCCCGCTCATCTGGTTTGATTGCTTTGTGCCTAAGTGGCGGTCGCTCCTCTGGAAAATCCCTCTCCATATTCCCCATAATATTGTGGCTTTCCCGCAACAATCGGAGCGCTGGCAGTCCCAATCCCAAACCGAATCGCAACTGTTGCCACTCGGCGGCTTCTTGGCTGCTTGTTTGTTTATTTGCCTGACAGCAGCCATTTCCCCCAGCCCAAGTATCTGTATCTGTATCTGCCGGAGTATCTGAGTATCAAATCCGCATCCGGAAACTATGTTGGCCTGCCATTGAAATTCATAAAGCATCAATGGCCCCTCCGAGATTCGAGGTCGTGTGGCTCTTTTTGTTTGAAATCATTTGCTTTAATTCAAGTGAAAAATTATTTAAATTGGTTATCAAACGTGCGGCTCAGACAAGCATCAATGTGGCTGTGGATGCAGATACAGATACAGAGATACAGGTACACGTGCCATAGACATTCGTTGGGGAAAATGGCGAAATATTCTTTGTTTTTCCCATACACAAAAGGTATTTGTTGCTGTGGGTGGAAATGAAAATTGATTCCAACTTAAATGAAAAATATTGATCAAAGTAATTTCTTCGCACTCGCCCACGTAGATGAATTGTAAAAAATGTTATTTAGTGAAAAATGTATGAGCCGCATAAAATATTTTCAATGCAGATAGACAGCCATTGCGCCTGGGTCCATGGGGGATTTATTGAAATGCCAAATGTGCTCAGCTCACTCTGATATTTCACTGCGTGTTTATGGGTATTAATATTTTAGGGCCGAAAAACACAAAAACCATTTCTCTTGATTGCCTTATGGACAGCAAAATTTTAACTATTACCTTTAATAAAATCATAAAAATTTTGGCTTTGTTTTTACCCAGCTTTAAACCACATTTCCAAATAAAGAGACCTTGGTTGCATTTGATAGTTTAGTTTTTATTATTTCGTATTATTCAATTATATTATGCTATTATGTATTTCTGTTATACTCTCTCTCTTTTCATCATATTTTAGGCTTAGGACTAGAGGGTTCTGTTCTGCACTTCAGTTTTGATTCACTAAATATATTTTACTTTAATCGTACAATATAATGTCACCTTGCGGCTGGCTACCGCGCCATCCGCTTTGTGTTCTGCGTTTGTGGTTTATTGTTTTAAATTAATACCTTAACTGTCATTACAATTACGTTTAATTACATTACAAATTTTTGTAGTTGGAAATGCATTTGGTTAAATGCAAAAAGAAATTATTATGTAACTAACTATGCTCGGTAATTATAATTAGAATTTAGTTAAGTATATTCGTTATCGAATGACAATAAATTACGAATTTATCATCCACCTCTGTGCATGTATGTGTGTGTGTTGTGGGGTTATGCTATAATTTCATTATCGTTACTCATCGGATGCATATAAAAACTGCTATTCGAATTTGGATTTCGATTACGAGTATTGTGGGTTTCGCGGGATACACTGTAGAAAATCTCTGGCCTACGATAGGAGTAGAAATGGGTGGTAAACATATAAATCCTATGTATATATAGAATGGGCAGCAAGGGCTGCTGCATGCGATAGTTAAAAACGGTTTCGTATCGTTTCACTTCGGATTTCTTATAATGTACACACACCTAGAAGTCTTTTGACAAAAATACACATTTATACACGCATATACAGGGTCCTGTGAAGAGCTCCTCGCTTCTCGATTAGTGATTCTTGATTCTCGGGTGCATTGCCATACGAGCTAAGTAGGATACTAATTTGGCCAGTATTGCGTAGGCGGAGGCGACTGGGTTATCCGCTGCTGTGTCGGGGAGTGAGCTTACGTAATTACAAAAATTACATTAGTTCGGTTACGGCTATCGGTAAGTTACAAATTACAGATTACAAACTACGAATACGTTTCTCCTGCTTGTACAAAAATTGTTTGTTGCTGTTGCCTTGTCCTGAACATAAAGTACAACTCATATATATCCACGATATATACTATTTGTGTTCATGATATACGTGTAGAAATATATTAGACATTACCTACGAGTAGTGTGTATGCGTACGGGTAATATAAGTATGTATTTATATGCAACTTCCATCTGTCGTCTGAGTATTCTCTTTTTGGTTTCTGTTTGGAATTCGCTGATTATATGCATGGCCATGATTTACGTTTACATTCAATGTATGTACGTGTGTGTGTGCTGTGATTTGTTTTGTTTTATGCATGAGAATGGCTTGGTGTGACTCCCGATTTCGTCCTTCCCTCCTTCCATCCGGTTCCGCTTACAGCAGTAAATTTTCTAAATGCGCTGCGTACTCCTCGGCCGTGCTGAACTCCAGACTTTCGCTCTCGTCGTGACTGTGACTGCGACTATTGCGGTAACTGTGAACGTGCACGCAGAGAAAATGTAGCATTATTAATTTAATTTTTGTATTTTTGTTCATAGAAAAAAAAGAAACTAAGATTAATCAAGTGAAAAAGAACCAATATTTGCTGCTTGTACTGAACCAACTACAAAAAATATTTAGTTTCCAAAATATTTCTAACCAAAAGTTTATTTTAAAATAGAAATCAAATCAAAAATTACTCTTTAAAAACGTTAACTAAAAATAAAACTACCTGAATTTTAATTTACATATTTATGGTTATGCTTTTTAAATGTATTTTTCGATCTCTCAGGCTAAGAAATTAATGGTAGAAATATTTAACTTAATTTGGAAACTATTTAAAATCTAACTTTAAATTAAAACCAAAGTCCAGAAAAGAATTCATCAAATTTTGATCATAACTTTAAACGTATTTTCCTATTTTTTAAAATAAAAAAAATATAAAAGAGTAGTCGACCAATTCCTTATTAATTTTCTTGCTCTGTATAAGTGTTTGTTACCATGTGGGTAATGAGCAAAGTTGGCAGGCCATAAAACGTTAATGCCAAATCAATAGGACACGTGTAAGTACCTGCTGCCGCCGAGGTCCCGCTTCTTCCTTTTGCGATCCTGCGACAGTGCCTCCACGCAGAGGACGATCAGCTTGCCGTCGCAGGACTGTCTCTTCTGCTCGAGGAGCTTGTGGCCCTCGAGATTGCTGGCATAGCCACTCTTGTCGTGGGCACTCGAGTGCCAGGCATCGCAATATGTGTCCATGGAGCGCTCACCATTGGGCAGTGAGCCGTGCCAGACCATCTTCATGGGCCTGGAAAAAGGGTTGAAATATAACTAGATTAACTATATGAATTTAAGATTAATTAATATCCATCTTACCACAACGGATCCGTCATCACATTCTTGCCACTGAAGCTGTAGATTCTCGGCGCCTGGGAGAAGAAGCCACCCTGGCCATTGAAGATGCCCTTCCAGGAGTTGAAGAGCACATCACCCCGCGTATTCACCACGGGCAGATCCCGGTCAGCCGGACGGACAATCGAGTCCAGATTCTGTACCCTGCAGGCGAGAGTTTAACATTCAAGTACAAGTACAAGTTATGGCCAGCATACGAGCGGCAATTACACGCGAACAAACAAACTGCCATCAAAAAAAATAAAGCAAAAAATGTCTGAAGGGCAGGTGCTTTGTTCGCTCATTTATTTATGTTTTTCCCCCCAAACCCAAACTCGGAAAACACTGGGTAAATA
The DNA here is from genome assembly GCA_018150695.1 of Drosophila oshimai. Lineage (NCBI taxonomy): Eukaryota > Metazoa > Arthropoda > Insecta > Diptera > Drosophilidae > Drosophila > Drosophila oshimai. Next base: position 43,131 of record JAECWM010000005.1, on the reverse strand, counting down.
AATTGCACGAAATTGTTTTCACAAGCTTTTGTTTTCATACTTTGAGCGCGCTTTTTTTTCGCTTTTGCTTTCGTTTTCGCCTCGCTTCAAATATCAAGATTATGCGGCAACTAATGAGTTCCCAAAGTGTCGGCTCAGCCGGGAAATGTGGAGCATCGGAGCGGCAAATACTCTGGTCTGGATTTGGGAAATCTTAATAGCTTTCGCTTTCACCAAGACAAAAACTAAACAGGAAAACAGGCCTAATACGCGTGAAAAATCTAAAGGAAGATAAGACACACTCGTCGAGTGCCAAGTACCCAGTACTCACCTGGAGGAGAGGAATGCCTTGAAGGTGCCCAGGAGGCCTGCCCGTCGTCCTTGCCGATAGCAGGCAAAGTCCGCCCCCCGGATCCCCTGCAAATCGCCAACGGAGGGCTCGTTCAGCGCGGCCACGCGAAGCTATTCCGGATCCAGGAAAATATGGCATGAAATTAATGCGGAATTTATGTCAAGCATTTTAAGATCTAATTAATACAGAATTTAATAGCCAGAAATTGTTTGTTTAACAAAGGTCGCCGGTCGGCAATGCCTGGGGGATTTCTTTCTGGGAAAAAATGATAGGTGGGCGTAATGGATAGTAAAATACTTCAAATAATTGTTGGGGCTCTAAGGGAAGAATAACAAAAAATGTTAAAAACCTCCTTCGGGGCAAAAGAAACACTCATAAAATGCTGGGACGTGGGCAGGAGCTCAAAGGTCGGATCTAGCTTAATTGAAGGACAAGGACGAGGAGGGAAACTCACCATTCGCGGATACCACTGGAAATGTGATTTTAATTTGATATTATTTTCATTCCGTTAATTTCGTTTGAAGACGCAGCCATAAGATGTGGGACAAAAATATATGTAATTTAATAAATCTAAATGGCAAGTCTGAGTATTCTAACACCGAAACACACAAAAAGGAGTTCTCAACATTCTTGGCTTTCGTGTGGGATGCGAATTGTTGAGAACAGAGCTTCAAGGATTACCCAAAGCAAAGGACAAAATTCAATTAAGAAGCGTCTAGTTTAAAAAAGCAAATCACACACAGAAATGGAACAATACATATAACTCATTTAAAAAGGAATAAACAAAGTTTCCATCGATTTAATGAAAACACAAAAACCTTCAATCGACAGACACAAAAGCTGAAAATCAAACTACACCAATTGTTCCGCTTACAACTGAACTTAAACTGCAATTTTCGCTAATTAGAAATATTTGTATTGGACAGCAAACAAAATCAAATTATTTATTCAACGAGTATGTGCAAGAATCGTGTTCAATTTTAAAATCTCCCGTTTGGTTTTTGTTATTTTTAAGTCGACACTACGATATTATGGATTTAATTACCGTTTCGTATTCGGGCGCGGTTGTAAACTGCATTTGACGACAATTAATTATAAATAAGTTTAGTAGGTATATCGTTAGCATTTGCTTCACTGAGTATTAATTATGAAATTAGGAACAAGAAGTCTGTATATTGTAGTATATTTTTGTTTCATTCTTGGATGGTTGACACATGTACGTATATGTTAAGTAAAAGAGCTGATTATTTTCGTTGAGTAACTTCATATTTAAATAAATCCTTTTTTTTTAAAACACAAGCGTCCATAACTTCAATAATTGAAAAGTAATGAAATATTTGATCATAAATAATGCACAAGAGTTGCTTGTTTTTATATTTGCTTAATTGAATTATAATTCACCATCGATAAATTGCCAGCTCTAGTACAGTGAGCATAGTTTTTGTTAGACACTCTCGGCGGGAAATGACATACAGTTGGGGAAAATAACAGTCAGAGCTTCGTCTTGGTTGATAAATAATTCATTTTGAACTCATCAAAGTCGAGTACAATTAATACACACAAAGGGAATCGCAGCTAGGACTTCTGATTTCCATTCGAAGGGCTCTCGTGTAATTTTCCCCTGCATCTGCATCAATGTCATTATCCCACCGATGATAAAGACGAGATGTGGAAAAGTGGAAAACACAATGCAAAGAAAATAATAATGACAATTTCCCATCACTCACCGTTGGTGTGTTGAGCAGGGGCGGTGGACTGTTGAGCAGGTTCTTCGATTGCAGGTCGAATCGCATCGATGGAGCCACCGTGGTGGGCGGAGCGGGCGTGGCTATCGGCACCAGTGTTCCCAGCTGCGAATCACGAATCACGGATCGAGGGACGAAAACAAAGATAGAATTAAATGTGAAATCGTAATTAAATGGCGGGAATGGCGGGAGACAAACACAAACAAGCGTTTGACGAATTTGTAATTAATAAAACAAGAGCTCTGCGCAAATATGTATACTCGGCAGACCCTTTCAAGTAGTTCAAGTTAATATTTCAGCAGGAACAGAAGGCAAACAGCCGAGCACTCGAGCCATTATGCGATGAAATCAGCGTTGTATTGAAACTTTTGCTCAAATATTTGCATTACGTGTAGGAAAATATGTAGCAACTGTCCCCAACCCCCCCCGTTCTAAGTTACAATCCCACTTTCTACCCAGTAGTAGCAGCACTGTATTAGGGTCAAATTTTCGACAGCCATAATGCGCGACGTCGTCTGACAAAAGTTTTAATTACTATTTTGAACTTTAAGTAGTCGACTCGTGTACTGAAATCTAATTAGGCTGGCGCCTCGGCTACCATCTCGGTATCTCGGCAGACAGCTGTGTATTTGGCCCAGACGAGTGCGAAATGCAAATGGGAACCCAGCTGCACAGAGAAGAAAGTTATGTAACGTTTAAGGAATATTTAATTGTATTTATTTCCCCATCAAAAAGTAATATTATTTTAACACTGAACTCAGGGTACAATCATAAGACTTGTATAATAATTTTGTAATAAAACCCTTAAGTGTTACTATTATTTTTTATTCCGTACTCAAACAATTTTTCAACAAAATGCTTACTAAATGACGAATCCTTAAGATTGAATTGATAATAAATCGTACCTATACATTTTTAGTTATTTTTAAGATTTGAGTAAAACGTTTTTTTTTTTGTGTGGCCAAACTGCAACATACAGAGGATTAAAAAAATAAAAACAATTTTTTTCTGTACACCCAACTTTCTGATTCCCCAACCTTCGGAGCCAACAAAGGGTCCTTTTGCTTTGCTTCGATTTTACCATATTACTCGGAGCAACCCGAGAGTTCATGGTTTTGGTCCGGGTTTTTGTTGTCAAAAGTATTTAAATGGTGCCGTCAAAGGCAAAAGAGATTTCGTTTTCATTCCGGGCTGCCTTATGCACATGCCAGTTGCCTGTTGCCTGTTCCCGGGATCCAAAGGCCAGGATCCAGGAACCAGAAGCCAGGAGGCTGAAGCTAGAGGCCTGTGCCACGCCCACCAGGCACACAACCCATGCTGTGTTGGCTTTTGTGCCCTGCAACAACGGAAGCGGAAATCGAATCTCGAGCAGTTTTTTGCAGCTCCCCAATTCTGAGAATATTGTACACTTTGGCACAATTGAGGCACTAGTTTTCCGCCTCCCCTGCCCTGCCCTCCTGATGCCTTTCATTTTCCACTTTTGGATGATTTCAATAACGCAACAAGCAGTCGAAATTGTGGCCACTTTAATGTTTAACAAGCTATTGAGAAATCGACCAATTTTGCGTGTAATTTCACCAGCTTCAAACGGCTCCACAAATGCTGACCCGAGCAAATTGCCAGGGAGGAAGTCGGCTAATAGGTAATAAAAGGTTCCCTCTGGCCCCAAAAAGTTCACCTTGGTCGCTGGGTGAGATTAATTGGCATGTGGCGACGGAAAATTTCCGAGTTTTCGGCAAGTGTCCAGGGGACGACAATAAAACCTTCGATTTCCGTTTAATATTATTTTTAATCTGCCGAAGGATGGAATTTATGGCCCCAAGGAGGGTCCTGCTAAGGCTCCTGCTCCTGTCCACTTATCCACACCCACCCATATCAACCGATGCATGTTTTATATTTCATCAGTATATGTTTTGGAGCCTCTGACTGACTGGTTGACTCAAATTGCCTGCCACATGCCACATGTCTCTGGATATTTCTTGTATCCGTTAACCGGGGGACAAGTGAAAAGCCAAGCGCAAGTCAATATAATTGAATAACGCAAAAACACACATATACACACACATATGGATGATGGGTTGGCCTGGAAATCCAATGGCAATCAGTCTGTACGTCTGCAGCATTTAATGTGCAAATAAAAAACCGAGTCGATACAAGGGCAATGCCAAACAAACCTTACTTTATGGCAGCCAAGAAAAATAAATAAATAAATAAGTAAGGCGAGCAGAAGACAAACACAGGCCTCTGTTTTCCTTTTTTCTTCTACTTTTGCATGCATTTGTCTCTTCTTTTTGTGTAAGGGGCTTATGGCCATAATGGAGCGACAGCGGGATCTATAAAATAATAACCAGCCGCCAGCGGACTCAGCGGCTGTCATATTTGGCATTTTAAAAGTGCTACCCAAAGGTCCCTGTGTTTGCTTAGGAGCCAGAAATCAAATCCAATGAAAACCAAAACCAAAACCAAAACGGAGGATTTGTCCCCCAACTCACCGCAATATACTGCCAGCCCTTGTTGACGCGAACCAGCAGAGCCTCCTCCTCGGTGATATAGGCCAACGTGCCCGGCGGATTCAGGGCCGACTTCTGCGGGATACATACATATAACCGAAAAGAGTTTAAAAATACATGGCTATGGCCAAATTTAACCAATTGACACCCACTTTTGTCATTTCATCGATGTTCTGGAAAGTGACTGCGCCGGGCACAATCTTCATGTTCATGTTCGATTGGGAGGCCGAGAAGTAGGGCTCCTCGCCCTCAACGGGCCCCAGGGCCTCTTCATGTTTGTGGGAATGTCCCGTCTGGCGTGGCGGCTCTGAAAGGATAATTCATGCATTATGACACATAATTTAGTATCCTGCATTTACTTAAATTTTGTTATTTTTTTCAAAAGATAAATCACAACAGTGAATAAATATATATTTATCTATGTGTTTTTGAAGTTGTTATCTTTGAAAAATCGTAGAACAAAGAGTTTATAAAAGAGCTTTAATGAAAATTTTAAATTTTATTAAGTTATTTTAATATTTAAAATTTAACAATCTTTAAAGTAACCCAAAAATCATGCAAATTTAAAGTTTACATTTAGCCTTATAAAGCCTTTGTTCATGAAAGCCTCTTATATGTTTTGACTTTTTGTAAGGAAAATTATAAATAAAAGCAAAAACAATTTATAGAATTTGTTTATGCTCAAGCTCTTTGTTTCTTCCTAAATTAATTTCCATACACGCAAAACTGTGTTTCAATATTTCACATGCACGTTCTCCTACTTTCTAAAACGACAAAAAGAGTCAAAAGCTAGCCAAAAATGTAGCAAATACTCTTTAGAGGTTACTGGTAACTAAAATATGTAATATCTGTGTGGGGCCATGAGTCGTGGTTATTTTTTTTGGCGGAGGAGAAGGCATGACGGTGTGAAAATACGCGCATAAAGAAAATGTTTACACGTTGTACTCTATCAACGGCAAATGAGTTAATGATGATGTGCAAATATGGGTAACTCGCAGCCCATTAAAGGTGCTAGTTCATGAATGAGTGTGAGGGGACGGCATTCCGGGGTAAATGGACTGGGAAAGGTGTGTGTTGGGAACTGGGGCAATTAGCTGGCTGAAAGGGAAGTCATGCAACATTCACAAAAGGCTACTACTACGGATAATATGGTGGATGGAGTTGAGATTGTAGATTGTAGTTAGTAGTTCGATTACCGGCTGTGCCATCGGGCCGATCCCGAAGGTCTTGCAGCTCTCGCAGGGCTTTGAGTTCGTCTAAGGATGAGCGCGCTCCTTGGTGACGAGACGAGTACGATACAAATGACATGGATTGATATCGGTTGGATAAGTTAGGTTTTAACAAGGATAATGCTAACGATAGTATGTACAGATATTGGCCACTAGCTAACTAAGCTCACATTTGACATATTTACATATTATTTGTTAACAGGAATCTGTGGATTGTCTCACCTGGTCGGCCGTAGTAGGAGGCGTCGCCAAAGAAGGTGCCTCTGGAATCCATTCCGGGCTCTCCTTTGGGTCCGGAAATGGACAGACCCGGTAGTCCAGGTGGTCCCGGAGGTCCTGGAGGTCCTGGCATTGGAATGTACTGCACACCGCTGCTGTCGCCATCGCCGCCTCCAGTGGAAGGCATTCCTGGAGGTCCGGGCAAGCCATCGCGCCCATCCTGACCTCGGTCTCCCTTGTCACCCTTGCCCTGGAAACAAGTTTACCAGTCAGCCAGTCGGTTCAGTATCGAACCCCCGGTGATCCATCACCATTTTGTCGGCAGACAAGGCGTATACTTGACATCGACTTTTATCGACTTTTATCGACTTACCCCTTCGCGTCCGCCGGAATCGCCCTTGGGGCCTTTGGGCCCCATCTCACCCTTTGGTCCTGTCATTCCAGGGCGACCCTGTGAATCAATTAGGGCTCATGAAAATCAGGAAAAACATGAAAGGCTTAGGAAAACAGCTTGATCTTTGATTCTATCAGTCCTAGTCAAAATATATAAGTATTGACCCATTAAATTTGTTATACTTGAAAGCTTTTAAAGAACGTTTAATTATTCAAATGATGAGCTTTAGATTGCCTAAATGTCAGGAGCACGTAGCTAAGTTTACACATGGCCACCAAAAATCACATTCGCCTGGCAGTAAGTGGGAAAGTTGGAGGCAAATTATAAGATCATTGGCTGCAAAAGTCAACAGAATCGTGAGGAGAGCCAAAGTTCCTCCAAAATGCAGTTGCAGTGGTAGTGGTAGTGCTAGTAGGGAATCGGACCATCTAGGCAACTTGAACTATGGCCAAAAATGGGCAAACTTTTGCCGTTCCGGAGTGCAACAATTCTCTAGTATGGCCACGTTTTTGTGTCTCTCCGCTCTCCGCTCGTTCCGTTCCGGCAATTGAGCCAAAGTTCCGTGTCCTGGCAGCTCATGTAAATACGTTGCTGGGTTTTGATTTCGGGCGGTAAGCGATGCCAGTTGGCACAGAATGCCATGGAATGCCATAGAAGTTCATGGAATAGCGCAGCACACGCGCCGGCCTCTCAATTCACTGACTCCGTTCCAAAAAGGAAACTTTTCCATTGCTTAGCTGTTGTTATTGCGGAATAATGGCGGAAATTCTGGGTAAACTGCAATTGGAATCGTGCGATGCGCTGACTGCCGCGTCCTGAATAACCGTGATGAAAATGCACTTAAAATACTTTTCGTTTGAGTTTATTCCGCCGCACTCGTCCTTTTTTTTCGCCACTCGTCCTGTCTCTCAACCTCTTTCAGTGTCCTGATTGTCTAGATCGCGAATGCGGCCAGAAAATGTCTGTTTGTCTGTGAACTTTTTTGAGCAGCAGAAACAATGGAGCCCAAATCATGGGCGCAGAAAGGGGAAAAGGAATCCCCAATTCTATTATTAAATTTAAGAAGGTTAAGGTCTACAGTTACTTAGGAGCCTTGCTAAATCTGCAATATTTTTGAAAGCTAATAATGGCTTACAGGACAAAACTTCGAATAAATTTAAAAAATACCTAATTTAAATTAAAATTGAAGCCGAAGACCTATTTTTGAATTGTATTTGGGAAATAAGTTGTCATACTTCTACTACTTCTAACAAAGATTTGATAACAAAATGTGCATACTTTCTTTCATTATAATTTCAGTTAAATTGTAACGAAATAAGCTATTAAAGCAATCATGTTCGCATCCTTTATTAGAAACCCTATATCAGAAACCCTATATCTGAAACCCCTTTTTTACCGCAATAAAACAATATTTTGTTCTCTTCGACAAGCCCAACAACTGTGGGAACCCACAAAATGAATTTGGCTACGCTCCTGGGCAGAATGGGTGAAAGCATGTGAAAGTTGGTCAATCTCATGAATATGCATGCAAAAGTTGCGAGTGGCTGGGACTCCTACTCCGCATTTTCCCCCTCACTTACCGAGTGTCCAATATCGCCCATGGCACCGGGTTTTCCGGGCGGTCCAATTGGTCCGGTGGTTCCAGTTCCTCCTCGCCGGCCCCGCATGCCCTTCTCGCCCTTTTCGCCCTTGGTCCCGTTCACGTTCCCGATCCCAATTCCATTCCCGTTAGCGGAGAGGCCCTCGAGTCCGCCGGGCTGGCCGGACTGTCCTGGCAATCCAGGCAGTCCAGGGGTTCCCGGTTCGCCGGGCTCACCCTTTGCGCCGCTGGGCCCGTGCGCACCTTTGTGACCCTGTTTTGGAGAAGATGTTAGGAAGTTGTGAGGTGGGTAGAAAGAGGCAAGCAAGTGTGTGAAATGATTTACGGTCTTGAATATACGGCTGCTATATGTGCCCAGGGGGAAAGGAATGGAAGGAGAATGGGAAAGGGAAAGGGAAAGGGACTCGGCAGCTCTCGCCTAATTTGGCCGTAAAACTCAATTTCAAACGTTTTGTCGACGACAGAAAAAATTCAATTCAAACTCATTTTGAAATCAAATCAATTCCGAAATCCCGCACACACACAGAGAAATTTATGCAATGCCTGGTGACAAGACCGAAAACACAAAACCATATTCCTTTCGGGTCCTTTGCCTTTGTGGAAATTTGCTTCATTCCCTCGTCTCAGTCCCAGTCTCAGTCTCAGCTCAATTCATCCCCAGCGTCGTCTTCTTCCACATCATCAGCGCCTTAAATGGCTCGCCATAAATTCGCACGCTTGATGTTGGAAAATGGGAGGCTGGCTGGCTGGCTGCCGGGATGATCCTTGGGTTTTCGGGTGCTTGCTCCGTTGCTCCATATCGCCAACTTAATACCAACTAATGAATAATTAATAAGGCAACACACACACACATGACTGCTCCGGAGGCTGTCTTTCAAGATCCTGGTGTGCGTCTGTTTTTTAGGCTTAATGAAACGTACCTAATTGTGCGTGTATTCATACGTTTAAAATGCTAATTTCCATATTAGTTTTCCCTGAAATTGTAATGCAATAATGGGGGCTGCCGTCTCCCTGACAAATTGGGCGTGAATTTGCCATAAAATTCGAATCGATTTTTTCATAATGTGTGTGTGTGTGCTCGCTTCGTGGGTGCTCCGGGTGTTTGCATAATTTCTTTTTATTTTACGCACGATTAATTCCGGGTGTGGCCACCGGGGGGAAACTACTTAAAAGCGACCTTGTTACGCCAGATTCCTTAGCCTTCGCCACATGCTGTATAAATATAAATATTACTTATGTATATGAAAGGTCGTGGTTGTGGTCGTGGCCGTGTCTTTATGGGCCCAATTTGGATGGTGTTCCGAAGGGTAATCTGCGACACCGGAAGACATCCACGTGAGAGGAGCACCCGTCCGAATCATTTCCTCAAACCGAAAGCCAGGCGAAAACCGACAAACAAACAAGCACATTATGCGAGGAGCCCTGCTCCCAGATTTAAGTTTTGAGGTTGCACATAAAAGAAATACGTATGGGGGAAGTGGGATCCTGGAGGGAATCAGGATTCGGGAGTCCAAGTTCCGAGTTTCGAGGGTGCAAAGCCACCCCAACTAAGCTGCTAAATGGCAAACAGGGTAATGGCTGGGAAGTAAGCGTCGCCTAAGCAGGATGAGCTCCCCAAATGGCCAAAACTTATTATGAAAGTAATGCCAAACGAGAAGTGAAAAGAAACGAAACGAGACGAAATAGTTTATGCTCACTCCGGTCGGAAGGACATCCCTCATCCTATGATCATCATATCCACTGAAAATCAAATGAGCTATAAATGCACACAAATTGGCCCCCCGACCAGACCAGGAAAAATCAGGAGACATCGGCTTCGGCTTCGTCTCAAGTGACGCATTTCGGGCCAACTGCTGATAGAAATTTATGTCCCAAATTGTGTATTTCCTGCACAAATGACTGCGATGCCATAAATATGAAAGTGGATGGGGGGGAGTCTCCCCCAAGATGAAGGAGCTCAGCTGGAGCTGTGCGCCCAGAAAGAATTATTACTATCTATCAAATTGGGTACAATTTAGCTTGAACTCAAAGAAGCTATTTAGGAGGTGGGGCGATTATCCTTTTCCGGGGTTAATAGCTTTGTATTTATTTACCAGATATTTTTGTTTTTGGAGAGCAGCAAAATTTGAGGAATTTAAGCTTTTGACATTTATTATGTGGGTGCGTAGCAAGACATTCTTGTTTATTACTTTTAAATTTTTATACAGAACAATATTAAAATTTATATTTATATTGACTTTCTAACATGTATTATAAGGCTTTTTTTAATTTATTTTTTGAAAAGGAAGTTTGAATATTTATTATTAAAATAAATGTTAACAGAAATATGGATATTCCCTTTCTATGGACTTAATTACCTTTGATAGTTTAAGTATTTATTTTAGTTAATTATAAATGGAATTTCAACAAAAAATATATTTTATCATTTAAGTATGTTACACACAGTCGCTAAAATGTTTAATTTATTTGGAGTTTTATACCCATGACCTTAAAACATCCTCTTTTCATATCATAAAGCTTTGCAAACCCTAATTCCGTTTGCTCCCAAAACACGATAATCGCCCTGGCCAAAAGCAAATTTTCGTCGCAGCCTATTTGCTCATTTGGCCGAGAGCAGCAAGCTCCTTGGCCCGATTGCCCTTTTAAGAAGCCTCAAAATCAATTGAGTAGTCAATAGGGCAGAAGTTATTATATATTTGAAACAACAATCGTGTGGGCCGGAAAAACACTTTATAATGCATACACCCACGCACACACGACTAGGAACGATGGGAAGGGAAGGAAAAGGAGGTTGAGGAAAACCCTGGCCATTTATTAGACATGCCCTCTGACTTACCGGATCGCCGCGCTCTCCTTTCACTCCGGCATCACCTTTCTCGCCGGACACACCTTTGGCTCCCGGCTGCGTCGTGCCCCGGAATGTGCCCATCGAGTTGACCATTAGGGATTCCTGTGTGGGTATGTGTATAGGCATAGTAATTTGTTAAATATTTGCTTGTTGTACAATTTATTTTCGATACATGTATTTGAGGCCCCCCAATTTTCTGTGTTTTTTCAGATCTTTTTTCCACAGCAGGCGGCCCTTTTTGACGAGGGACACATGCAGCTCCAAAAACACACGATACACAATACACAATACACGATACACGGAGGTGTATCGGCTGCGGAAATTTGATTAATGATCTTTTCGGGGGGCGGATTGCCACTCAGATTTCGGGGCGGGGCTAATGATGCCAAGTGGTTCTAGTCCATTAAAGGCTGTGGCCTTCGCTGCCCCCAGCAAACCTTTTGTTTTATGTTTAGTGGGGAACGAACATAAGATGAAATTGTTAAAATGGTTATACCTTGAAGGTCCTGGTTGGATTCCAATTTATCTGTTATTTATGTGTTGATTGTTACAAGAATACATAATTTTCAATACGATTTATGTTTTACATTAGTATAGAGCAATGGGCGTGAAATTAAAGCGTTTTATTAGATGGTTACACTGGTTTAAAATCAGAAAGCGTTTCAAAATTGCAACTTTTACGCGGATAATGCGCGGATAATGTGCGTGTATGGGCAAGGGTAATTGGATTTCTGAATAAAACATCTGAGAAAAAAAGTGGAAGTCGTGTCAACAATCAGAAGCCCTTCTAATAAACATAAAAGCATTTCCGTCTTAAGAACTCTAAATGTGCCTTTTAAAAGCCTTGGGTGTTGGGATCTAAAACGAATGTGGCCATACCCTACAGAAGGTTGGTAGACAAATATAATTAAATTGGCTGTCAAATTTCCTTTGTCCTTCAATACTTTATAAGTACTTGCCATTGACAATCTGTGGGCGACCCTTTCTTTCTTTTTTTTTACTGATTTCTCTTCTATTATTGTGTGCTTAAATTGAAACCCATTTGTCGCATCTACTGGCACCTCTCACCCGTAGAGAGGATTGCGTAGAGGGTATGACATCCACCCACGGAAAGCTTTTAAAAGGCTCCGGCTCTGGGGCGATGATAATGATGATAAACCCTCCGACATTAAACAATGGGCGGGCCGACGGGCGAGTGGCTGTCTGATTTTTACTGCCGCCTCGTCGACGACCACAAGTAGCTTGACACTTTCATAAACGTAACAGTGCGATAATGATTACGACCCACCCACTCCCTATTCACCCAACCACCCACTCACCCACCCACACAACATACGGCGTTAAAATGCGGTGATAAAGCCGAGCGAAAAAGAAAAGTTTCACTCTTGCATGAAAGGGTTCAGTTTAGAGTGGCAAGAGTGAGAGTCCTGCGGATGCCAGGAGTGATGTGTTTGTGTTTGTGTGGGTGACTCCTGGCTGCTCATGCTCCTGCTCCCTATCCCTATCTGTATCTGTGCCTGTATTTGTGTGCGTGTTACCGCATTTAACCGCGTGAACTGCGCGCCATGCGCTGATAACGGTAATTGCCACCAGCTGGAACACCGGCATCGACATCGACATTGCCATGTGGCATGTGGCAGGCGGCACCCCGAATCCTGACTCCTGAGCCCTGAAAACTGAGCAAATGCCAGCCTAAGGGCTATACTGAAGACTACAACTACACCGAAATAAAAACAAATGTCGTGCCAAATTTTCGGAAAGTAAAAAAAAAAAGAAATTCAGTTTTAAAATAATTATTTTCAACTCAATCAAACAATTTTTAATTGTAACTATCAATACCAATATTAACCTGAATATTTTTGAATAGGATCAGTTTTTCAGGTAGGGCTTTAAATAAAATTTATAATTAAATGTAGGAAGCCTTTTTTTACATTTTTCCACATAGTTTGAATTCTAGTAATTTCAGTGATATCCCAGATACTGAGTACTTAATTGAGGAGTTACCTTTGGATCAAAAGAAAACAGAAATAAAAGTTAACGAACAGCTCAATTAAACTAAAATCATTTTTAAAATTTTTTAGGTAAACTAAAAACGCCCGAACTAAAGTGTGAAAAAATTGTTGTATTGTTTTATTCAGAAACATATTCTCAAAGTTTTAAGTCTTTAATTTAATTCAAATTTTAAGTGCTAGTTTAACTTAATACGTTTCGAATTGAAATTAGAGTTAAAAAATATTTCAAACTACTAGCTTAAGCAAGGAATTATGTTTTCTTTGTGTAGTTTCCACTTGACTTCGACGTCGACACAACGACTCCACTTCAATTTGAACTACATAGGTCCTTGGGCTCGCGTGCCCAAGACGCTTACGTTTCGGCCCTTTCGCCAGGAGATGTGGCCACGAAACCTTTGCGGTTTTAAGATTATTAGCAGAGATAGGCCATTTGTGGCATTCGCGACAACGACAATGGTGGCCACTGAACGTGCTCGCTTTTGGCAGACTCTGAGCTCTCAGTTCTGGGTTCTGGGTTCTGAGTCGGAATCTGAATGTGAATCTGGCGTGACGCCATCACCCCACCAGGGCGGTAATTTTTCACAGTTACTGCGCGAGCCAGGAAGGAAATTAGTTTAGGCAAATTGTGCGGCGTGTAAAACACGACGGACGTTTACCTCAGCCAGTCGCCATTCATAAAGATGTGCGTGATTGAAAAACAGACGGACACGGAGTAAAAAATGGAGACAAGGACGGAAACGAGCCCAGACATCGAGCAACTGCATTAGCCATCATCACGCCTCTGTTTGTTCATTGTAAAAGGTGCAATTTTGATCGAAAAGCAACGTTGAAACGAAGTAAAGAAAATTATAAATAATATTATCTTCGAGAATCCGAAGAATGGGTACCCTTGCTCTTTCTATCTTTTTGAAAAATTTTATAAAATATGTACTATGTAGAGAGCATAGGTATTAGATCTTAATAGTTTAAGGCCTAAAATATTTAATTTATTAAATACATATAACTTTGGAAGGTCCAAAGAAGTTTTTAAGGATTTCACTGGAGAAGCTTTACAATTAAAAGTAAATCCCATTATTATTGCCAAATTATAATTTTTTTAATAAATATTCTAATTAACCTTTACAAAAAAAACAATCGGACTCTTTAAAAGTTTTGGATATACATACTTCTGTTATTTTAAAATGCTTTGGTTAATAAACTTGAATTAACCAGAACAATAAAGTAATGAGTGAATAAAACTAGAAAACAAATCTGCAAAACAATTTTATTGGAAAGTCTTTTATTGGTTTTGTTATTGAATACATTTTGGCCTTAAGAACCCAAGAACAACTTTAAACTCCATGTGAAACCCTCAATGCAATTCAAGCATTGGTAATTTATGCCTCGGTGTAAACCCGTTAAGACGTTATTTAGCATTTAAACTTGTAAATAAATTCAAATAGTTTTTTTGTTTGTTTTTGTTTTTAGGGATATACTTACATCGTAATTCTCGGGCAAACCAGGCGGACCCGGTGGTCCCGGCGGACCCACGACTCCGGGCAAACCGTCGACGCCTGGCTCGCCCTTCAGCCCCTGGGCACCTTCGGACCCCCGGGCGCCTCTCGCTCCTGGCACTCCGGTGGCTCCCTGGATAAATGTTAACGGAAACGAGACAGAGACAGAGAAGAGGGGAGAAACGTCGCCGGCAGCGACAGAGAAATAAATCACATTAGTGGGCGTGCATATAACGTGTCCTGCGTCCTTAGAGCAACAAATCTACGTCTACATGGCAAGCTCTACAAAGTCTACGGTGGCTATTCGAGGTGGTAGCTTGGGGTTCTTAGCTCCTGGGTAACTGGCTGCGGTCGATTTACATAATCGTTGCGTTTTAGTCCGAGCTCATTAATCTACGCGGCTGGGTCCGTTCATGTGGCATGTGGTTCGGTTTTTGGGTTTCTTAGAAGGGGAATGGGGATGGGTTTCGGCTTTCGGTTTTCGGGGTCTCGACATTCCGATAGCGACATGGATGGGTACACACAAAAAATGTGTCTTCCAATGTTCTTAATCTTATGCAAAATGGTCACGCTGTGAGCCATTTGCGTGCCATGTTCTTGTTGTTTCTGTTGTTTTTAGGGCTGTGTAGCTGTTGCTTATCGTCGTCTTTTAAATTAATTGCTATTAGTTAAGGGATTAGCAGTGGGGCAACAAAGTTGTCGCAGGAATTTCCGGTATGCGCGCCAGCTTGCCATATTTCACCGTGCCCAGCGAAAGCCTTTGGGAGTGGAAGTGGGTGGGGATTTGGACGGGGTCAGCAGGCTTTTTGGGTTAGGTGGTGGGACATGGAATGGGAACTTGAGCTGGCATATTTCCCTAGCAATGGACCGCAGAATGCCCAGCATACCGCTTTCCTTTTGATGTATTGCATCGCATTGAAGAGGCTGCGTTCCACAGGTTGCTGGAGTGGCCCAGAAAATGCGAGATTGAATGGGGATACATTTAGAAGAGTGTCCGTCTTTGGCCTGCTTTTGCTTCTTGAATAATAACCAGAGTAATGGACATGCATTCAACGTTTTATACGTTTCTATATCTTATATTTTTCGGTTAGCTGCTCAAAGTTTTTGGCCCTGTTGCGTGATAGGCACTTAAGTGAGTGGAGTGGCCCAGAGAAGAGGAGACGGTTGTAACATTGTGTGGACTTTGCCTTTGACCCGCACACACAAACACGCAGGAGAGGAGAGAGCATGGAGTAAATGGCAAGTACATAGTCAAGTGTAGTTCAACACATAGACTCGGAGACATTCTTTGTGTATCCACAGTGAACTCTTATGGTTGCCAAAGACGTTCCCGGTTGATGAGATAATATAACGAGTAGCACCCGGAGAGTGGATAAGTGTTTAAGCGTGAGCTGGCGCATAAAGAAAATTTT
Organism: Drosophila oshimai; assembly: GCA_018150695.1. Lineage (NCBI taxonomy): Eukaryota > Metazoa > Arthropoda > Insecta > Diptera > Drosophilidae > Drosophila > Drosophila oshimai. The sequence continues at coordinate 27,338 of JAECWM010000005.1, read as the reverse complement.
CGTTACGATTCGTTCTCCTTTTCCTCATCTTCTGAGCGACTGTGAGTGTGAGTACGTTAACGTTTTTTTCCATTTCCGGTTACATACACATACACACACGCACAGCGCAAATTATGATGTTTGACATAGGAAAACATCTCCCTCTCTCCAACCCAATCCCCAGTCTCCCTCCAGACCATCCTCCATCAGCCACTCACTCTCGAAGATTAGACGATGTGTGTAATGAAATTGAAAATGTGTTAGATTCATGTCAAATATTGCCTTTTTGCCAACCCGTTGTAACTCGAAATTGCCGTACACACAGATAAGCCCAACGAACGGAAGAAAAACGGGGAATGAGTTTAGTCTTGGTGACCGAAGCTTAAAATACACTAAGAGCATTGATTACATAGTTCATTTAAAACCAAGAACCGATCGACCCTAACAAAAAATGGCATTATGGATTTCTAGGCACTTATCAAAAACACTAAACAAGATTTATTCATTTTTAACCGGTTTTTAAAGCACCTACAATTTTTTTAATTTATCAAGAATACCTACCTAACCAAAACCTGTCAATATTTTTCTACTCTGATCTTAAAGTTCGTACTTTCAAAAGTACTTAATATAGTATGTTAAAAATATACATAAGTCCCTTCCATCTACAATCAACATTTTTGCCATAGCTAATAAACCCTCTGCTAGAGCTCAAAATTATATAGAGAAAATCACTCTCTGAGGGAGATGGAGCGATAGTGGGGCGGTACTTACGGTGTGACCAGGGGTACCTGGCTTTCCATCCTTGCCCTGCGCCCCGGGCGCTCCTCGCAGCGTTTCCCGCAACGACTCGTTGTCCTTGATGGCCTCTAGGATATCAGACGCATTACATGTACACTCGCCAGTGTATTTCTGCAGGGGAGTAAAATGAACGGAATACAAAACTTAGCACATGGCCACGGATCGGATCGCATTACCACGGCACATCGTTATGGCAGGCAGGCAATTTGGCGTTGCCCGTCACAACGGCACAGGGAAAAAATGTCAACCAAGTTGGATTATCTTTCTTTATAATTAAAAATTAATTTATTCTGTTAAAACTTACATTATATATTCATATAAAAATTTAAAGGAGTGCTTTTAAAATCAAATCAGATGAGATTTAAAACTCTATTTCTTTCCTTGTTGTGATCAATATTTTTTAAGGATGCCACATAAATCTCTAGAGATTGTAAACGACATGAAAAGTTTGTGGTTTTTTTTCTAGGACTTTTTTATTTAAAAGATTCTTTTGGCTTTATGATTCCCAAAAATCTATTCAATGACTGTGAACAGCATTTGTTGACCCATTTTGGTGGCATTTTTCCTCTGTGTAGATGCTCGCGGCAAATAACTCTCAATTTGCAGTACTCACAGCCCCCGCACTCGTCGTCTCCACAAAGGGCGGATAGGCGGCCGTCTCACCTTTGGGCCCCGGCGGACCCGGAGGACCCGGTGGACCGCGTATGCTGTCGCCCTTGGGCCCCCGCTCACCCTTCTCGCCCTTGATGCCGCGATACGCTACAAGGTGGGAAAAAAAATATGGTATTAGCATGGGGCACTGGTACATTAGCTAGAGTGGAATGGATTCCACGGGACTGCACTTACGTCTCTCGTGCGTGTACTGCGTCTGTCCCGGGGGCTGCATACCACTGGCGTCGAAGATGTCCGTCGCCTGCAGAGAGGAAAGTCGAAAACTCATTAAGACTGGAGTGCAAACTGGTGTCGGACGCATCGATTTTCCCTTCGACTGCGCTGGCCCAGAATTAACTTATAACTAAATATAAATATTTAATTATGCAAAGTGCAGCCACAACGTTGACCACTGCCGACCAACATTCCCATTTTATGGCTTTTCAAGAGCACTGTCAATAGCAAAACAATGGCAAGGCAAAACGCAAATTCGAATGGCCTTGTTTAATGCACTGACAATTACTGTGTTTAATTTTACTCTGTCACTGTTTTTTTCCACTGCAAACTAACCTCATCGGACGAGGCCCAAAAATCATCATTTAGAATATTCACTTCCGTTGACTCTTCGAAGGGAATACTCTTGGGGACAACAAATATGGAAAGGAAAAAGGGGAAACAAATAAATAATAAGGGAAAAGTGGTTTAAATAATAAGAATTTAACATACCTCTCCAGATCCATCATCAAGTTCAGAATCCAGATCCTTCAAAACATAAACGAAAGTATAAACAAATAGCCAAGATTTAAAGAGGGTAAAATTAAAAATAACTCTTAAATAATATAGAAGGATTAAGTTTAAGTGAAGATAATTTATCCATTACCTTGTGGGGCTTAATATAAATAATATATTTTCCAACCAATAAGTTTATAATCATAACACTTATGCACTCTTCCAATCAATTAAGATGTGTAAATTTCATAGAGAACTAAAATAACTAACAATAATATAATTGAATTTCAAATTTTCTGCCCTTAACCAATAACATTATAAGCGATGAGCTGCTTAATTCACAAATATAACTTTACAGTCCCTGGTTTTAAAATGTATCCCCACATAAGAGCATACGATTACATGTTATTTGCAGCATTAGTAGTCTCAATAAATAAACGCAAATCCCATACAAATATTCTCTCACTTATGCGGACGTAATGCAATTTTAATGTAATTTGTCAGTAAGATGATTTGCCGGGCTATTCATTAATTAATTTAAATCCAAACCATTGCATTTCACTTTGTTGATTTAGTGGGGACGTCGGGGACGATGATGATGACTTACCGCTGTTGTGGGGGCGACCGTTGCCTTTGGGGGCGGCATACATGTGACATTTATGGCATCGGGATTACCATAGACATTGATTTTTTCTAAATAACCCTGCGTTAAATATTTACATATGTGTTAGGAGCGAGTATTTACGCACTGTTGTGCGAGGGGAACCATTTTCGAAACGGTTTTCATCGGGCAGGCCGCACAATTAATACCCACAGCCCTATACATAATAAATCAATCAATTTGTACATATATATATTCATCTAGGGAGAATATCCTGGGCTGATCCCATGACCAAACCCGGTCGTAATTGCCGCAAATCGAAATTTATTATTGATGTTAATTTGCAACAGTGACTGCTGGCCCGGCCAGCTAATGTGCCGTGGTTTCGGATTTAGAATTACAATTAAGCATGCATATTTCACATTAGCCCAGAAGGGGCTGCCCGGATAAATAACCACTTTGAAGCAAGCAAGCAAGCAAGTAGTCCAACTGCTAACCGCAGATACTAACTACGGCACACGGAATGGCAGACTGAAGACAATGAACCACAAACAATGCGCAATGGTCCTGGGTCCTGGCTCCTGAGTCCTTAGTCCTTATTCCTGCTCCTGTTTCTGGCTGCACACTCACTTCCCCAGATAGAGACACAAATGCTCAATGCACATTTGCCCATAAACTGGGCCCCAGCAAATAAAAATGGCAGCAAACACTCAGGCCCAGGACTCTGGACCCGGGACTCAGGACCAGGCCGAGGATCCAACTGAGCCCCGTGATAGCAGCCTCTTATTGTAGTTGTTGCTGCTGCTCCTTGTGCTCCTTGTACTCTGTACCCTGTGAATGATAGTAATGGCCAAGCAGCTTTTATGCTGCCGCTCAGTTAAAAAAGTTTTGTCTGAGACGCTAACTCGTTGAGTTTCGGGTTAAAAGCGTGCTGGCCGGGCGCACAATGGCTTAATATGCACAGAGTCTGTGGCAGAAGTAGCAGCAGCGTACTCACAATCTGGCTTTTGGACCCTCAGTTTAATGGCGAAACAAAAATTATGCAGTCCACATCGCGATAACGGAAATATTAAGCAACATCAGCAGCTTAAATACTATTTTTATTTAGGAAAAACTATTTCCCTTAGTTTAAAAATAAGTTAACAACAATTTTTTTTAATTAGAAAAATATTTTGTTGATGTCCAAATGTTAAATATTTTGGAAACAAACAAATTTTGATAAACTGTTAATTTAAAAACTTGAAATTGTAAAAGTCCGTGAACAATGAAATAAGTTTGACTTTTAATTATTTTGTTTTAAAGAAAATTAAATTTAATCGTAAAAAAATATGACTGCCCAAAAATTAAAGCTCTTTAAGATATTTTATATTAATTAAGTATTTCCCAAAAATTCAATCTTGATTTATCGAAATGTTTTAATATTGAACATCAACTCAGACATTTCTTAAAAAACCAATTTCTTTAATTTTGAGAATCACGTACAAATCCACAAACTCTGCAATACCTTCATGCGCATAAACGACACCAAACTTGGGTCAATGACAAAGCGAGGGGTTTTGTTCAGTTATACAGATATATAGGAGATGGGAACCGAGGGGGAGATAGCGGGTTGTAACACACACGTAGCCCATCAATAGACATTGAAGTGAGCATTGTTCGCCATGTAGCTTGTTGCTGTTGTGCCATTGAGTGCGGATATTAAAGTTTTCGCTTTGTTTCTGGCTTGGCTTTGCTTTGTTTTGTTTTGGTTCAAGAAAACTATGCGCTAAACAAATGGCAAGCCGGCGAAAATCACTGGTCGGAGAGGCGAAGCATGAAAGCAATGTCCGTGCTTGTGTCCGTGTCCGTGTCCGTAATTCTGTCCGCCATTCTGTCCGTGGTCGCGTCCGTGTGGCCCAGTTTCCATTCGAGCACGTGCTCCGTGAAAGTGTATGTGTGTGAGTTTGTGCAACAAAATTAGCAGCAAAGGAAATTCACTTGAAGCGGAAATTAAGCCGCAGGAAGTAGCATTTTTGGGCGTGAGTCGCCGTCGCCATCGCCATTTTGGATGTTTTCGCTGCCGCTGGCTTGGCTCTCATTATTACCTGCATTTTTTGGCTAAGTAAATTGACAGCAGCAACCATTGTGCACTTGGCTAACAACGACCCAGAAAACGTTCCTTCAGTATCGCATTACTGAGGACACGTAGAAGTCCCCTTTTGAAGCTATCACATTTTTCGTTAGAATAATAATTGCTGTGCCTACATTATTACGTGTACATTTGCTTATCCAAGTATAAGCTTTCACATTCCGACTTATCCTTTATTTCAATGCGAATCTGCCAAAGAAAAACTATCTGGGCATCGCAAAAAAAAGGGCTTAGCCTCGACGGCACTGTGAGAACCCTTTTTGACCGATTTCTCGAGTACGGCAGAAATTCAGGACGATGAACTGATAAGAGGACATCAAAGCCGCTCGCCTGCGCAATATTGTGCACGACAACGAGCAGCAGCAGAGCCCACAAAAAGGCATAAACAAATAAGTATACAAAGAAAAAATGTTACAAATTAAATAAAAATGGCCACACTTCGTTATTTAAAACTGTAAGTGTTTTCCACATGGATTGTCATAGAAATCGGTTTCAAGCAAAGTCTGAAACAAAAATTATGTCTTCCCGGTCACATTTGCACAAGGAATTTTATTTAACAAGGTCTTGAAAATGTACACCCAAACCAAAAAAACAAGTGGGTTTTCAAAAAACAATTTAATCAATTTAAAGTTAAAAAATTAGTTCAGTCTATCCGACAATAGTTTTTATATTAATAATATAAAACAAGTTTATAATGAAAATATAAAAGTCATTGGTGGTTTTGGGAACCTAAAAATCAAAAAGTTTATAAAATTTGGATAAACAGTTTAATGAATTTAAATCAGTTGGTTATTCCTGTTAAGAAATCTTTGAAGACTTAAACACTACCTGACAAACGTTTTAGTATTAATATACTAATATTAAATGTTTGAAGTTGATTTGAGGCAAAAAAAGGAGAAATTATGAAAACATTTTAACATTTATTTCCTTTGTTACAATAAAAATTATCAAATAGAATTTTAGACAGTTTTGCCTTTTGTTTTGTGCAGTGCTTTTAGGGATTGCCAAGGCGTACGACAACAGCCGTTCTGACAGAGGGTCAAGCGCAGACAAAGGCCGTTTTAAATAACGAAAGGCTGGCCGCAGGCGAAAGAAACATTTTCGGTGCCCAAAATCCTGGGTGAATATGATTTTAGGTGAGCATTTAGTTTAAATAGTGTCAGGCCAAAAGGAGGAGAAGGATAAGGACACGGATGGTGACTCGGGGGCAGTCGCAGGATGTCTCAGCAGCTGCAGGTCGGTCAAGTGGCGCAGAGAGCTCCGAGTGCCATGAGCAATTAACTGGGCTGAAAGTGCATGTGCACATGGGCTGCATGTGTGCTCCGGCTTGTGCATTTGTTGTTTGTTCAGTGCCGCACATAATTAAGGCCAGAAATGAACTGAAATGCGAAAGAAGCGGAGCAAGGACACAACATGCCAGCAAAAAAACGGGGAAAGGAGGTGCGGTAATATTTGCGCAGCAGCAAGGCATTCATTGCCTAGCAATGAGTTCTTTGCTCCTGACGAGGGTTCGCACTGCGTATTGAAAATAAAGCAAATAATACGCAAATCGTTGACCCTTTTCCATTTGCCGGAAAAACCAGAAAGGTAGAGACCGGCCTTTGTCCGCTCCGCTCCTCAAAATGCCAGACACGTTTCACTTGCGAGTCGCAGGACAAGAAAAAGGACTCCCAACCGGAGGCCACAAATGCTACCCACGCTGCTCTGCGGCTATCTGGCAATTTGTCAAAAATGTGTCAATAATGGAGATCGATTGGGGGCTCTTAAAAATTAACCGTAAATGGATTCGATACAAATGTGTGGCAATACGAAAAGAAATCCATTGCCAGGCAATAACTTTCCAATTGTCTCAATCAAAAAGTTGTTCAATCGATTTTTATAGAAACTATAAAATTACCTGTGTGCTTTAATTTACTAAGCAAGATTATTTATTAGGCTATCTGAACATTCTTGTTACAATACTGTATCATACCTAATATTAAGGTCTATTTTATTTAGATTAATTTTTTTTTAAGTTCACAAAAAGATAAATTTTTTTTAAATTACATGTCTTGGTTTCTATAGCTCACAAATATTTTTGAAAAAGAAATTATAATGGAATTTAATTACGTTATTTACGTCAGTAAAATAATCTTATGCATTTCTTACTTCCTTTCTAAAATTAGCAACTTTAAAGGGCGTCATAATTTAAGGCAACTTTAGTTGGTTGACATTAAAACACACCTAAGTAGCCTGACCTGAATTATAAATAATAAAAATTAAAGCCTAGTTTGAACTGTGCTCCCAATGCTCAATGCCACTAAAAGTCTGGTCTTGACGCCACTTACCACCCAACATTAATGTTGCTGTGAGAGTTAAATTCGTAATTAGGCACAAATATTTAATAAGTGAAATTTACGGCATGCAGCGGCATCAAAACAAAGGAAAGCTTCAGGCATTAAGATTACCATAAAGTTGTTTCCGCTGACTCTGCTCCTGTACCCTACATTTCTGAAATGTAGTTAGGTGTATATGGACTATAATATACCTAAATGTAAAGCTTCTTATAGTGGTAAAATATATTTAAAGTAAAACTATAGCTTTTATATAACAATTTTCCAATTTCGTATTCAACTTCAGTTCTTATTTAACTCTTTAATCCAGATCAAATAAGGTGGTTATAAGGTGTAATAACCCAGGAAAATTTTAATTGAAAATAAATTTTAATGCCATTCTTTGACCTAGGGTATTAATAATTTCGTTAAATTTCTGTGAGTGCTTTTATTTTTCGCAGTTTGCTTTACCTCTTACATAATGACAACGGCAGCCACTGCCAGAAGAACAGCGGAAACGGATGTACATATTTTTCGCTCTTTCAGAATCTGTGGGAGCCATCTAATTCGGTTTCGTGTGTTGGTGAATCCTGCATTTGTGAGCGGTACTGAGAATTCTGCACTCGCACCACCGAAAAAAGTTATGCCCAAGTTAATAGATAATTAGCCATGCAAATTGCCGCGCAACAGTTTACAGATACGGGTCTCATCGTCATCGTCATCGTCATTTTCATTTTCATCATCATCATCATCAGCTTCAACTTAATTTTCAGTGTCGCTGTGTCACCGACTCACCGACATGCGTAAGCACTTTGACTGCGGATGAGGATGACTACCTGTGCCACCTGGCAGGTGTCTGTGCGCTCAAGTACAAAAGAATTAACTCTAATTACTTTGTAATGTTGATTAAGCCTGTTAGAGCGCATTAAATATGTAAACGACGTTTTGACATTTTCAGCATATTTTCCAGCGTCCTGCGAGGGGCACAAACTATATGAGTTATGCGCATTTGCCACTTGACTCACGTGGAATATAATTTGGCACGGAATTTGACTTCAATTAGCTAACCGCAGAAATGTGCAAACAATTGAATTTCAATTCGTTTTCAAGGTATTTCGATGGCCACACAAATGGAAATGTGAACGGGAATGGGTATACCGAAAATGCTGAATTTAAATTCAACTTTATAGCCGCCAACGACAGGCGGCCGACAGCCGACAACAAACAAATGCCAAACTGGGAGCTTGGAGAACTCGGCTTTCGACCTGGCCAAGGTACCCGGGTCGTTGCATAGTTTCTAAATCACTTTCTGACAGCCATTTCGGCCCACAGTAAAAAAAGGAAAACATCGGAGCAACGGGGATAACAATCGCAACGTCAAAAAGTTGCGCACTTTTTGTAATTTTATTTTATTTCATTTCCGTTTAAATGCGTGCCGCCCCCTCGTTGCCACTTTTCACTTTTCGGATGAGCTGGGTTTGGCTGAGGTTTGGTGCGATTTTAAAGCTAAATTATAGCAGCATAAATTTTTACGGTCCCCTTTCAAGAGCCCAAAAGGAAAATAAGGCTCTGTGTGTGTGCCCAGGTGCAGGACTTAATTCTCTTTACTTTGCACTTGACTCCAACGCTCTTTTTTTGACACTCGGCGGCCGTTTCGCATTTTATTTGATGCCCATTTTCATTTTTTTCCCGGTTCCTGTTTTGCATATAATCAGAATAAATTACTTTGCACATTTTGCGGCACATAAATTATTTAAGACATAGTCACATCAAGGCTCTGCTCTCTAAGCAAAACACAAAACTTGAATTCGGATCCACATACGCATTTTTGGGGTAATAGTAGTATGGGTGGGTTCTAAAAAAACCTAATAAAATATCTCACACGCAATATCAGCTTAAGAAAAAACCACAAAAATATAGGAACTACTGAATATAAAAATCTAAATCAAAAAACTTTTTAAACTAAACTAAATAAACGATGTCTACATATTTCTTTTGTTTCTAAGAAATGAAAATATTTCTTTTTACTAAAAAGAAAAATGGTTGCATGAGGGTTACTTATTGTGTACAATTTCTTTAAATGCTTAAATTAAAATTATTTTTGTTTTCAAATTTGGGAATCCTAATATGTATAAATTTCAGTGTCCGTGTGCGGCGAGCAGAAGTGCCTTAATCTAAATAGTGACAGAGAAACAGAACTGGAAACACAAACCAAATCTGAAAAGGAGCAGGGGCACTGAAAATGGAACTGAAAATGTGAGGAGATGGGTGAGGGAGCAAGAGGATCCGGAGCTCAGTCAGGGGACCAAAAAAACAATGAGACGGCAAATGCCAACCGCATAGTGACAGATTTTTTTTAATTTTGCTAAAAACCTACGACTAATTCTCAAACGAGCTGACACAAATCTCGAAAAGTTTTTGCGCCAACGTTTTTGCAGAAGCGTCTGTCTCCCGGTCTTTCAGTCACTGTGTCCTTCTGGCTCTGCGACTGTCACAGTGCCTATCTGGCAGCCTGTTTATCCGGGAAAGTAAACGAGATATATACAAACAAACCCAAGTAGATACACATGTACCAACTGCAGCAGAGGAACTCAGCTGAGGGGTTGAAAGCTGGGTTTTTCGCAAATGTGAAAGGCATTTTATACTAAATTACTCAAGTAAAAAATTGTTTTATTTTTTTTCCAAGATAAACTTACTTGTTTTTAGGGAAAATGTTAAAAATAAAGATTGTTTGGCTGTGACACATTTTTTACTTCATGTATTAATAAAACATTTTTATTTACTCAGGTTTGTTTGTGTCCATTTTCTGCTCAATGAAATTATTATGATATTTGCACCTCTGTATTTATGTTTTTGTAACCCCTTGAGATAATACAGAAACGTTAAGGCCACAATTGCATTTTATTGTTGGCCAAAAGTGCCGGCTACAATTAGTTTAAAACGAGAAAAGCTTAAAAAGACACAAAAAAAGCTCTCATTGTGCATAAACCAACACGTTATGTGTGTGTTTAAGATTTGTCAGTGTTTATGTGCCGGCGTGTATGTTTGTGTGTTGATTTAGACAGTTTTATAAACCCAAAGCAAACAGATTGTGACAACGTTGCGTATACGCAGCGTAAACCGTCCTCCTGTGGCAGCTGCAGCTACAGCAAAATATTTACCACTCGAGAAATATTTCGGAGCCGGAAGTCCAGGGGGTCAAACGATTTTCGAATTTTACTTCAAACACAAAATGGTAAATGGTAGCATAGAAAACTTTTATCTGTCCAGCTTTTTCCTTACAACTTCAATTGCACAATTTCTATTTTATTTCAACATGCAGACCTCTAAAATCATAAACAAACTTCTCAAGGGAGCTACAAAAAATACAAAAGGCAGCAAGGAGATCGCCGAGCTGCAAGAACTGATCATTGAAGTGATGAAGCCGCGACTTGGCCAGCTGCATCAGATCCTAAGGACTCGCATGATTCCAGCCACACGGGACGATTACCAGGATGATGTGGAGGACTGGTGGCCAGATTATGAAATATACTCGGACTCGCACGCCATCACCGATATGAAAGTAAGTTTGGATATATGTCCATAAATAAAATATATAACTGCCATAATGAATAAATGGATATTCAAGGAAGAAGTATTCACTACGTTTTGTATTCCAAATATAAAAACTTTCTTCTTTTCATTTTTCTGTACAGGGTCTTTTAATCTGCACCCAGGAAGCCCTGAAGGGCATGCCGGATGATCTAAAAGCCATTGCTGAAAAGTTTAACTTTGCTTATTCGGTTGCAAAACCCAAAAACAAGCAAAATAAAAGCAAAAATTATGTGTTAGTGGACGAACTCATTGAGGACATGGGAAACTTTGTGACGCACTTCAGTCGCCTGTGCACCAAGATTCTCGATGAGCGAAGGACCCTCTACGATCTAGCTGACTTAACATTGGACACTGGCGACAGGCTCAAGGTGAAGATCTTCGACGAACGCACTTTTGTCCAACTGCAGTCACGAATTGACAATCTGAGCAACTACGTCAGAAGCTTCTGTGCCCTTTTTGAGGCCCATGTGGAGTCCAACGAGGTGGCTGAGGGCGGACCCCTGGAAAAGCTAGCTAAACGCAAGGGAGCACTTCCAACGGCAGCTCATTCTTAAGCCAGATCGATCAGGAAGTCATCTCGTCCTTTATTCCCAGGACATGGCTTCGAACGCTCTCATTGTTTCATACCAACACTAGCAGATCCAGATACATGACTCCGGCATGGGCGGTAATAAAGAGTTCGCCTCCAGTGTATTGGAGTATCTGGAAAAGCTTTTTATGCTTCAAAGTCAATATAGTAGTGTGCCATGTACAGAGCGCACAGTTTTAAAACGGTAAGTATGCCTTTCAGTTACGTGGTCGTGTGTGGTGACACACTTGCCCCTCTGCCCATTTTAACCACCCAAAGACCCACAACCCTCCAGCCACCCGCACCCACCCACGGCCCCTTGTCAATGGGCTGTTAGTTGCTCCGAGCACAGACGCCATTCAAGCGGAAATGCAGCACCGAAAGCCGGCTACGAGCCACACTCAGAGAAATTCTAGCTTAAATTAAAAATAAAGTATATTTAGGAGTTTTTGGAAATATTAAATTTATTTTATAGAAGAACTCAGAACTTCTTAAGGCTACAGGACGAAACACACAATTTGACTAGATGTATTTTAGTAAAAAAAAACATTAACAAATATCAGAAGAAAGAAAGTTCTTCTTCATTTTTTAAACCTTGCTCCGCCTTTTTAATTTTTTCCTGTGTGAGCTAGCAACCGGCACACGGCAACAAAAAAAAAAGACCCAGAACCAGTACCATAGCCAGAGGCAGAAACCTCCATGTGAAGTGTGTCATCAGTTTAAGGTTTTTGTGGGCAGCACTCACACACAGTCAGGAATCCACTCTCCTAGGGCCAGAGACAGCGATACGGAGCTCCAGCTCCAGCTCTACTCCACTCCACTCCACTCACGAGACCAAGCCAGCCCGTATTTTCATAATAAACAAATGGGTTGTATGGTTGGTTGGCTTAACTTTCGGGTTGGCAGCAAGTCGCAGATACCAGATAGCAGATAGCGACAGCCACCACTCCGTATTTGTTAGCACAAATCAGTGCTATTTATATTGCGGCGGTGGAAAGGTATAACCTCGCCTCGCCAATCTCCCAGCATCCCAGCATATATCTGCAGACTGCAGGTTATATATCCAAACCCCTGGGGCATCGCAGTGCGTGGCGGTTGTCAACACGCTTGCCAACTGCAGTTCAGCTGCGAGGGATGCATCCAATTTGCAGAGCAGCGGGAAAAGTGCATCTGCACACTCGAAAAAAATAACCAACTTTTAATGTGCACATTTGCATTACTTGTGTAAATAGGAGTGGCTTGCTATAAATTTCATTTCATTTTTAAAACAAGTATCTCTACTTTAAACAATATCTATAATTTCCCCAAAGACACATACATTTGAAAATTTATCTTGACAATAAAAGTTCTTTAATAAAGTTCTTTGTTTACTATAAAAAACTGCACTATTTGTTCCAAGAAAAGTGTCGAATATACATTAAATAAAATAAAACCTTTAGAAATAAAATCATTTTTTTGACTGCAGCCAAAATGCTTATCATTATCCGTGAGATGCATTGCCACGTTTGCAATCTGAAGGAAGAAACTTTGGCTGCAGGCTGTCAATGCAACAAGTTCAACGTGGGGCAAAACTTTGTTGTGCCTATCGCACTGTCGAAACCGCAAGAGTCGGCAAAAGTTGCGCTATCTATTCCATCAAAATTGGACTTTGCACCACCGTCCTCAAACTCCTGGCACAGCACAATAATAAATTTATTATGGGCGCTTGGCGGGGCGTGTCGACGTCGTCATCGACTTCCAAGTTTCCACTTCCACGTCCAGGGCTTCTTTGGGTGCGTGCAACTCCCTTCCATTTTTCCATTTGCCTGCTAACTCGTAGTTATAGTGGCATGCTGCGCTTTAATAAAATATTATCATAAACGTAACGGAAGCTAGTTTTTCGTATGCTTATTCCCAGCCCGTGCCCGTGCCCGTGGAAGAAGCTCTCACAAATATCCGTATGTTTGCTCCGGGAGTTTCGTTTCCTTTCACTGGATAGCAGCGGGAGTAATACGTTTTCATAAATCAAATGTACGGAGCGCTGCTCAATATTTAATGTTTCGCCTTTCGGAATTTATACACATCAGGAATGTGGGGATTAGATTTTAAATTCCCTGAAATAAAGCTTCTGTGCATGACACTCATGAATATGAAAATCGTTCCTTTTATTCTGGGGAAAAAGCTTTGAGCTTAAGACTTTATTCAGTGAAAAGCAATTTTCATAGCAATTGCATCGGAATTTAACAACTGCCTTTCAGAAATTTAATTTAGGAATTTTATTTCAAAAGAAATATTCCCAGATAATGTTTATTTGCTAGTAAACTCGGATTCGTTTCTTTGCCTTTATTTGTGGCATTTTTTGTTCTGTGTTAGCTGGAAAACTTTCCTGCTGCTTCTGAGGCACTCGGATATTTTCATTATTTATTGCCAGCCACGAATGCATATACACACGTGTGTGTTTGCCTAGGAAAATCTAAGGGAATGCTTTTCCGGTAGTTTTTTATTGCTCAATCGAGACTGGGCTGGTGGTTGTGAGTTAATGCTAATGGTTGGCTACTTTGTTTCCATTTCGTAGAAATTTCGATGGGTTGTTCCTTTCGAAATAAGTGGGATAGTGAGTGTGAATGGCTCGAGGGGATATCTTATAATATATTCCTTATTAATTGGAATTGCGCAGCAAGATAGACCCGAAACACAATGCTTGGCAGCTCATAAATGTCCAACGACTTTCGACGAGTCGAATCGTTAAATGCATTAACTATAATTGGCTTTCGCCTAATTTCGCTTTTGGGTAATTAGGCACTAATGAAACCTAATAGACCTTCCTCGCAAGCCACATATCTAAGCCCCGGGAGTTCGGGGAATCAGTCAATGAGCCAACTGCCGCTGGCAGTGGATAACCACCTCGTATTAAGCAAGGACAAATTGCCTGTCAATCTACGTGTAATTTTTATAAATTTCCAATTGTGTGGCAGCCGCTTTTTCCTTTCTTCCTTCACCGATTTTCCCCCTTCTTTTTCGCAGCTCAGCTTCGGGTCGTAATTAACAGCGCCAAGGAAACTAGGAAAATAGCGACAACAACCACGGCAAGCTTGTGTAATGTTAGCTACTGCTAATGAACCCATTGCCTGTTGGAAGTGGGAGGTGGTTGGTAGTGGGTGGTGCCAGGTGGGACAGGTGAGACAGCCCATGCAGAAATGGCTTTATTAACAGCAGCCTGGCTTCACTTTACCGCTCACACTCCCGCTTTTCGATTTTTATTGCTAAACTTTGTTTCTTCGTGTTGTTGGGTTCGTTTTCCTTTTCGCTTTCACCACATACATTTGACGCTGCACTGGGAAAAAAATGATTAAAACCGTTTATGGTTAAATAAATTGTATATTGTATCAAAATTTCTCAAATTTCAACTTACAATTTTCAAAGGTATGCTAAGACACCATCAAAAGTCTAATAAAAGTTTATATAAATCGATTTGATACTGTATTAAATTAACGTTTTTATTTCTTGCTCAGCTCAAAACACTTTTTGTACGTGTAGGGAGATGGATATAAATGGAAAAATAGAGGTAGCGACTATGTTTTCATATCGAAGTCAGCCCGTTAACGCTTGTCGACATTCACTTTGGCCGTTCTCATGCGACACTTTGAATGTTTTAAATGGTTTTTTATTGCCTCGCCCCTCGCCATTTGCTCGCCATTTCTCGCGTCCTCGCCTGTATCCTTGTTTTTCGCCCTCGTCCTGCTTCGCTGCTGCATAAAATTAGTTTAATCACTGTTTTCAGAGTCCGAAAGGGGGGAAAGGCAGGTGAGAGCTGGCCAAACCCATAAGTAAGCGTAAATAATGTCAAAGCAGTGCAACTACAGAAGAGGGAGGGCCATCGTCACCGCCCCTCCTGCCATCCTGCCATCCTGCGGGTGTCAATAGAAACATTAACTGGGCGTGCTGACAAAATTAGCACAACAATTATGCAGGTATTAGTCGAAGTTCGCTCCTACTGTGGCCCTGTATTGGCTGGTCCTTTGGGGAGGTCCCTCCGAGGTGAACACAAGGGAGGAAAACCTTTGCCAGGAAAAAGAAGAGGTTGAATCACCATGGGAATAGGAACACTGCTTCTTTTTACAGAACCCTTTTTTAATTTCCATCGTTTGTTTAAATTATGAAGAGCTTGTTCAACATTTGATGGAATTAACACTTCATTTTTGAAAACTAAAGGTACCACAAAGTATAATTTTAAAATACCTACCATTAATATAAATGTTTTTAATTCATATTTATTTGAAACCATTAGAAATAAAGGTCCGACTATGACCAATTAGTAAAATACATTTAATTATGCAAATTTTTAAATGATAACGTCTCCTTTCAGTAAATCAAAAAGGTTTTCTAATTCGGTTTTTGTTTGAATAACAGTCTGCCAAATGTAAATAAAAACTCGCCTGCAGGATGCAAAAAATGAAAAATAAAGAATAATAATTTATTCATATCAAATGCATTTCAAGCAAATTCAAATGAAGTGAACTTAATACAGTGGAAGTATGAAAACCAATATTATTTTCTACGCAAAAGTAAATTATTTCTTTAGGGTCAGCATTAGTTTATTATTTTGTGTGAAAATAAAGGATATTTTGTGGTTTATAAATTTATTGCTGGCACGTTAAGAATGTTGATTGAATACCATTAGACACACACACAAGACACGTAAGGAAATTGATGCCTTGGCTGTTCACATACTTGCACACTTCTTTGACGAATAACAATTTGGGAAAACAACCAAAGTCCATTAAATGGCCAATGTAAAAAGGACATTGATGGAAAATAACCTAGCATTTTAGACCGCAACCCACTACCAACCCATATCCACAAAATGGACTCCGCAAAACAGTCGCAAAAACTCACAATGCGTATACGCCGTGTGGACAATAACAAAACCCGCAAAACTTAACCCCAGCTCGTTACACAGAACACAAGAAGTGCCGGACAGGTGAGCGTACCCGTGTCAGGCTTATCAATTTATCTTGTGACCGAGCGTCGGCAACAAAATGCTTATAATGTGCTCTAATAATTGCAATGGCTTTTATTTGTTGTGCTCCGCAACAAACGAGACTCTTTTACCTGGGGGAAAAAGTGGTAACGGGAGGGGGGCAGGTGTGCTCGGCTGGAGCGAAATGTGCTGTTGTCATGAAACATTTGTCACAATAAACTTTATTTGTTTTCGTGTAGTGCAGCTATATGTACGTACACAGAAACAAAAGCAATGCACTGACAATTTGCTCTGACAACTCATATCAATAGCATGTACTGTTTAAATGGCTAACATTTAGCTTTAAATTAGACATTCCTATTAATTAAAAATCAATATATTTGCGATATGCCATCAATCATTAAAAAAAACGTATTTGTTATTGGCTTAATTGTAGATTTAAATGTATGTTTTAATCATTTGTATTCATTAAAAATCATTTAATTAGAGATTTGTTTACTATGATATGAGTATGAAAAAAAAGGACAACTACCATGAATTTCTAGTAGGTTTTAAAGCCTTTTATTATCCCTGAAGATTTTTAAGAACATTAAAAAGATTAGTATAAAAGGGAAAGGGTCGTAAATATCGCTTTTTATTTTGAATCTTTAAAATGTGACCAACATTCTACCTACAAAAAATTTGTTTGCTTTTTTGGTTTTACTGCCGAGTTTGCTGATTATTTTAAACATTTCTAAAGCAAGCTTAGTTAAAATATTGTGACCTTTATTTCTGTGTGTATATCCCCGCATGCTTTATTTGCTCTCCACTCGCTGTGACTGCGACGATGTTTGCCCGTGTATGTTTAAAAGTTTCGCTAACTTGTTGTGGGTGCTGGCTGTTAGTGTACTCGGTGTGTTTGCTGTGTGCGTGTTGGAAGCGCATAAGCCGCGATACAGCCACAGGACCCTCCCACTCCTGCCATCCTGGTCAGTGCTGGAAAGGAGCCGTAGCAATCGCAGCCCAGAGAGCTCACAGCGGTGACATTTGTTTGCATTTAAAGGGGCAGGATGTCAGGCATTTAGCATTACACATTACACAGTTGGTAATGGTTAGATGCTTGGTGAGCCTCGTAAAGTGGTAGAGGCCAGACACGTGTTGATTATGATTATAATTAATTGGCTAGTTCTTTTTAATTAGTCTGAAATGCCATTTCGGTTTAAACGCAACCCCAAAAAAACTTGTTGCGGTCAATTTAGGGTTAGTTACCTGAATCCTAGCTGCCACCCTCTCGCCGTTGTAGCGGTTGGGATTGAACCATCCCTTGGTGGAGCCCGTTACGAGGACGATGCCGAGCAGGAAGAAGAGAATCAGCGCGGTAATCACGAGCTTGGCACGCGTCGATATAACCATTGCCATTTTGTACGATATTTACACGTCCCGATTCGACACTCGATTCGATTCGATATACAACACTTAAAGCACTACGAAATCAACGCGAACGAAACGAAACGAACAACCAACGACGAATCGAATTGCCTGAAAGAAAATGCATAAATTGGAATATTAATTAGCTGAGGGTGGGGATATTGCTTTGCCACCGTCACACAAATGGTTTGGTTTTCGCTTCTGGTTCGATTTCAGTTTCACAGTTCAATTTCATTGTTGACAGTGATGGGAAGAGTTGTAAAGTACAAATTTTTCAGGGAATTACTTTGTGTCAAAATTTTCTTAAACTAAAGCAGGACAACAAATTCCTTTTCAGTTTTTATTTAATGTCACCTCCTGTAATTTTGTTGAAATAAGGTACACATAAGTAGGTACAGCTAGAGTCTTCCCATCTCTGGCTATTGAGATGTTGGCAAGTGTATTTGACCCGCTTGGACTTTGGCTTAGGGATATTGCCCGCTCTGATGCTGATGCCTAATGGCTTTTGTGGCCAAGTCTTAACCTTGTGAACCTCCCTCTCCTCCTCCTCTTCCCAAAAAGATGTTTGCCAGGAGGAGGAAGGAAGGAAGGTGCTTTCCCTGCCACAAAGCGTTTTTGTACACATGCCACAAGCACTCACACACATGTATGTGTGTATCGTAAGGAACTCACACGCACACGCCCCTTAACAGGCACTCGACCAAGGACCCCCGACCTCCCACCTCCCACGCCTACTTCCTGTAAACGCTACAAATGTAATACGTTTTATTTAATTCTGCTTCCCGTATTTTTTTTTTTTTGCCTTCCACCCGTCGCCTGTCAGCATTTTCTCACTGATTTGCGGCGCCAAGGGTGGCGGCTGAAAAATATGGCCAAAAGCGAATGAAAGGCCTAGTTGACACCCTCTAAAAACTGATTTTTGTTTGGTTTACCCCTGGAAACTTTAACCTCTTCTACATCTGTAAATGAGGCTCAAAAGTAATCAAAATAATAACTTTAACAGAAAACCAAATCTTATCGCTTTAACTTTATCTTTTTTCCAGTACCTACACCACATTTATCATGTTGTTACAACCCATAAATCCCAAAAGTCAGGGGTAGCACTTGAAGTAAACTTTACGAAAAGTTAAGCTGCCAACAAGTTTATTTGGAAAAAATATTGAATTATAGCAACGTCAAAGGCAAGAAATGAAGGCAGCTCTGAAAATTGGTCACATGTTTGCAAGATGTCTTGCTAAGTATTTTTTTTTTGGCAACCACATAAAGGCATAAGCCGAATGTTTCGCAGCGAGTTATGAGGGTTATGAGGGTGTCCTTGAGCCAGTGCACCCCCAAAAAAATGAAAGTAAAATAAAAATAAAATAAAAAGCGAGCAACCTACATAATTGCGGTAAAAGTTGGCCCAACACACACACATAGACAAGGATAGATAAACCCACACCCACACAACAACAACTTATTACGGGGCTAAGAGTTGGCTCAGAAAAGTGTGCTACAGCCAGCGCATAATTACGATAATCGTGTCAGTCTAGGAGAGGAGCCACCAGCACAGGAGCAGCGTCCATGCGCTCACCTTAAGTCTTTAACACCCCGGCCACGCCCACTCCGGCTCCAACACGCCCACCTTTTGGGCCTTCTTTGGGTTTTGGGGTAAAGCCAACCAGTTATTGAGTCAACGAGTCGGCGGCGGCGGCGGCGTAGCACAAACTTTTGTGCGCGCCCAAAAAGTGGAAGCCGAAAAGAAACTTTTTTATGCCAAGTCAAGCGACTGGCCCACACCTCTGGATTTGGATCCTCCCTGTCCCCGCCCCCGGAACTTGGCATTCTTCACGGAGCATTAAAATTCTGCCACTGCAGGCACACCAGCACCCAGTTTAAGCTTAAAGTTTGACGCGGTTCAAGTTTTCTAATGAAATTACCTTCTCCCTGGTCCTCAGCCTTACTTTTAATGAAAAGGGGCAAGCTTGTGCTGCTGTCTCACAAAAAATAAAAAAAAAAAAAGGAAGGGGCGATAAGGAGGAAATTTCATATCTTTTACCAAATTAAGTACACAAAAATGAGTAACGACTTTTGAAGTTGTCATGGTAGCCAGAAAGTTGAATCCCCTTCAAAAGATGTAAAAAAAAAAAGTTACAAAGGGGAATAGTTGGGCGAAAACCTTTTCGGACATTAGCGCCTAATGAAGATAATGGGGCGACATATTTAAAAAGGGTTTTTCCCCTCCAACACCCAACACCCAAATCCAATGCTTTGTGCCAACTCATCCCGTAAGTGTGTGTAAGTGTGTGAGTTTTGGGTTTCCTCTGTTGCCTTTCCGTTTGACATGTAATTTTTAATAAGCACCGTTTTCCGCACAAATTTCCCTTTTTCTGTGGGCCCCGTCTTTGTCTGCAGTTATCTGTGACAAGGTCGACATGGGGGATGGGGAATGTGTCACACATGTATCCTTAATATGAAGGCGGAACAAAACAAACCGTCAGTGGAGGAAATGTCTAATGCCTAACCTCAGGCTTCTGTGACTTCTGTGAGCGTTTGATCGATAAGCAGAACCGGCCTGACAGCTCCTCCTCCTCCCATCCACATAAGACCCAAGTCATCCCCATCCCCAAACATATCCTACTTTATATGGTTGCACAGATGAGAACGGGGACGCGTGTTCCCAATGATTAAAACGCGCTCATGAAGTCTCAGCTTAATTAATAACAACCCAAATAATCGGGCCGGAATGTGGGGCGTTGCTATCAGCTCGTATAATTAAAGTCAAAAATTTGCATAATTTATGTTTATTGGTGACGCCCCATTGGTTGGTATGGCTACCCGCCCATCGCCTCGGGGTAGCCATAAAATTACAAAATAATCATAGTTTGTCATTACTCTCCGTATTCTTGTGCCTGCGAAGACATTTTTGTAAGGGTTTTATGTGGCAGCCAGAAATCAACAGCCCCGCCATCTTCATAAAATAGGCACCGAATATGTACGAATTTAACGACCTGCAGCTCTAGACGTAATAAAAAATCCATTTATGGGCATAAATACAAAAGGTTTGTACATGTGTTTTTTTGTCTTGGGGAAAAATACTCAGGGCCGTCCTTCAAGCAGAAATTAATGATCTACATGAGTATTGAAAAGCCAATCTATCGGAAAATAATGTTCGAAGCTGCCTTAATTTATTAACATGACATTAAAAAAAAAATAATGTGTCATTGTTAAAATAAGAGTTTGAACTTTTTATAAATTGATTTAAAATGATACACTTCTTAAAAAATTATTTAGGTGGGATAATTAATCAAATTATTTATAAAAAAAATTCTGTTTAAATCAAAACTAACTAAAATTGTAAGCTAATAAAAATAATTCACTAAAAGCAATGCATTTTATTGAGAGTTACAAAAATTTAAGCAAACTAAGCATATAAATAAACAGATTTTCAATAAAAACAGCAAAGCAATTATTTTTTAAACCAAACTCCTTTGTGTATGCTTTTCAACATGTAGCATATTGACCAACTATGAACTAACAAAACAATATAAACCGGTCAATTTCATGTGAGGGTGGCATGCGATGGCCAGGACATGAGTGTTTGGCCGAAAACTAATTTCCAACACAATTGAGTGGGAGGTTGGGAGGTGGGTAGTGGATCCGGCCGAACATCTAAATAAACATTTCAAATTGAACTTTTGAAATTGTGTCAGCATAATGGGTCCTAATATTGCATTATGATGATAAATTGATAAATTTACAAATCAAAATTACATATTACTGAAAGCAAAGCTGAAGGATGTGGCAAGTCAATGTTGCAAACAACAGCAAAAACAATCAGGCAGTAATATTTAAATGCATATTAGCAACAAACACACAAACACACTCACAGGCGAAGGCACATGAATATTTATGATCACTTTGGCCAAGAACTGCAGAGCAAAATTTGTTTTGTAATTGAAATTTTGCTGTGCCTCTTGTGCAATTAAATGCAGGCCAAATGGCCAAGGACTTTAAAGTTTTAGCTGCCCGAAAATAGCCAGAGATACTTTTCAGTTGCTCTAGTTTGTCTCCTGAAGGGTTAACTTTCGCTTCGCCCGAGCCTTTTGTTTGATCCACCCGACGCCCATTTAAAATCCAAGCCGCGACTGCCTTCGCTCTCCAGCGTTTTTATTTAATAAATAAAACGTATTTTCCTTTGCCTTTCGGCCATATGCGAAGAAATATTACGCATACGCCCCGTGCTGCTTTACTATGCATATGCAGGAGCGATGGTTGAAAAGTGGGTTACGGAATGGGGGATGTGGTGTTTCGGGATTCAGGATTCAGGGAGGGAGTCCGTCTGCTGTCTGTGGTTAGTGACGCGTCGGTCCAAAAACTGTTTTTCGCTGGCGCTTTAATGAGTTTGCCATTGATTTAGGCGTGCCAGCGATAAAGCACACAGCCAATCCATGCGGCCCAATATCCTGCCTGTTTGAGAGGGCCAGAAATATGGGCTTTGACCCGGCCTAGCTCGTCATAATTTATGCGCGAACCATGTTCAATTTGATGGGCGACATTCCAAACCATTTGTGTGCGAGGGGCCCTGGTTCCGGCTGGCCATATTTACCTTTAAGCCGAACGCACTGGGACCTCACTTTTCACTTTAAATTACGGGATATGTTGAGGGGTTTAAGGGTTTATGCACGCGCGCGCAAATATTCAATATGTTGACAAAAATCACAGATAATTTAATTGCAAAAACTTTGCTTTATTTTTTAATAGGTATGAGTTTTGCTTTACAATTTATTGTAATTGTGAATTATGTACGCGATTTTTCAGGCTCATTTGTAATTACAAATGACAGCACATGTTATGTGGGTTTTTTTGTGATTTTTTTTTTTTATTGTTGAAGCGCTGCTCGGTATGTTTCTTAGCTTTGACGTCGTGCTGTGCAATTAATTTATTTTTCACACCACATGCACCCTGCCATTGTGCAATTGATTGATTTCCATTCGAACAAGCTCGCTGAGTGGAGTGGAGTTTTTTTGGTGGGGGTTGGACAGTGGTTGCGTTTAGTTTCGTTTTCCTCCACTTCTTGAACTTTTACAACCGGCAACCGTAACGCGAACAAAAACCGACGACGACGACAACGACGACAACAATATAACAATTGCAACTATCTGAACAAGGGTAAAAGTAATTGCAGTTGATAAGTCTGGCACAGGGATTGTTTTCTTTCACGATATGTGCTTGGCTTTTGTGATATGATCGATTGCTAGGATAATGCTTGGGAACACTTTTAATGGCAGTTTACACTTCAAATTCAAATTCAGATTGAGATTCAGTCAGGAGTTCAGCGGTCGAATTTTCAAACGCTTGCGCGGCCTCTCCTTCATCTTTGGTCGCATAATTGAATTTTAATTGACTCAATTTCGGGATGGTCGGTTCACTTAGGCGAGCATATTTCATTCGGCCATATAAATCACTTTCATTTTTTGCGGCTAAGCCAGCACAAGGGCTTCTTCATTTGCAGTTGTTTTCGGGGCTATGGTAGTGGCTACAGTAGGCGTAGTAGGAGTTGTACCAGCTGCCACCGCACTCACGACGTCCGAAAAACAGGACGAAGACGAGCAGGACGAAGACGCAGACGAAGACGAGTACCGAGTACCGCACGGCAGCAACAAAAAGCTCATCTTAGACCCGGCCGAACTGCTGTGGCCATCTGAACTGCTGGGAAACGCGAACGCAACTGAAAAGGTAAACGCACTCGCCGCCCAAGGAGGCCCATCAAATCACAGCAATCTGTTCGGCCACAGACAACACAGGCAGTCTCGTGCCTGCCACTCGGATACTCGGTGGCTGAATGGAGCCGAGCGCTGAATTGCCATCGAGAGAGAGTCGAGAATCGAGTGAGTTCTCGGCCCACGGGGGGTATACGCAATGCTCGAAGTTTGACTCAAGCCCACACGGCGTATACGCAGTGGTGAGTGGAACCCGCTTGAGTGAAACAAGGGTGGGTGGAGTGGAGTGTGCCTCTGAGTGGCTGCCAACTTCTGCCGCCAGATGGCCAAGTGGCGCCACTTAGGGGTGGCTGCTGAAGAGTAAAGTGGTGAAAAGCTCTCATGGCTTGCTGAACTGAATTGCACAGAAAGAAATTTTACAAACTTATATTGCAGGATTCACAAGAATTTTGTGAATTTACACTTTTAAAAAAAAACTGATTAGCCCAATATAAATTCCGGTTAAAATAAAAGACAACATTAACTAAAAAAAAAAATTTCAACTATCGTTTATGAACAATAATAGTTGAAATTCTTATATCTTACTTATTTAAATCTTACTTATTTTATAAAATTATTATTAGTTAAGGACTTTAAAAAAAATGACTTAAATATTGAAAAAGTTCTCTAAGTTACGAAATACACTCTACAAAAAGTGATACTTAAAAATCTTGATATATTTAAGTCAATCTCTTAATAATTTAGGAATTGGTTTTAAAGAATCCTAATATTCTTTTTTTTTAAGGTATTAAAATTTTAAAATACAAGAACTTATATTCAAATCAAGGGTCAAGAAGGGCCAAAAGATTTTGGGTATATGGGAACTCTTGCAATAAGATCATATTTCGGTTGTTTATGAGAACAATACAATTCTCTCTCCGACCACAAATTTAAATACCACTCAAAAGGGATTTCTTAACATTGAAAACCCCCTACCCCTTAGTAATAAAATTTCAATTCAATTAAATCTTAAGCAACTGAACATTTGCTCGCTTGCGTTTCGAAAATGATTCCCCTGCAATCATGGAACATAGATCAAAGGTAATCAAATTGGCCGCCGCCAGAACTTACCTCGAACTTGCCGCCAATAATGGAGCCCGCCTGGCCAATATAGAGAGTGGAGGCCGAATCGAATACCAACTCGATGGGCTCCCTGGTGACCAGAGTGGTGTTGCGTAGCTCGCAGTCGTAGTAGAAAGACACCTTGTCGCTGAGCACCTGGAGGGCAATCGAGTTCCACTTGTCCGGCACATGAGCCACACCGAAGCTGGCCAACTTGCGTCCGATGCTCTGATCCGCCTGCGTGTAGACCAGCGACACATTGTAGCTGTTCTTCACCACCGGCGACAGGTGAACGCCCAGCTGGACGACCGTGTCCAGGGGATTCACCACGCTGAACAGGTAGCCGCCCTTCAGCGAGCTCTGCCGGAAAGTGATGAGGATGGCGAACTCGTACAGTTTCTCCGGCAGCAGCATGCGGTACGGTGACTTCACGTCCGCCGTCTGCAAAAACCGGAAGGCGGGGAAACCGTCCTCCGCCTCTCCGAACTCGATGCCCGCAAATTGATTGTTGTTCATGATGTCCGTCAGCGTGTATTCTGCCAGGGCATCTGAAAGGGTTGGGTCCATAGAGGTACTTTAGTTTCACTAATTGCTGGACAGAAGGCAATTTCGCTTTATTGCATTTTGAAAATCAATGGAGTTTAGTGGGAAATCCCTAAATGTATGCTACATGTCAACATTAACACACCTCTAACGTTCTGCTGCCCTAAAGTATGCAATAAATTATTGGCTACTTTATAAATAGATTTATAAACTGGTTAACAGTTTAACATTTTTAAGATGAAATGGAAATTAATATAAAGTAATGAATAAATAGGTTTTAAATAATTTTATAAAATAATTTTTAACGGAGCGAATATCTCAGATTGCATAGTTAAGTGTCTAGTTATTTCAATCTTACCTTTTATAGACTGTCCTATCAGTTCAAAAGAACCCAATGCTGGAACCAAAAGCGTCCAAATCAGGCCCAATATCAGCATTGGCACACGCATCTTTATCGGAGCCGGATTGCTACAAAAAGAAAAGTATTAAATTAGATGTAATCATCTGTATAAATCAGTAAAATCATTAGATTAAAAAGGGACTTCCGTTTGAATTGGTAATCAATAAACAAATGTGGGCAGTTCGAATTGCGCCCCAAACACTTCCCCTCCAATGGACACTTGTGCGTGGAAATAAACCAACCGCAGACACTTTACCCGCCGCCCGCAATTATTGGCACGAGTGTTCGCAACACGAGTTGGACACTTGACTCAATGCTGAAATTATATGCATGCGGGCATCCCTCGGTTTTGGCCCACTTGGTTTCGCTGGCAGCATTTTGAAATTACCCCCCGGCGACCGCAAAGCCCTTGTCCCATTCCCATTCCTATTTCCAGTCCCATTCACATGCCATGCCCCAAGCACACACACCCAAAAGATAGTTCATCTGGAAGCCACACAACTTTTGCGGTTGGTCTTCTTTGGCCAACGAAAATCGCAGACTTCAACGGAACCAACTATGCGTCATTCGTTGGGATCGAACTCAGGCAGATCGGCTGGCGAGATTACAAATATAATGGTAATTAGGAATGGCAGATTGCTACACACAAAATAAATAAGATTCTGATATAATTCATATCGATTTTTATATATCTTTGTGATCTTTTTCTTTTGATTTGAGAGGTTTTAAAGGTCTCCCACAGTGCAAATGTCATTCAAAAAGAGTCTTCAGTATACATAAAAACCATAATGAATAGAAACTTTTGATACATTGAAAGAACAAATTTTTAAAATACCATTTTACCATACCATAAGTCTAACAAGTTTTGTGTAACAATTATAATTTATATTTAAATATTAAATTAAAAAACAAATGCTTGAAAAATTAATATTTTAACAATGAACACTTATTGGTTAATGAAAAATATCAAAAAGATCATCGAACATAATTCTCTGTGCATCTGTTTGCTTACAGAAAAAAGGGACACACCTAGAACTGAAAAGAACTGAAGATTAAAATTACTTTGTTTATGAGGGGCACTGTGTCAGTTGGCAGTTCAGAGATCAATGTGAATCATTATCCCATAAATACAAATTTTGTCAACTTGGCTGCGTTGAAGGTTTAATCGTACACCCAATAAATCATTTTGCGAGCTCAGCTTCTAATTGTTGCGTAATTGTCTGTGGCCAAGGGCAGCTGATAAACCCATTCCCCTCAAAAGTTCCCAAGCAACTTTCAACCACTCGGTGGAGTGTCATGTGTGCATAATATAACGAAATTAATGGGCGCCAGCTTATAAAGATACAGATCCAATTTACGGATACAGTTTACATTCGGAAACTATGTCGCTGACCCCGAATTGCCAGTGACAATTAATATTTATCAAGCTCTACTTAGAATCGAACAAGAATAACACTTGGAGTCAACACTTTCGTCTGGAATGCAAATTACTTTCAATTGTGAGCATCAAGTAAAAGTGTATTCATGTCTCAATTAGTCGGCTGACAGCTCTCTCAAAACATTTCGGCAATCGACTTCTTGTCGTAATGACACATCAAAATCATATTTCATTGCACATGAAAAGGAATTGAGCTAGATAGCAATAAAATTATAGATATGATTCACTTCAAACAGACCGCTGGTCTATTTCTTAATTTATGTCTTTAATATACTTACTTTTTACGAGCAATTTTTAATAAGAAATGTCATAAAACTTGATTAACTACAAATTAGAACGAAAGTATGTATATGGAATTTTTCATTGAGCAGCTTTCTATTGAATATAAAATTGCGGTGATATCGCTAAACAATAATTAAGTAAGTGT